>CAXKVW010000322.1:0-600000 GCA_964058825.1 Carex arenaria
ACTCAATCAAACGCCAAATAAGCTATTCAAAATAATCTAATCTTAAGAATAACGTATTCTCAACCCAACCAAGCATACCTAAACAGGAGATGGATATTAATATATAAACTAAATACTAGATTAAAAATCTATTATGACGAATTTCTCAATATTTTCAAATATGATTCACCGAATGTATAAATATGATGATGCGTATTTAAAGAAAAAAGTTGGAAATTTGCGAATTAATTAACTACCTGTAAATTTTAGAGAACTTTAGTTCATAATAAGAAATTGCATTAATATGTCATAAAGCCAAATATTTTAATTTATACGATTCACATGATGAAAATTAAAAACAAAAAATAGAGTACGCTATTGAATATATGATGTATAATATTATGAATTGTGGTGTAGATTTAAGAACTTATTACTCGATCCATACATTTGTGTGGTTACAAAAGATTGTCCCATAAATTCATAATATAAACGTGTTTTTTTTTTTTTCAGTTTTTCAATTTTGTTCTATTATTATTTTTGGTCGGAACAAAATTTTGATTTGACAGTCTAAAATGAAAACGAAAGAAAATAGCAAATCTACTCTCGTATCCAAAATATTTTTAAAAATGACCAAACTGCCTCTCATGGGGCGGTTTGCTTCTTAAACCTGACCGCCACACAGTGGAGTTGTTTGCTATTTTTTTTTGGGTAATTCTAATTTCCCCCATCTAATCGTCCCCTATCTGTCGCCCATCTAATCCCCTGAATAAAAACCGTTAATTACTCTAAAAGACAAAAAAAAATGCGTAAAACAGTTTTGAAAACGCGTTAATCGCGGATAAATGATTCGGACTGTAAAAACGTCCAATAGTATTCATTCCAAAGAATATATGTATTCAACCAGAGACAAAAATGTATTCAACTATGATAAGAAAAAAAAAATGGACACATCACTTATCATCTTTTACACATATTTAGAGATGGTTTGTTTTTTTTCCGTTCAATCTAACCAAAATTTCCAACGATCTGTAAATAATTTTTCAAATCTAAAACCACGAACGTCTTTTATATAATTTTCTCTTTCAAATAAGATCCATGATGACATACTTTCGAGTTATCAGTTGCACAAGTATTCATCTTTGTCATGCAAGTATTCATCATGGTTGTGTCTCTGGTTGAATACATTTGTGTCTCTGGTTGAATACATTAATGCTGGTTGAATGTTTTATGTTTTTGGATTTTCCAGGATGTTTTTTGATCTTCAAGTTCTAGTATCAGTATATTATTATGATGAATATATTTTACATTGTTGTTGAATACTTCATTGTATTGTGTTGAATACTTCATTTCATATATCAAGTATTAAAAGTGTGCATGCAAGAATGAATACTTCTCATTGCTCTCCCTGTCACTTTCAATGGACATTAATGGTCCCCATAGTTAAGTACTGTAATGACGTGGACGTTTGCGGTCCCCCCAGTTTGCCGTTGGAATGAGTTTTGCTGTCCCCACCATGGTTGAATACTTTGTAGTTTTAGAATGAATACATTTCTATTGTTGTTGAATACTTCACATATTAATACTTAAAAGTGTGCATTACCTTTCATGTCGCTTTCAAAGGACGTTAATGGTCCCCACAGTTAAGTACGGTATTGATGTGGATGTTTGTGTTCCTCCCGGGTTGCCGTTCGAATGACTTTTGCCGTTCTTTATGTGCAGACCATGGTTGAATACTTCTTGGCAGCAGAATGAATACATTTGTATTGATGGTTGAATACTTTGTGTTGTCTGATTGTCTTTTGCGGAATTAACGCGTTTTTTGGGCGGTTTTGCGCGTTTTTGTTTGTTTTTAGCTGTTTTAACTGTTTTTTATCCGGGTGACAGATAGGGGACGTTTCATGGGGGACAACTAGGTGGACCCTTTTTTTTTTTAGATAAATTATTTAGTATGTATAAAATGATTGTTTCGCTGCTTCTATGATTTATAATAGAGTACTCAAAATTTAAAACTTAAAAGTCAAAATAAAACTATTGGATATTATCTATATCATTTTATCTATGCACGTGTAAAAAATTGTGACATTTCAATTTTGTTTTGGTTATCATCGAGAACTTGTAAAAAGATACTAATGTGGATCATTTCTAAACGTTGATTTTTCAAATGATTGATTCACATTAAAATAAAAATCGAAATGTAATATTTTTTATGAGCACATAGAGAAAATAATATATATCACATCTAACAGTTTTATTTATCCATACATTTGTGTGGTTACAAAAGATTGTCTCATAAATCCAAAATATAAACGTGTTTCATTTTTGTTCTGTTATTATTTTTGTTGTTCGGAACACAATTTTGATTTGACAGTATAAAACGAATATATCGGATTAATTTAATCTGTCGGTGTCGTAAAAATTTTATTTTAAATAATCAGTGAAGTGTGCGTTTCCGAACTAAAAGGAACATATTTCTTAATTTAAATCCAAAATTCAATAAATATGGAAAAAAATTATAAAAGAAAATAGGAAAGATTACAGAATGCACATGTAATTAGGATTGCACAACAAATTCGTTGTTCGAGATTCAATTCTAGTTTGATTCGAATTTTTTTTGTAAAAAATTCAATTCGAAATTAATTCAAACCAAATTCAAACTGGACCTGATTCATTCAAAATATGTTCGTGAACTATTCGAATCTTAGAGTAACGTGAACCGTTGATTTTCGCTTATGACTTATATTCGTTAATAACTAAGTTAAAACATAAGGCCGCTCAGCCATAGGTTATAACTCGAAAGTCGTAATTTTCGCTCTCAGTTCTAAAACCTAGACGACTTTCATCTCTCGCCCTCGGCAACTACGATCACTCTTTCTTGTCGTAAAAAAATTTGTAAAAAATTTGATTCGAAATTAATTCAAATCAAATTCAAACTACAGTAAGTTGGATTTGGTTTGATTCGTTTGCAGCCCTACAAACATGTAATGATGCGTTTCTGAACTAAAAAGAACATATTTTTTTTAATTTAAATCCAAAATTCAATAAATATGGAAAATAAAATTATAAAAGAAAATAGGAAAGATTAGAAAATGCACATGTAATGATGGGATCCGGTAACTGCACTACTGTTGAGGAAAGGCAGCCATGTCTACTAATTTTCTGGATGTTGTCGTGTATATATCAATACGAGGGCCAATGATATAAGACCGAATTTTTTATTGGTAACATATTTGAAAAAAAAAAAAATCAAAAAACCACTTTTTTTATGTAATTTTACACTTAACACATCCGTCAATTGAATTGGCGGACCCAAAAAAAAATGGTCCCCCAATTCCCAATTGAATTGGCAGATTCTGTTTAGAGGTCTGCCTATTCAATCGGCGTACCTCCGTTTTTTTTTTCTTTTCCTTTTTCGTTAGATGAATTTCTGTTAAAAAAAACTCCCTTTGTAGTCCGACAATTCAATTGGACGACAATAGAAATTGAATTATGTGAAAAAAAATAATTTATTTATTTATTTATTTTTTGTAAAAAGGTATAAATAAAAATTTCAGGATATAATAAAAGCAACGATATTTCATCCTTACTTTTTTCCATAGTTTATTATAAACACCGGACAAATGAATTATTTGGGTTCAGTTCGACGAGATTAAAAATTCGCGATTCAAGAATAATTCGGATATAATTTAGGAATGATTCGGAATTATCCGAACCAGATATTTTAATTCTGCAAGGGAACAAAACAAAGGAAAAATTTCACGAATAATTCATAAAATTCAGATAAAATTCGTAAAATTCGTGAATAGTTCGGTAACCGAATAATTTCCTAGTAAGATCAAACGAGCTGGATATGAATTGGATAATAATATAATATAATATAAAGTCCAAAACAAAAGGCAGGAATTGGATATATAATAATGAAAATTAATAACATCTAACTGAGGTACTGTATAGTGTATAGTGTCTGGACTTGCTTTAATTAGCGATGCCGTGTGTGCATTTGCTTAATGGGATAAGGTTTGGTTCAAATGGTTTTGGTCTAAAGTCTTTAAAAATTGTATGATTGAAGTTTATATAGTAGATCTGAACCACTCAACATGATTTTCATATTAAAATGTGGTCCGAGACCAAATTTTATATTTTCTGGAAAAAAAAATTACTATTTCTTAGATACGTACAACATCACTGTTTTCTGAACGGTCCAAAAATAGTGATTTTGTATGTATCTGAAAAAAATAGTAAACAATTTTCAAAAAATATAAAATTTTGTCTCTGAGCACATTTTAATATGAAAATCATGTTGAGTAGTTCGAATTGACTTGTTCAAATTTTAATCGTACGATTTTTAAAATCTTTGGACGGTATTCGGTTCAAAGCCATATATTTGGACCAAATCTTATTCCTTGCTTAAGGCCTAATACTTACAAAAACGCACTGTTACAACATTAATGATACGTACATTAAGATAATATTATTGATTTCACTGTTTTTGGACGGTGTCCGGTCCAAAAACAATGAATTTTGTACGTATATAAAAAAATAGTAAAGAATTTCAAAAAAATATAAAATTTGATCTCTGAGCACATTTTAATATGAAAATCATATTGAGCGGTTCGAATTGACTATTCAGATTTTAATCGTACGATTTTTAAAGTTTTTGGACGGTGTCCGGTTCAAAGCTATTTGGACCAAATATTATTCCTTGCTTAAGGCCTAATACGTACAAAAGCGCACCGCTACAACATTAATGATACGTACATTAAGATAATATTATTGATTTCACTGTTAATAATTAATAAGTTCATTATCAAGCATGATATAGTACATAAGCCAATTTTCGTAACCGATTGATTAAGATGGATCGTTGACAGCCTGAAATTGAATGCTCATTGATTTTGGTGTTTATAATTACGGCGAGGCTTTCTTTTTCTTCTTTAGATAATTAGCTGATAATCATTTACTCAAATCTTATTATATTTTTAGATAAATACTCAATTTTAATTATGCGCAAGAATTTTAAAAAATTTGGAACCGATTTTTTTTTTAACAATTTCCAATAATTAAAAATTCCAAATATGCCCTCAAAATTTTTTTTTATTAAAAATCCCCAACAGCTAGAATTTCTTGTGGTTCTTATGAATAGAACCGCCCAGAATTCAGACAATTTTTCTTTTTGAAAATTGAGAAGTAATTGAGTACAAAAATTGTTCTTCAATTAATTTTTCTAATAATTAATATCAACCTCACAATAAAAAAATAATCACTAAATGACAAAACAAAATAAAAACACTGTGTTAGTTCAAATAAAAAAAAATGAGGAGCATTCTTATTTCGGACAGGCATATATGAATGCTCCAACAATTGTACAATGTTTTACTGTATGATTCGTGTGTAATAAAAGAAATACAAACTTTTTCACGTCATCGATCTATGTTTTCTTGTTATAGTGAATCTTTATCTATTTTTCCCAAGTTATTTCTCTCATTTCTAAAGCATTTGTAGGTTTGCATATATTTCTTTGAGACGTCTCTTGTAAATAAACGAGACTAGTGCAAGGGATAAGGCTGTTGGTATAAATTTTCAGAATAATATTCGGATAGTTATAGATTAATTATAATAAATCAAATTGAAATAGAGTTACCCGGATTGTGCGAAGCACTGTCCTTAAGCGTATTCCGTCTTATCGTGCAAGATGGAACCGCAACCAAGATAATCCGGGTTTGTTGCTCCTTAGGCACGCCATGGAAACAACTAACGATAACTCCGCAATATCCAGCAGAAATCAGAATTTGATAATTGAGATAAATGGAAAAGGTTATGTGGGAGATTAAAAGAAATATATTTTCTCTTTTCTGGAAAAATGAAAGAATAAAATCAGTTTTTGTTTCAACTATATCCTCTATCCTGGGAATGAAAAGAGATGAACCTATATAGTAAATAATTAATTGAATTCATTAAAGGGAAGGAAACGTATCCAAAATATTCGGTAATTGAAAGGTAATTAATATCTTAATGAATCAAAGATTAAACGGATTTGAACAGAGAAAATCGGAACAAAACGTACATCAAAATAAAGTACAATCAAGGGATATGTCCAATTGACAAATATTTAACAAATATTCAATTTTCGGTCTAGTCCCTCAAATTAACAGATATTACAGATGCTAATAAATTTTGAGTTTTTTAAATAAAATTCCAACAAAGACAAGAGAGATGATATCTTCACCAAGAAGGCGATCTCTAACGAAGAAACTTCGAACAGGCATATCTTGGAGCTCGAGTGTCCGATTTAAGCATATAACTACTTTTTTTTAAAAAACTTACGAGGAGATCTACAATAATTATCCAAATTTTGGATAATCGGATTTTTTAGCCTAAAAAACGAAAGAAAGAGCTTCAAAACTTGAGTTTAAGTTTATAATTAATTATTTCTAATTTTTGATTTTGTACTACTTTTTCTCATATATTGTTCATAGAAATATATAAAGTCTCAGATCTAGAGTTATTTTTGTTGTATTTTCATTTTTTTTTAGTTAGAATGCTATTCTTGCAACTAATAACCTGCGACATCTTTTCAAATCTAGGGTATTATATTAAAAAAACAGTTGCTAAGATTTAATTAATTTAGTGTTTTATCAAAAAATTAGTTTAATATTTTCAAACAAAAAAAAAGAACTGTCAGAATTCCAAGCGGTTCTATTCTTTAAGAACTGCTAGAATTCCTGACAGTTATGTAAGGATAAGAATCAAGGTTTAATTATTGGAGGATATTAAAAAGAAAATCGGAAATTTCAAACATACAATTGCTAAAATAGGTAAATTATTCTATATATATTATTATTTATTCAACTTTTATTAATATTTGAAGGAAATACGAGTAAGAATAATTTGTAATAAGTACATTTAGCAAAATATCTTTATTTATCAGAATATCATTAAATTCTGCTGACACGTGGATCCATACGGAATTAATTTAAATATTAATTTTAATTTTGCTGCGACTCCACATGTCAACAACTCAGGAACAGAGAATTCAGTTCCTCAAACCAAATCAAACATAAATCACATACTCCGTCGAATATATAAAACTTGAATGTTGACTCGACTTGTTTGAGTGATTTGTTGAAACTTAAATCTGAAAACTCAAAATTTTAAGTTTAATATATTTACTCATAATTAATCTTCTATTGATTGATTAGTGTATCTGTGTATGTCATGTATTAATTATCCTCGTTTAATATGATCATTGATATATAAATCTTGGATCAATTGTGATATTTGAAGTTTGGATGTTTATTCTAAAATTATGTTACTTAGTTTTTTTTTCCGTTATTATCCATTTAATTCATTCCGTTGAAAAAATAAACAGAAATTACATCTCTTCATTAATCACCGTCTATTAAATATTCTCTCTCCTCTACTCTGAGATATTATAATAATAATAATAAAAAATCTCTCTCATTTCCCTCTGTTTGTATCCGAGTATGAAAAAAATATTTGCTCTTCTTATTTCACTTCCACAAATTATTTTTCTTTTATCTTAATTGATTAAATTCTTATTTATGTTGGATATTGCAAGTATGGTCATGCCTAAAGTGTAACAATTTTGAATTATCTTAATTGAATATACTTAAGAACAATATATTGTAGACGATCTAAATATTATCTTGTCAACTTGATTGATTTGATTTGATTTATTTATTAAATATCTAAATTATTTTGAAAATTTTATCCAACATGAGTAGTCAACCTCAAGTGCTTCAGGTAAAAAATCATTGCAAGTCAGAGACGTGCCATATCGAATATATACAACTCTCTAGCTTATATCAAAATCAAGCCTAGACCAATATGTCAAAATTGTACAAAACCATACGATGAATATATCAAACCAAAGACATCTAGTTGAATGAATATGATCTTCAATGTCAACAGGGACAGATGTAGGATTTCTACCAGAGAAGAAGAAGAATTGGGTTTAAATAGCTCATCGGATTCAAACCTATTAACTAATCAGTACTAAATAAAAAAACAATAAAAATAACATACTCTTACATAATAAAAACAACAAAATAATATCATTTTACATATTAAAAACCAATTAAGTTGGTCTGGATCCATACATTTCTATAAAATTTCTATAAAAACAAAATAATTTCTCATTAACAGTGCTTTTGAACTGATCTAGCAAGTTTTTCAATTCCAGAGAGGAAAAAGTTGTACCGAACTCGTATTTTTTCACTAAATTTGAAAAGAAAGAATGGGTAGGCCCAGGAGAGGTA
This sequence comes from Carex arenaria, assembly GCA_964058825.1. NCBI lineage: Eukaryota > Viridiplantae > Streptophyta > Magnoliopsida > Poales > Cyperaceae > Carex > Carex arenaria. The sequence continues at coordinate 8,256 of CAXKVW010000322.1, forward strand.
GAACTCAGAGGACTGCTATACGTAGCCCTATTCGAACTCCAGCAAGGTAAGCATCAGTATCCGTTATGGAAGGGACTTCAACAGAGAGGGTTAGCGGGTTTCAGGAGCTGGTTTGAGGAATACATATTTTGGAAAGACTAGAGGTCTATTGGCCGTGTGGCAGGAGTTTCCGCCAATCCAATAAAGAAGAATTGCTTTAGCACAGTCCCGTGGCTTCCGTGGTGGTACACTTTGATCATTGAGCACTTGGCTCAGACTGCTCTTTCGATTTGGAATGGTGAGGAAGAGAAAGTAGGACTATTCTGGCAACTTAATCTAGAGAATTGTCACAACTACTCTCGAAGGGATTGTTAAACCACTGCGAAAAGTCCTCTGACGAGTTAAAGATGCTGGGCGATATTTTGGTGCCAACCATAATAATCGATCTGTGTTGAAACTGCTTGTAGGATAATAGGACTCCATGATGATAAGGAATATGCATATTGAGCATGAATTTTCTTGAGTCTAGTCCAGAAGGATCGGTTGCCCTCCACCCCCACTCCCCGGGCTCAAGGTGGGTCCGCCCCTGAATGTCAATCTCGATGCTAGTCTGACTCATTTAACAACTACACGATTGGCTAATTTCGTGTTCCAGACCTCGACCAGACTCCGTGGAGCACATAATTCAACATCAACTCAAATATTACCATGTACAAGTTGATCATATATAACTTGACATGACTGTTGAGTAGCTTAACAGTTCATAAATTAAGAATATTAAAATTAAATAAGCTTTTGAGAGTTATGACATTGGTGTCATATGACACCAACTTCAAAATTAATTGAACATACTTCAAACGACAAATTTAAACTGTTCAAATCGATTTGCTGTATAAGTGATACATTTACATGCCAAACTTATATTTTTGAAGTTATTTCTACTACCAAGCCAAGCAGTCAAAAATATTGAAATATGAATGCATTAAAATTAACTTAAAACTCTCACATTTGACCGCTTGACTTGATACTAAATAAATTTGAAAAATTATAAATTTTACATGTAAACGCACAAATAATAAAGTAGATCGGTTTGAATTCTTCGTTTGAAGTAAATTCAATAGATTTTGGAGTTGGTGTTATACAGGCCGAAATAACATTGATATCATAAGCCTGACTCAGATTTTGAGACTGGATGAACACACACTCAAGTTTATTTCTCTTTTTTAAGTACCCTACCATTTTTGTCGAATTTCTTAATTGAAGGTATCTCAAATTTACTCTTCAGAATTGAAAAATGCATCTAAAGAGATATTTTCAAGCCTTGTAATAAAATCTACAAGTAAAAAAAAATTCCCAATATCTACATCAAAATCTAACACAATTTGGAACAAACTCATTTAGCCATTCTGAATATTCCTATGTATTTCAATAAAGAGTCAAAGTCCTCGTTTAGTCATTCCATTCATTCAATATTTTTATGAAATTTTAGATTCCAAGGTTGAAATTATTCAAGACGTATAGACTGGGGTGGAAGGTCGAAATTATTCAAGACGTACAGACAGGGGGCTGCTCTCTCTGAATTTTGCGTTTTAGTGGAGGTCAAAATATATTGATCGATTCTGTTTCTTCATGAATTTTTTTTTGCTCCCGCCAGATATTTAATTTGTAGTTCGGATTATAATTAAAATAAATTTATTCAATTATAATTAATAATTAGAATTATATATTAAAATATCAGAAATTACAAGTCAAATCATTGAAAAATATAAATTAAAGTGTTATTTTTATTAAGTACTTAATTAGTTAATGGATTTAAATCCGATTCTCCCTTATAAGAAAAGAGATCACTTGTCTCCCAGGGGGCATGATTTTCTGTCTCCAGTGTGGCTGATATGTGAGTTTATACGGATTTAAATATTTAAATATTAATTTTAATTTTGCTAGAATCTACGTATCAAAGACTCAGAGGCATAAAAATCCTGCCCGCAGAGGATTCGGTTCACTGCGTACAGATATACCGACTAAGATAACAGATGCTCCTAACCTGATTCAGCGATGCCATCAGTTTATATAGCCAATTAGAACGTCTGGTTGAGGAAGGCGATGCTGTAACAGTTAGTTTTACTGTCAGTATTTTTTTTTTTTAAATCTTGTCAGGAGCTGGCAAGCATTTAATTGATTAACTGTCAGTATCTCATTCTCAGATTTTTGTTGTTCTTTCTTTTGGGGGTATTTTAGTCCTCAAAATTTTAATGGATCGTGCAATTCGGCCGATAGTATGAGCTTAAAATCTTAAATTGATCCAGAGAGTTACAAAGGAATAACAGTACACTGTTATTCCGATTTCAACCGTTGAACTTTATCAAGATTCGCACAAAAAAATAAATTTCTTAAGATTCGTGCATAGAAAACTTTAAAAATTGTTGGGATAATAACAGCAGATTCATTTCCCAGTTTCTGAGCTACATATCTCGATTTTTTGAAATACAAACAGTTGTACAGTTTTAAATTGAGAAAATTCTCCTTACTTCGACGAAATGATATTTTCCAAAGTGACAAAATGAAATATTTTTCCTTGTTCTAATTTCAATAAGATTTGTTCTTTAATGTTATACAAAACAAAATCCAAAATATTAAACATGGTACCCGAACTATTGGGTCGTCACCAAAACTGATTAATGTAATTGATTTTAATTCATCTTTTAAATACGACCAGATGATTTTCTAAGTAAATTTGACTACCAAATATACTAATATAATTGATTTGAATTCATCTTTCAAATATGACTGGATGTTTTTCTTAGTAAAATTGACTACCAAATACAGACAAGTGTGTCCGATGAACTATTGGGTCGGTATCGAGAACGGAGTGTGTCTGATGTCCATCGGGCCTACTTTTAGTTTCAACGAGCTTCACGACCGTCCGATCAATTTTAAGATCTGTGTGCACGAAAATTGAAACAAATCCGCATGAAATTTAAAGTATTGTACACGAATTTTAAAATAGATTAAATGGTGATTGAACTTGTCGAATCAAAGTAGATCCGATGGACATTTGACCTACTTTTAAATCGTCGTTATCACATACACACAAAAGAAATTAACTAACAAACATTTTACTCTTACCTCGGTTATTGGAATATTTGCTAGTTCGTTTTTTTTTTTTGGACGACAAAATTTCAAGATAATTAGCTCACATATTATTTCCTATGTTAGACAATTCATATGATAGGTTATCAGTAAATATAATAACTATGCTCATCAAGACGTACTTATCCAATAATATAATTAATAATAAGTAAATTCATATGGAATTGAGAGCAGGTCTGATGCCATCGGACCTACTTTGGTTCGACGAGTTCAATTATCGTTCAATCTGTTTTAAGATTTATATGTGTTGCTTTAAATTTTATGCGAATTTGCTTCAATTTTTGTGCGCACAAATTTTAAGATGAATCGGACGGTCATGGAGCTCGTTAAACCTAAAATTAGGTCCGATGGGCATCAGACCCACTCCGTTCTCATTCATATGATAGGCTATCAGCAAATCTAATAATTATGCTCATCAAGACGTACTTATCCAATAATACAATTAATAATAAGTAAATTCATTACATTCCTATTAATTTGTGAGATTTTGATACGTTGTATCTTGTATGCAAGCTTTTAAGATCGAACTGATTATTTCCTGAACGAGCATAGCAAACCGAATCAACCTCGAATCCTCGATCAGGTTTTTGGGCCGACCCAAATCAAAGCGGTTCTTGTAGACCGTGTTTAGGCAACAAATTTCTTCTTCTATACACGGAAAGCTTCAGAGTACAGACAGGATCCGCTCAGCAGCAAATGAATTAGCATCCTCTGAGATATCTCAAACTTTGCGTGACTTTTTGGTATATCTCAATTGTTCAAATACGTTCTACACGAATGTCAAAGCTGCATAATACTGGCCCTCACGCTTCCCCGAATAGGCACCGGACACGTCGGTCACGCAAAAATTGAGATATCATAGAGCATACGCACTCGCAGCAAACAAACCCTGTCCTCACTGGAACGCGTATCCTCTGCATTAACTCAGAAAGAATCTTTTGAGTTCATCCGACCTGCTTTAAGATCCGTGCATACTAGATCCGCACTAATATTAAAAGGTTCCTGTATTAAAACCAGACGGTGGATTGATTTTGTTTAAAATCAGACGGCTGAGATGAATTAACTCAAAAGATTCTCAATGAGTCAATGAGCAGCGCGTACACTAACGCCGATCCCGAGCCCTCGGATTGGAATCACAGATCTTGACGGTCCATCCCATGAGAGAGAGAGGTATAGAGAAGATGAAACCTGCTGCTCTAGTTCAAAAACCATTCCTGAATTCGGATTGGAATCACAGCCCACAGGACGGTAACCTTACCCGGTTTCTCCTTTCAAAGAGAAGCGGGTTATAAAACCCCTCCATTTCCTCTCCACCATTGCCAACGCGCTTCGGAGAGCAGCGAGCGCTTGCCATTGTCCTAATAGTTTTCTGCTTATACTCTATTACTTCTCCATCTTTCTGCTCCCTTGCTCTAAACGCAAGTCCCATGGAGGTTCGCCGGAGACACGCTCAAACTCCGGCGAATGCGGCCGGTAAGGGTAATGGAGGTGGTCTTTCCAAGGTGCAAGCATCTGACGCTCTCCCATTGCCTATTCGCCACACCAACCTCCTCTTCTCAGCTCTTTTTATGGCTTCACTCGTTTATCTAATGAGACGATGGCGAGAGAAGATCCGCTCTTCTACTCCACTCCACGTGGTAGGTCTAGCGGAGATATTCGCCATCTTCGGTCTGTTCGCGTCGCTTATTTATCTCCTCAGCTTCTTTGGCATCGCGTTTGTTCAATCTGTGGTATCATCCAACGACGAGGAAGAAGATTTCCTCTCTCATGCCAAAACCTCTCCTTGCTCTGCTCCTTCTCCCTGCTCCCTTCTAGGCCCCAGTGAAGTATCATCGGAGAAATTGCCGGGTGAGGATGAGGAGATTGTGTCCATGGTGGTGGCCGGTAAAATGCCGTCTTATCTTCTTGAATCTAAATTGGGAGATTGTAGGAGAGCGGCCGGAATTAGACGGGAGGTATTGAGACGAACCACTGGTAGAAATCTGGATGGGCTGCCGCTTGATGGGTTCAACTATGATTCAATCCTAGGGCAGTGTTGTGAATTGCCAGTTGGGTATGTGCAACTGCCTGTCGGGATTGCCGGTCCACTGGTGCTTGATGGGAGGCTGTATTACGTGCCAATGGCTACCACAGAAGGGTGTTTGATAGCTAGTACCAATAGGGGTTGCAAGGCCATTGCTGAGTCTGGAGGGGCTAATAGTGTGGTTCTGAGAGATGGAATGACACGGTCGCCAGCTGTCAGGTTTCCGTCTGCCAGACGGGCTGCCGAGCTCAAGGCTTTCGTGGAGGCACCTGAGAACTTTGAGACCCTGTCCATGGTTTTCAACAGGTTTGTATTAATCCCCTTTTCATTTCAATAATTTATTCAATTTAATTTATTTACAGGTAGCTTGTTTTAAATAAAGATCTTGGGTTGCATGTTTTGTGTTTAATAGTTGCCATCTAGTTTTACAAATGGAATTGGTCGAGTCATTTATGGTCATGCGTTCTGTGCTGTCCACCTTTTTGTCAGCTTGAATAAGTAATTAAACAAAACAATTCACTACTTCTTTTTTTATACCACTGGTAGTATAATACTAATGACTGAATATGAATATACTCAAGTTTTACAGTAGCTATTTGAATATTTATTTTGTAGGTCAAGTCGATTTGCAAGGTTGCAAGGGGTGCATTGTGCCATGGCTGGAAGGAATTTGTACATGAGATTCAGCTGCAGTACAGGGGATGCAATGGGGATGAATATGGTTTCCAAGGGAGTGCAGAATGTGCTTGATTTCCTTCAAGATGATTTCCCTGACATGGATGTCATCACCATCTCTGGTTAGTAGATTAGTTTGTTAAATTTGCTTCTCTCAGTTAGTTTTCTATTATTTTCCTTATAGAATCTATCTGGCTTCTAATTTGAACTGCTGTAAATGGTAAAATAAATCGTACCTATTTTTGGCTTCAGATACAGAACTCTTGGGATTGTGACATTGAGTTGATTAGAATTAGACAAACTACCAACTGAATATAGAAAAAATAAGAAAATAGTGCAAACTTGCTTTGGAGTGTCATTCTCCGGGTATAGTTTTTTTTGTTTTCAATTAGCCAGCCAATAAAAATGATGCCCAAGGGCGGCCTTTCTCTACGTGCCGTACAAGAAATACAAAAGGATATTTAGCTGGTCATGTAATTATGGTGTACATATTTTTCATCTTTACCTGATAACCACCCTCATGTACAGATAAATACCAAGGACTGCAATGAAATTTTGATGTAATGGTCCAATCCAAGTCGTATGAACATAATCATTAGTTGCATGATGAAATACTAATGGACAACAATGAATTGTTGATTTAATGGTCTAATCCAAGTTGGGTGTTATGATTCAGGGCCATCTATTTTGCATACACATCCACAATAACCAAACATATTCACAGCAAATTTCTTAACGAGAGGACATGTCAAATCAAATTCTAAATCCATTTCGGGAAAAATAAACATTTAAATAATAAATTTGCCAAAAATGATAAAAGTAGAGATAAAATTTAACTTGGTCATGTTTCCATTAGTTGTGGACATTCTAGGACAAAAGAAATTCAACTATAATGAATCTAACGATTTTTTGTTCATTTAACCAGGTAATTTCTGTTCTGATAAGAAACCTGCAGCGGTGAACTGGATAGAAGGGAGAGGAAAATCAGTGGTTTGTGAGGCAGTGATCAAAGAGGAAGTTGTAAAAAGGGTACTGAAAACAAATGTACAATCACTAGTTGAGCTTAACATAATCAAGAATCTGGCAGGATCTGCTGTGGCTGGCTCTCTTGGTGGCTTTAATGCACATGCCAGCAATATTGTGTCTGCCATATTCATTGCCACAGGTCAGGACCCTGCTCAGAATGTGGAGAGCTCTCACTGTATAACTATGTTGGAAGCTATCAATGATGGCAGGGACCTTCACGTTTCTGTTACCATGCCTTCCATTGAGGTAAATATTCTTTAATTTTTTTCATTTTTACTGCTTGATGCTTCTCAGCACTGGTTCCTACAAATCTCAACTCTGTTTCTGGTTCAAAGTTACTTAGAGCCTCTTAATATTTTGGTTTAGAAATTCATTAAAATTATACCTTATTTAATTACAAATGGTGCTTTGGGTATGTGATTTCAAATGCATTGTTGTCAACTCAAGGTTTGTTTTATCCCTTAGTCCAGCTGACCTACTCTCTAAATAATTCCAAGATTCTCTCTTTAATCTCCACATATCTCCCTCCTAAACAACTTATTCAGCAATAAAATAATTCCTCCACCTGTCACCACCACTAACATTCCACCTTGTTCCACCATGTATTAGAATAATTTATTTGGACATCTCCAGAAAATGCAACATCATGCAAACATGTCCTTGATCATTCATCCCTGTATGATATTACAGGTGGGAACAGTTGGAGGCGGGACCCAGCTTGCCTCACAAGCAGCCTGCCTGAACCTACTAGGCGTCAAGGGCTCCAATGTTGACACCCCTGGTGCCAATGCACGTCTCCTCGCCACTGTAGTGGCCGGTGGTGTACTTGCCGGAGAATTGTCTCTACTGTCAGCTCAGGCAGCAGGCCATCTAGTGAAGAGCCACATGAAATATAACCGCTCCTCCAAAGACATCACCAAGTCAGTAGCATGATCAACCAAAGTTTGTCATGTCATATAAATATGTATTGGTCAAATAAAGCTAGGCGTTTTTTTCTTTTTTCTTTTTATCTTTATTGGGAGGTAGTAACGTAATATTTGTACGTTCCTTTCTAGCTGACACTTGGCCATTCTTATCACTTTCTTCTTCCATGCTTGCCGTGCTGACATCCTTTGTTTTTTTTTTTTTTATAATCTCTGAAATCTTGTGAAAAATCCTGACCCAAGGAACTGTATTAACTAAGGGACCTCTGTTTGTGTATTTTTTTTTTTTTTTACTTGTTTCTTTCGTTCTATCGTTGTGTAGTGAATTAATTATTATGGAGACATGCGCAGCTTTCTTTCAGGCTTTGGAGTTTGAACTTTGGAACTTTGATACATTGAATTGTTTTACTACCGTTTAAATTAAAAAAATTGGGGCAACATGTGATGTGATACCTCTCAATTTATAATATTTTTTTTATAAAACAGCTGGCGTGTCGTCTGAACTAAATACAATTATTTTTCACTTCAAAAATGATGTTTACCTGCTCTTCTTCTTCTTCTTCTTCATTTTACTTCTTGATAACCCAACATTCTATTCGCAAGCATGCATTAATATATGAAACCTAAATCGACCAGATTCTATATCTCCTTCGTTCATTCGAAAGCATGTCAACTTTCGCTGTCCGTTGATCTGTCGTAGTAATTAAGGGAACATTTTTTTACTGCAGTAGGCCCATAGGAATGTTAATTTAAAAGAACATTTCCCCTTCAATTATACTAATTTTTCCTAAATCTGAAAAGTTTCCGTGCCAAAAATAGAACCAAATCTCCAGAAAATTACCGTCTCTAAAGTCATTGCCAGTGGGTCCAGGGTGGGTCCTAATATTAAATATAGTTTTGTTCTAAATTCACTCTGGACCCACCAACCAGTGACTTTAGGAGCAGGTGATCTGGTTCCGTCAAAAATTGTATCATAATCTTAATTAAAACTTCCCTACAATCTTTTTCCTCCTATTTTATCTTGTATTTTGTAATCTTTATTATATTTAGTTGACGAAAAGAGGAGTGATAACTGCACGTCTCATACGCATCCCTTACCTCACCTGCACTCCAAATATATTTATATTTTTTTCCCAAAAATATTTATACTTGACAATAAAGTGCTTATATCTGACGTTACTAAAATAAAAATTTTATGATCATTCCCAAAAGAAAACTTAATAAATATTTTATGTAAGAGTCCGATAATTGCTCACTCAACTAATTCCCGAGCATGTCCCTTAAATTTTTAATGTCTAAATTTTATTTCCAAAGCTCATATTCAAGTTTTTAAAACTATATTTATAACTTTTTACAATGCTACTCACAATCTTTAAAACCTAAATTGGAGTAGTTTTAACTCCTAACTATTTTTGTCTTCAAACAAAAAAAATGAAAGATTCATTTCACCTACTCATTTTTTTTTCTCTGATCATTCTCATCCATTTTTTCAATGATCCGTGATAAATTTTTTGAATCTAAAAATATGAACGTTTTCTACTCGATTTTATCTCTCACATGAGATCCATGAAGAAATATTTTTAAGTTATTTTTAAGTCGTTGTTTTTTTTTTTTTTTAAAGTGAAACTCATGAGCACTTTAAATTCTCAAGTTTTTAAACCTCAGTCTATAATCTTTTAAAGGAACTATATAAATGCTTAACACAACTACTTTAAATATTTGACACAACTATTTTAAATGGTTGTAAATAGAGGTTTAAAGGCTTGACACAAGTACTTTAAATGGTGGTAGACAGAGGTTTAAAAGCTTGTGTAGGAAAGAAAAAAAATGATTGTACACAGAAGTTTAAATACTTGATACGAGTACTTTAATCAGTTGTAGACAGAGGTTTAAACGCTTGACACTAGTTTAAAAGGTTGTAGACTAGTTGGGAAGGCGCGCTCAAATATGATGACTACGAGGCAGAACATTTCCCTTTTCTATATTCTGGTAGAACAGGAGGTGCAAGGATGGTTCTTCTAAGGAAACTTAATAACTGACGAGATAGCCACTTGGAAAATTAGTTATACATAAATGCAACACCAAAGCATAACAATGATAACTAGATCCATTCCATCAAAATTTGATGGTCTTATTTGGATCGAAAGTGACCACTTAAAAAAGTTAAAAAGGTCAATATTCTAACAATCTTAGTTTGCCAGTCAGGAGCTGTTGGAATTGCAATCCTGTTAGGGATAGCCGTAGCAGATGTTATGGACTATTCTCTACGACCTGAAAATTCTCCGGACCCATATAGAAAAGAAAAGAGAACGGTGTAGGTCCGATGCCCATCGAATCTACTTTTGGGTTTAACGAGCTCCATGACCGTCTGATTCATTTTAAGATCTGTACACACAAAAATCAAAACAGATTGGACGGTGATTGGACTCATCGAACCGAAGTAGATCAGAACTACTTCCAATTGTATAGAAAGAGTGAGAGAGAGGAGGAAACAGAAGTGGGTCAGGAGGGAGGAAGTGTGGCACACATGACCATGTGATTAAAGCATAAAACAACCACCTACTCTGCTACTCTGCTACTCTGCTGGTTGATTCACTCACATGGCTGGATCCAATCTCATGGGCCACAAGTTACCTACAATTGGTTTGGTGCTTGCTTGCTCCCCAATTTCATTTACCATTTAACCTTTTTTTTTTTTTTTTGAATGCACTTCCAATTTAATTATATCTATTTCTCCCCCCAACAGGACATGTGATGTGAACTCGTGTGTCTTTGTGCGCGCGCGCGAGTATATATTCAGAGCATATTGACAAATTAATCGTTCCGGTGGGATACAAAATTTGTAATTCGGATATAATTCAGGAATAATTCGGTGCAATAAAGAAGCAAAAAAAAAATCTCCCAATTTTTTATTTGCATTTTATTTGCGAATAAAACATATTATATGTTTTTTTGCGTTTTATTCTAAATTCAGTTCGAAAATGTTAAAAAAATGAATAATCGCAAATTAAACGCGTACTGTGTCACTATAATCCAGAGCTGCTGAAAGAATTAACATCCCAAAACAAAACCATCTCATAATTCCTTTAATACAACAGATAACATGGGCCATAGGTAGAGATAGATCGATAGAGGGCAGTGTTAGCTTAACATAGGCCCAGTTCGACAACAAATCTATTTTTATATCCCTTCATCGTGGGACCAATATCCTCCCAGCTAAGAGATTTTGGAGGGAAATAGGGCCAGTATTATTGGGCTTTGAGATTCGTGCTAAGCTAAAAGAACGGTCCGGATCCACTAATTGTAAAAAATTTCTTTTTCAGGTAATGCACTGGATGTGAATTCTTGCAATGGCAAACCCCTCAGTTAATGTAGATTTCAGATTTTGTAAGACATGTATAATTTGTGGATAAGAAACTCTGTGCAGTTTACACCATCCATCTACACAGGAGACTTTTTTATTATGTCTTAATCACTTGGCCAGAATAAAGCGATGCTTTTTGTTAGTAAAACAAAGGATTTCTTCCTTCCAAAAAAAGAAACAAAAGGACTTCGAAAACTCGTGGTCGTTTCAAAGCCACGGTAACGAGTGTTAAGTGCCCATCAAATCGTTGCATTTTTTGTTTTGTTGTTTGTGTCGGCAGAGGGGGACGCATGATTTCTGTTGGGAGGGACGTGAATCGGATTAAAATAGTTTATCAGGTTCAAACTCATTAATTAATCGGATACTAGATAAAAAATATAATCAACATAATAAGAAACAACAAAATAATATTATTTTTAAAAAAATAGTGTTTTTGGACTGGTCTAGCGGCCTTTCTAGTTTCAGAGAGAAAAAACAATTTTCAGAGAGGAGTAAAGTGATACCGGACTCATATTTTTCTACTAAATTTCAAAATCCAGAGAGTCCACCTCTGTCTATCAGAATAAACAACTCTTACTATTAAGTATGGAGTCTGAACAAAAAATTCACCTTTACCATCCTAAAGCTCATATATTTCCTCTTCTTGTGGATAATCATGCTATGTGAAAATTATATACAATTTTACTCGTAATATAACCGCAAATTGTGATTTTTGGATTATTTCGAGAAAACCCATTGAAAGGATAAGGATAATGTTCCGAGACTAGATTGTTCATTTTTCTCTACATATTTCATTAGATTAATAAATAAGATAAGAAAACTAATTAAAAAATATATATATATATATATATTTTTTCTCATAGACGTATGAAGAATTAATATTTAAATATCGTCTCCTCAATGACCATGAAAAATTTGCCAACTGTAAAGTTGATGGAGCCTAATGCACAACCTGTAATATAAAGACATTTACAGTTCAGCAACTCAAATAAATATTTTAAATAATGATCAATTACTTTTTAAAAATTAAAATTTGTAAAATTTATAAATTTATAAATTTTCATATTTTTTAAATTAATTTTAGTTATTAAATTTTTAAAATTTTAAGATACAATGGAAACACTAAAAAAATGCGAAGTAGGGTGCACAAAAAGTTCATAGCTCGTGATTCGATTGAGTTCAATTCGCAAAAAAAAATTCGGTTTGAAACAAATCAAATCCAGTTTGGTTCGAATTGAACTCAAACTGAACTGACTCTGTTTAAAACTCTTATTTTTAGTTCTAAATCATGCTTTAATTTCGAATCAGTTTAGTTCAAAATTGATTTGAATCGCACCGAATCGAACTCTAATTTTTTTTTTTCCAGTTCTAAACCCTACTTTATTTTCAAATCAATTCAGTTTGAAATTGGTTTCTACTTGAACTCGAACTCGAACTTGAGTTAAGTTCGATTCCTTTGCAGCCCATGAATAAATGTAATCGATTATGGGATTTAAATGAAATACAAAATAAATAACTATTTCATTATTTTGCATTTCATTTATGGCGTAATCGATCACAAATTGCCACTCGTCCAGTTTTTGTCAACGTGGCAGGTTTTTTATTTGATCGTCTTTTCGTTAGTTTCGCCTGAAGTTAGGTCGCTTATGCAAAAATCCCACCGCCGATCAAAGAGTCATAAACCCGCTAAAGGGGTATAGAGCAAGGAGAGAGAGAGAGAGAGAGAGAGAGAGAGATGGGGAGGAGGGCATGGCAAAGCACTTTTGGGAACGTGAGATCCTTTGTGGGGAATGCCTTGGGAGGGATGCGCGGGTGGAACAACGTCGCCTCTTGGGCTGTCGCTGGTACCCTCGCCTACTTCCTCTGGGTCAAGCCCGCTCAGCAGCTCCGAAAGGAAGAAGAGGTACCCTCTTTGCTCGATCGATTCAATTATCTGCGATTTACGCCTGTCATACTAAGTAATTGTTGTTTATCGAAGAGGGAGCATACAAAGTATCATTATGTTATATGTGTATCCCTTTTCTTTTGGAAGTGAATTGATAGTTAGGCAACTGTTTAACTGTTTCGATTTTGTTGAAATTGAATATTGAGTCCACAAATCATGATAGCATCTTAGCTACACCTGCGTTGAGCGATCCTGTTTTAGATGGATTAGCAATCCTTTGTGCGCAATTAATTCTCTCCCTCATTTACCTTCAGAGGTTCCTGAGTTGGTGTCAGGCATTTCAGCATTTCCTTGCTTGGAATGCATAAACCCAAACCTGTCTATTGTAGAAATATTGTTTTTAGATATGGTTTTGCTTGAACGCCCCCTCACCTGCACCGTAGATGGTTCCATTGATCAATATATGTAGATTCCTTAGGCATTCGCTGTGATAGGATGACGTTATACCTGCTAGAAGGCCTTCTTATCAAGTGTTGTGACTCAGGAGATGGGAATAAGGGGTCTCTTGTTCTATAATTTTGGGAATTAGTGGCATAGTGTCCATTTGGAACTTAAGGGGTTTTCATCAGCACCGAAAAAGTTTCCGCCTCTCTGTTCTGATATCAAGACTATCTATACATTTGAAATAACACTTGATCACATCCGCTAGAAACTCCCAACATTTCTCATAGGCCTGAAAAGTGACATTTATGGAGATTTGCAACTAGAACTGAACCTTTTGAGCGTGTCTGTAAATGTATATTCTGTGAGATATTGTGAATCTTTGTTCTTACGCAGGTGATTACTTATCTACAAACCCAAATTTAACAGAAATTAAGAAAAATAAAATGGTTTTAGATTTTTGGTTTCAAGTTTGTATGTAGTACTTAAAAGAGATTTAAGAAAATACTGTTGCAGTTGTGTCTTCCTTGTTGAATTGTACTTATTTATCTTAACAGTTGGCTATATCTTGCTTACTATTTCAATTTTGTGTGGAAGGAGCAATTGCATGCCTGATCATAAATGCAATTTTAATGTTTCTTTATATATATATATATGAAATCTTGCTTATTACCTACTTGTCTGGAAACACTTGCCCCTTTGTCCGTCCCTGCTATTGGGACCTTGAATGAAGATAAAATATGCAAATGTTCTTATTATTTTTCTTTCTTTTGAAATAGTGGTACCAAAAGTACGACTGGTTTGATTAATTGAACCAAGATTTCTTACACCTCAATTTTCCCTAATTTACTGTCCCTGTTGTTGTCATTTCTTGTTCCAGATTAAAATAACCCTGATTTTATTTTAACTGTTTGTGTATTCTTTTAATTCGAGACTGATCAATTTGGTCTTGCATTGCAGGAGAGAGCAGCTTTGGCAGCAGCCTCTGACAAGTACCGCTATATTGAAAAGAGAAAGCCAATTCCTGATCCTCAGGTATTCATGTTTGTCCCTTTACCCCTCTTATCTTAAGGGTTTCTCAAACCTGCTGTTAATGGATCCGACTCTGCTGCTTTTATTTATAAAAGCAGGGTCCTGCTTTTATCATCCCACCCATTCAAAAACTTTCATTCACGAATCTCGATAGAGAAAAATTTTCATGCACAAATCTCAACGAATTTGAATGGTTGAGATGGTAAAAGCAGGATCCTGTTTTTGTTAAATAAAAGCAGCAGAGTCGGATCCGCTGTTAATAATGCCCAACATATGTCCATTTGCATCTTACTAGGTACTTTTTATGGGTGTTATTTTTAAATAACTCCAAGTGCTAAAGCTAAGGTTATCTCAATCAAAACAGCTAAAGTGCTTAATTTCGTTTGTATCAAAAGGCTTAATTTATTTCAGTTTGGGCACAGGAAAAAAGTAGGCTCTTAAATTTACTGGTTAAATTATCACAGTGAAAGTATGTGCATTCTCTGTCACACAACACCAAGTTGGGTTTGTTGCAATATCTCAGAGAAGGTTGGATTTTGGTTGTGGATTTGTTGTTTGCAAATAACAGTGAAGTGTTAAAAGCAAGGTTAGGTTAAGCAAAATGGCTTAATTTGTATTTTTTTCAGATTAAATCTAACATAATTATTTTGACACTTATTTACTTGGAACTTAAAAGAGTTAAGACCTTATATTTAATCCAAATACCTAGATCATAAAGTTCAGCTCAGTAAACACCAAACTTGCAATCTTCATATATCTTTCTGATGGCTGTTTTCTTTCTATTATATTTTAATAATATTTTTATACAAGTGATAATTGCCCCGTATCTATTCCATTTGAAGAGTTGATAAATATGCATGCATCGGTCTTCTACTTCCAGACACTTGTAGGGCTGCCCCTTTTATAAACAATCTTTGAACTGTGATTTAATTGACCTTGTCTAAATGGTCTTCCTGAACTTTCAGGACTTTGCACCAATTATTCAACAAAAAGCTATCATTTTACCTTTTACATTATGGGAACATTAGTAATATCTGTAGGTATCTCTAAAGAAAAGAAATAATGAAACTCTTTGGGTGTGTTTGTTACCATGAATACTGCTTTCTGATTTTTTTTTTTGTTTCTGTTTTTGAAAATTTCATTTCTGATTCCAAAATAAAAACAGGACACCTTTTTTTTTTTATTTTTTTATTTCAAATGAATCAAACTGTTTTAAATACTTCAATTCAAATTGAATCCTAGTCCAATGATTTCATTTCAACTGTCTTGGGGGGTAAAATTGATAACAGTTAGGGTTGACATTGCCATTACTAACATGATTTTTCTTTTATGTGCTAACTTAATTTTCTGTTGTTTATGTATGCAAAATATCTTGCTTGTTTGCAAATATGGCATAACTGTTGCTATTATTTGCAAAGGATATCATTATTTTACATTAGACAAAAGTTGCCTTGGTAAACTTTTGAATTAATAGGTGAAATATGGTGGTAAATTTCTCAGGATACTGGGCTGATATATGGAAAGAAAAAGAAGGGTTTGGAGAATTCTGATAGCTAGTTATTGAAGAAAAGTTAGAAGTAGAGAAGCAAGCTGGTGCAGTGCTGAATCTATTCTTCTCCTTCAAATCAACCAAGTAAAAAAGCCTCAGTTGGTTAAAAGGTTGCATGTTGTCTATCAAAAAGAATCACCTGCCTCTAGCTCACAAGTGATTTTGGACATTTAAGCTTTTTATTTTTTTATTTTATTTTTTAATAGGCCTTGTATTTGAGATTTGAGTTGCTGGTAATTCCTGTACAGAGAGGTTTATCAATAAGTTGAATGTTGAGCGTTCTCAAACCATACATATCAATCAACTTACATAGTTACATGATCGAATATTTTTTACATGTAATGAGGTAAAGGTGATGAACAATGTCAAAATTGAAACATGACACAAATTCTCATTTCTGTTTTGGAATAGGATTCTATTTTATTCTGGCTGTGGTTGGCAGAAATCAAATAGACCCAATGATGTTCAATTGAAATATCTTTTTTTTTTCAATCTATCATATCTAGAGAATATATATCCTATCCCTATTGGAACATTTTATTATATTTGATTGGAATAAAAAGGGTCTAATTATAATATTTATTCTAACTTCTATAAAAAAAAATAATAATATTTACTCTTACATCGATCATAATCTAATTCAATTCGTTAAAAAATTTGTATAGTTATTCAAAGATATTGGTGAAATTTTTACTATAATAGACTTTAAAATCTGCATATATGTATGACCTGATGTCACTAGAGTTTCATAAGAATAAATAACTATAATATAAATTGAGTGTTTAATAATTATCATGTTATGCTTAATATTATTTTTCTTATTTCATGAGATAATAAGTAACTAAATATTGTAATCCTATATGTCGGTTTGCTAAAAATGATAGCAGTGCGCGACTCAAACATGATAATCCTATATATCATGAAATGGCATTCTTTGATATTACATTCTCTGAAATCCTGATATTCCAAAAAATGATCTAAAGAGTGAACCAAACGCCCTTTAAATATTCCTACTCTTTACTTGTGACAAATTGTAAAATTATAATATAAGAATCTTTTAAAATTAGCATCCTCCAATAACTTCAATATTCTTACTTGGAAATGGATGTTTTAACAAAACAACAAATATTTATTCATGTTTTACTTTGAAGCCAACGAATAAGCGGATAAGGACATAAAACAGATTATAAACAGAGCCCATACGTAAAGATATATTTGTATGATCCGTTGAAGCAATCTAAAAGGTATGATAATGCTTTGCCGTTCATCTAAAAACTTGAGCACAACTAATTCATGAATGATCCCAAAACTCATGAACAAGAGACCTTTTTTTGTAACCCCCGTAAACTTTTTAATTTTTCCATTTTGTGGGTCATAAAAGAGGAAATAAATCTGCTGCGGTTCCAAAGGATAGCAGGGTCCTGCAATTTCATTCCCAACCGTTCATATGTTTCAAAATTCGTGTACAAAAATTAACATTTTTTTTTAGATTCGTGTATTCTAATAAATGAACGATCAAGATGAAAATCGTAGGTCCTGATAATCCTATATATCATGAAATGGCATTCTTTGATATTACATTCTCTGAAATCCTGATATTCCAAAAAATGATCTAAAGAGTGAACCAAACGCCCTTTAAATATTCCTACTCTTTACTTGTGACAAATTGTAAAATTATAATATAAGAATCTTTTAAAATTAGCATCCTCCAATAACTTCAATATTCTTACTTGGAAATGGATGTTTTAACAAAACAACAAATATTTATTCATGTTTTACTTTGAAGCCAACGAATAAGCGGATAAGGACATAAAACAGATTATAAACAGAGCCCATACGTAAAGATATATTTGTATGATCCGTTGAAGCAATCTAAAAGGTATGATAATGCTTTGCCGTTCATCTAAAAACTTGAGCACAACTAATTCATGAATGATCCCAAAACTCATGAACAAGAGACCTTTTTTTGTAACCCCCGTAAACTTTTTAATTTTTCCATTTTGTGGGTCATAAAAGAGGAAATAAATCTGCTGCGGTTCCAAAGGATAGCAGGGTCCTGCAATTTCATTCCCAACCGTTCATATGTTTCAAAATTCGTGTACAAAAATTAACATTTTTTTTTAGATTCGTGTATTCTAATAAATAAACGATCAAGATGAAAATCGTAGGTCCTGCTATCCTCTAAAATTGCAGCAGATTTATTTCCCATAAACGATGCATAGAATTGTTGAGTTCTCTAGATCCGTATTATTAATTGGACCAGTTAGAAAATGTTCCAGTCAGATTGCCACCTGGGACAGGAAAGAGACTTGGTTCTGTCTGAAATGTTCAAACAATCAGTTCGGTTGAAACCGAATTAAAATAGTAAAATTAAAATTTTACTCGGTTTTCAAGTTCAGCCGGATCAACCAAATTAAACTTGTCAATCGAAAAACAACTAAACTAGAAAAAATCGAATTAAATTTCAGATTGTTTGGTTGAACTGAAATTAGAAAGATAAATTTCAAAAGATCAAAACCCAATACATATACAAATATATTTATAATTATAAAAATAAGTGTCAAAATATATATCAGTCAAACCGAAGTAAAATAGATTAAACCGAACCAAATATAAAAAAATGAAGTAATTCAAGTAAATTTCGGTTTGATTGGTTGGATCAAAATAAGATATTAAACCGAATCAAAACCGAAGTAATTCAAAAATTCATTCAAACTGAACTATTTAAATTAAAAAAACTGAACTATTTAATCCAAAATTTAATGATTTAGTTGAAAATCAAATAAACACCCCTATTTGTGTCCTATTAATTTCCCATAAAGCTAGTTAGGCCTGTTAGGTTGAACAATCTTGAAATCTGATTACAGGCTCAACTGAAAACCTTTATCGGCCCATAAATTAGAGGACTTCTTTGAAAATGGATTTTATTACATCACTTGGTACAGCCCAATATATATACATAAGACTATAGTAGTTTGGTCCGTAGGTTAAAGTCCGGTACCAATTGTTACCGAGGTGAAATTACACAAAAAAAAAAAACCACGATTTATTAAAACCAATAGATAATTGCCATAAACCCAATAAAAGCAATACATTTATATACGCATGTTTAAATGCAAGCAGTGAATCTGAGCAAACCTGAAAGAAAAAAGATTACCGAGGCGAAGCTGTATACTTTTAAGTTTTAACAAGTCATGATGCCAAATTTCAAGAAAATAACACAAATGCTTGAAATATGAGATGGCCAGGACAGCTATATCCGAAATTTTTATTTATACCATTTAAAAAAACAAAAACAAATAGCAACTCTTGCTGGAGAATTATATATCTACTACGTCTGCCAAATGAAATGAAAGACGCAAAAAAGCGTATCCGTTATTTTATTTGGCAAGCACAAATCTATGTCCGCCATATAAAATGACGGACACTGTATTTGTCATGTTTTTTAATGGCGGACACTGTATTCATTTCATTTGGCTCGTGTTCCAAGTAGTACATAACACTTCCCATGCATGCATAGAACAACACCACCTGTCATAGTTTCATGTATAATTCAATAATTTGAAAACCAGAAGACACTTTATAATGGCACCTTCTGCCTGTCTGTCTTAGTGTGTGTCATTACGTCAAATATTATTGTTTTAATCTGCGAGCATTGATGTGTGTAGGTTGTTTTTCTTTAAAAAAAAAAAAAGATTTGCTATATCATTTGGCGGACATAGGTTTGTGTCCACCAAATGAAATGGTGGACATGTCCTTGTGTCCACCATTTGATTTGGCGGATGTAGTAGAAATTTAATTCTTCAGAAATCGTGGTTATTTGGTTTATTATTATTTTTTAATATGATATAAACAAAAAATTCGGCAGCTATATATATATATTGCTTTCTCTTTAATGTGATGACAAATGTACAATCATCTATGACAATTAAACATATATACATCTTGACAATTAATGACATTAATGTTTTTTTTTACTGTCAATCATGTAGAAATAATAGAACTTACTAAAAATATTGCAAGAATTAAAAACTATTTACACAGTTCATTTGAAACAATCAGATATAGTTCAACTGCAATTTAGCTATATAATTACACTAAGTGATATTCTCTTTAAACAAGATTAAAAGGCAAGTCATATGAGGCCATGAGAGCAAAAGAATGATTTCCTGAATTTGAAGCATTTTATCATGCACTTTCAAGCCTCAGGAGTACCAGTATAAGAATTAGCAATATCAGCATCAGCATCTGTTGATATGGAGGTTCTCTTTATAAACTCCAAGCAATCTTCAATTGCCTGTTCATGGAAAGAATTTGATAGCTTGATTGACGGCATCGCTGCTCGTTTCGAAACTCGACTCGATATCTTTGTAAATATCGTGCGTCTTCTCGGGTTTCGAGCACCTGAATTCAGCAATCTTCTCCAATGCATCTCTCTCCTTAAATCCTGTAAACACTGCTTCAGTGTTTTAAACAAACTTACAAACCTTAGTTTGAACCTCGTAGCATCCCAAAAGGGGCTGTCCTTCTTCTGAAATCTCTGATGCTGGTACAGTAGGCACCGGGACCGATGCTTTCGGCAATTGCGCAGCCTCCAGGTTACCATTTTGAGGTGGAGATGGGTCTCTGTGTGTGTGTTAAAAACAACAGAAAGATTTATTGGTGCCCTTATAGAGCAAGACTTTAATTAAGGTGGTTTGAAAATGATCTCTGCTTGCTATTTTCTTTCTATTACTTGGTCATTGATATTGGCCTGTACTGGAATAAATGAATTGAGAATAAATGTGGATGTGACATATATATACTAATATAACGACATAATTTTCTCATTTCCTTGTTGAACAACACCAGAAGAGTTGCATAGAGGCTGTACGGACATGGTTTTAGGAAAAGTGTGCAAGAAAAGTATATCAATTGACAATCAATCATTTAAACAGAGAATATGGAAGAAAGGTCATTTAGACGCTTAGTTAGAGGTGAAAGCGGAGCGGATAGTGGTAAAATTATATCTATATTTTTTTTTCATTTTTTCGATACGGATACGTAGCGGATATCAAACATATAAGACGGATACGGGTCCGCATCAGATCGAATATTTATTAAAATAATATAAAAAATATTAAAGTTCATAATATTTAACTAATTATAATGATGAATAACATAAATTTTTCATAATATATATTAAAATATGAGTAAAACTAGGGTGCTCTTATGTTCACCAAGACTCTTTGTGAACTTAACTCTAAAACCTATCGGATTGACTTCAAATGACGAATCTAAACTGTTGAAACCCTTATACCTTACGAGTGATGCGTCTACATGCAAAAAATTAATATTTTGAATTAATTATATATAGAGTCAAGTGGTCAAAAATTGTTCAAAAAATAAATGCATTAAAATTAATTTATAAACCTTCTACTTTTGACCGCTTGACTTAAAAACTAAATTAATTCGAAAGTTTAAAATTGTTGCATGTAGATGCATCACTTATAAGATAGAAGAGCTTTAACTGTTCGGATCCGTCATTTGAAATCAATCCGATAGATTTTAGAGTTGAGTTCACAAAGAGACTTGGTGAACTTAAGAGCACCCTAGTTCTACTCTTAAAATATATAATTTATATCTACTATTCAGATACGGATAATTGTAACATAAAACCATATCTGTATTCTTATCTACGCGGATATTCAAATATTGGATACCCACATCTAAATTTTCAAATACGAATCGAATATTATCCATACTGTTTCACCCCTACGCTTAGTTCAATTATAAATGCATGATCCTGCTGGCGGCAATCCTGTGCTTCAGCAAGATTTTGAATTTACTATCTTTATTTTATTTTATTTAAATCGTAGGTGCATGCACATTATTCATTATTTTAAAGGATTAATTTAGTACAATTGGCAATTTTTCCCTAGTCTTCGAACTACTTCCTACCCAATGAGATTAAATAAAAATTTCGTTCACCAACTTAATGCTTTGTAAAATGATGAGAAAACAACAGCAAAATATATTTACTTGTTTATCTTATCTGTATGATATTTCATAAGGTAGGTATGAGTAAGAATTTTCTTATTAGTTTAATAGATAAGTGTACATGTTAAAAAAAATCTTTGGCTTATTAAGTAAGAGAACAAATGAGAGCTATTTCGTACCCGTTATACTATAGAATAATAAATAAATATAAAATTATATATGTCAATTTGTTATTTGTGCATATATATAATTTTTATTAAGTGAGGCTATGGTAATTTGCAAAGTGCATATTAATCTGTACTATGGATCTATATCTTCGTTTTCAAAATTCAAACAGTTGATCTGAACCGTTCAACATAATCTTCATAAAAAATGTACTTGGAGATTGAATTTTACATTTTTTAGAATTTTTCAGAATTTTTCATACTATTTTTAAAATAAGTAGAAAATCACTTAATTTAAAAGTTCTGGACCATCCAAACATAATGATTTTCAACCTATAAAAATTAAAAAAAAATAGTAAACAAGTTCTAAAAATGGCAAAAATCTGATCTCTAACTACATTTTCATATGAATCATGTTGACCTGTTCAGATCGACTATTTGAACTTCAAAAACATAGATATGAATTCATAGTATGTGCCAGTTTACGTTTTCACCATAGTCTCGCTCATTTTTATTATTATAATGAGATTAAGTAATCCAATATTTTATATCATTTTATTAAATTAATAATTTATATTTTAAAATAGTGGGATCAATAATTATAAATATTTTATATTTTATTATATCACGCACATGATGTATACAGTATATTTATTAATGTGGAGGGTTCAAATGCTTCTATTTTTTGTGTTTTCGCCATGCTTGCATTTTCCGTGACAGATTTGAAGTCCGTTATTGTGCACACCAATATTTAGTGATATATCCATAATATAAGTTTGAAATGATCATTGAATTTTTTTTATAATTTTTAAAAATAAAAGTTAAACTTAGAATTCAACTGTGTAAGCATGATATATAACTAATATATCATATCTGTAAAAATATGATGAATTTGATGCATGTTTCGACATATATTAAGTTCAACGGTGCGAAATTAATGGTCTTGATGTGACATTAAATAATACTTAAATTGTATAAAATTTGATTATTAGGCTATCAACATGTTTAATAACTTTCCTATATGTTTACCTTTTTATTATCTTTTTTTTTTTAGAACTTGGTAGAGGCTACCAAGAATATATTAAGATGTGCTTATTACAACAATTCTACAGTACAACTCAATTCATAACATCAAATGGTAATTGGTAAATTACTAAAACCCCTGTTTCCCACATTCTTTCCACAATAGCGAGACCAGAGAGTAGCATCTTCAATTGCTCGATTGACCATTGTCACCGTTGGTAGTTTATTGTTGCGGAAGATGACCTCGTTACGTTGTCTCCACAACGACCACAAGACTGACATAAACGTAGTAATCTATTTATGTCTGCTGTGTCCTGTCTGACTACAGAATTGAGGCCAAGATGCATCCCAAGTGGACAGCACCGAGTATTCACTCCGCAGATGGAATGGGAATCTGTTCCAGACACTCCGCGCATTGGCACATTCAAAAAACAGATGATGAGCCGTTTCAAGCGAGCAATTGTCACACATGACACAGTTCAGTTGGCAGCTGAATCCCCTAAATTGCATAACCTCATGTGTCAGCAGTTTGTCATGAAGCAGCAAATACACAAAAATTCGAACTTTAGATGGTGCAGCAACCGTCCAAATGCCTCTGTTCTTCCACACAGTTTTACCAGCAGATAAAATTAGATTATAGAATGAAGAAGCTGTGTAAGAACCTGTCAGGGACCATCGCCATATGAGCCTATCATCCTCATCTGACAGTACCGGTAGCGTACCGAAGTAAGAATCCAAAACAGAAGAAGTTTCGGACAGTGCATCCTGCAGGGAGATGATCTGATTTTGAGGTCTTGGTTGCCTGTCTCTGATTGATCTAATCGGTGTCACGCCCCAGTGATCATACCAAAAGGAAATGGATTTCCCATTGCCAATTTCCCAGTGATCATTTTTTAAATTTATTTAATATCTATTGTCAAGCAATTCATCCATTCTAGTTTAGCCTAAATGTTTCATCCATAATAATTTGTATTGGATTTCATCTATTTACAATGAATTTCGTTTTCACTCTGGTCCAGATATTATTCATTTTGAATAGTTCTAACGATAATTCACTTTGACATTATTAAGTTCGGTCTTCTTTATTAAAAAAAAAAATTTGAAAAAATAAAAAGTTAAGTCCGTTTCATTGATATGAAACTGTTAACTACATTAAAAGCTAAAATACTTAACCTAACTTTTTATCCTAAAAAGTTTTTGGAAATGCAATCTGAGCGCCACTCACATCCTACTTCATCTATTTACCTCAATGTCTCTTTCTTCGGAACCGGATCACCTGCTCTCTGTGGGTAGGAAATTCCTACCCATAAAGTTACTGCTGTGTGGATTTGGAGTAAATTTTGACATTTAAATATTGAATATAATTTTGCCCCGGACCTATTCTGAACTCACCCGTCAGTGACTTTAGAGGTATAGATTTCCTGCCCACAGGCAGGCACGAGATTCGATTCCTCCTCCTCCAAGTATGTACCCCTGACCTGACCGTACCTGCTCCCCTTTTAGTATGCATAGGAATGATAATTTTTATTAGACAATGTATGCACTAATTAAGGAGAGCAGCTTGGGTCCGATGGGCATCGGACCCAAGCTCAGTTCGATGGGCTCCAAAGTCGTCCGATTCTCTTTAAGATATGTGAGAATTACTTTAATAACAGTGCGAGATTGCTTTGAGATCCGTGTGCACGGATCCTAAAGCAGATCGGACGGTTAGTCTACTTGTCCCCTAATTAAGGAGCCTTCCTCCGATGTTAACACAACCTTGATAAAACAAAAAAAGGAAGCCAAACCCTATTTGTTATTATTTATGCTTTTTTTCTGCAAATTGGTTTCATCTTGTACCGTCTGCATTTCTTTCAAACTCTGATTTCATCTTGTACTCGTATCAAATAGGTGGTGCTATTTACAACTTCAAAACAGTAACGTCTCTATACATCTCAAGTTAAAGCAATAGAATGCAATATTAATAACAAAATAAAAATTTTAACAGTCTACTAAGTATAACAGCATAAATTTATTTTATTGAACATGTCGGCCATGAATCCTCTAATAAATAAAATACAGTTTATAATTAATATAAAAATATTATTGTGCAGTGACCTTTTGAGTGTTTAAAAAAATGAGTGAGTCTATGGTAATATGCATATCACGAGTTAATCCATAATACAGATCAATATTTTTATTTTTCAAATCTTAATGGTCGATTCGAACTATTCAACATGATTTCCATATGAATATCTACTTGCAGACCGAATTTATATTTTTTAGAAATTTTTTTTTAATTTTTTATGATAGGTAGAAAATCATTTGATATGAAAATTCTGGACCATCCAAAAACAGTGATTTTCTATCTATTTTAAAAATAGTAAACAAATTTTGAAAAAATATAGAATTTGGTCGGTAAGTACATATTTATATGAAAATCATTTCGAACAGTTCGGATCGACCATTAGAATTTTGAAAACAAAAATATTGATCTGTATTATGAACTAAATCGTGATATGCATAGTACCATATACTCACTCAAAAATAATTCTGGCCCAACCACTTCAAATCATTTCTATATGGGAGAGGGGGGTGTCCGATGCCCATCGGACCAGAACAGTGTTCGATGGGTGGTTTCTACCGTCTGCGCACAGATCTTGAAGTGAATCAGATGGTAGAAACCACCCATCGAATAGACTCTGATTCGATGGGCATCGGACACCCCCCCCCCCCCCCCCTCTTCCTTTCTATATACATTAATACATAACCCCCCCCCCCCCTCTCTCTCTCTCTCTCTCACACACACACACACACTTCCTCTCATACCATGGCATACAATAATAGAAGGCACCAATCCTCCATCTTAGACTCTTTCACACTCTCTCCTCTCCCCTATCCTGTCATACTAATCCTAGGAATGGTACTTTTCTTTCTTGCCATCTCTTGCTTTTTTACTTTTGGAGATTTCATAGAAGCAGCTGAAGAGAAAATTAGTTTGGTTCTTCTGGCAGTGCCGTTGGTACTCATCTTGTTGATCCGATGGTTATCGTCGATCGAGAGCTTTCATGGCCTTATTGGGTTCTATTGCAACAACCGCCACCATCTGATGAACAATGATCAATTAAACGAAGGAGGCTCGTCTCCATGGGGCGTGGCGGCTTTGGTTGTTTTGATTTTGATCATGGCATTCTTCCACTCTACTTTCCAAGATATGTGGAGGCTATGATCTCTTTTATAATTAAGATCGTATTAGTTTCTTCTCTGACTTATATGTAATATATATATGTTATTGTTGTTTTTTTTTTTTTAAATGTACGTAGGCATAACTATATGTTATTGTTATATTTATTGGCTTTAAATTATGAATGTGTTAGTATAGAATTGTTTTCTGTATTTTTTTTCTGACGCGGAACTTCTTCTGTTAATTAATTTCTCTTTGTGGAATGCTCTATTTGTACATATAATTCAAATAACATAAATGAAATCGAGTAGATAAAAAAATAGTTTAATCAATCTGATGGAAATATGCAGGTATAAAAATTCCAATATTTTCTGAATGAACTGTACTACTATTTATTCATTGATATAGTAATAGCGTACCACCTAATTTTATAATACATTTCTTTGGTACATTTGATATGCTGTTCAAACTATCAAAATCATGATAATGGATGTATTTCTTGTTATTCAAATAATTAAGGAGTCTATCAAATTTGGCCTAATTTGCAAGTCGTTCAGGCTTGTATCAAACAATTTAAAATACCAAATTGATGATAGAATTATAACAACTTTGTAATTAATATTATCAATCAAATTTTAAATTAACTGGTCAAATCTTGATATATGCATGGGGTTCAAAACCCATCTAGAGGAAATCCTTTGTTGTAACAACAATGGTATTAAATAGTTGGATGGCTTGAACACCAACTTTATTCAAAAAAAATAATAATCTTGATATATGTATTAACAATTCCTTTTGTACTGGGATATACATTTGCTTTCTATAACTTCTTTATTTCATTTTTACATATGATGTATCGATCACAACGCAAGGAATCGCTAAAAAAAATAAGAGCAACAGAAGTGTTGGCATGAAATTTCTACTATTTTTATTTTTATTTTTATTTTTTGCTTATGTAGAAGAAGAAGAAGAAGATTAGATTTCCTTCTAGCTAGTTGCTATTGAACACCATTATCTCTTTACACTATCGCAGGAAAGGCCACACCACATGTTGCACAACACAAAGAAAGGAACCTTCGCCATAGAAAGTAGACGGATCCAAAGTAGGATATAGATAAAAGCGAAAAGAGAGTTTGTTAAAGCATCATAGCAACAAGAAGAAAGGAACCTTTGCCATAGAAATTTCATTTCAAGCTTCCTTTTCTATACAGACAGATTAGGAATTAATGCTGGCACTCAACTCAACCCACCAAAATTGTAAAACCCATACTTAGTTTCAAAAAGAATTAAACAAGAGTTGAAATCATTCTCAGACAAGAACACTGAATTTCTTTTTTATTAAACAAAGTTGTAAAAAAATGCATTCGATTACAAGTAGCTTCTTGTTAGATGCAATGTTAACCTTTTTTTTTCAGTGGGTTAGAAAAGGACCATGAAATATATAAAACAAAATAAAGCACAAAGGAGCAGTGTTCTACTTAGAATCTTACCATGTACCTTAACATGAGCTACATAGCTTTTCAGAAAGCACCCCCTATCTGTAAAATAACTATAAAAGGAGACACAGTTGCATATTTATTCCATAAATCAATTGGAGATTTAATGTATCAGTTAATGTTATTTCAGCATATGATATGAGTTTCCAATTGAACTTTTCAGTAAATAATCGTATCCAAATACAACCTACTAGAGGTTAAAGGCCCTAAATGATTTTTTGCAAAGCGACGCATTAATAGAAGCAACTAGCAATTTACCTTTAGCTACTAGCAAGACTGTGCATAGAAAAAGCATAAAAAATTACAATAGTATTCAAAGAATCCATTTTACAAATACATTTAGTACCATTAGGAAATCACATAACAAACAAATAACATTTTTTTTTGGTTAAAAATGCCGAGGCCCTGTTTCATTAAGAAACATAGTTAACTTACAAGGCAAATGTTTAATGAGAGCATCACCCCAAGCTCTCCAAAAATCAGTTCATATCAGAATCTAACAAAAAGGACCTCTTGCTACGCCAGAAACTGAGCAAGGAACAAAAGAGCTGAATAACATATACTAAGCTCACAAAGATCCTAAAGGTAGCAAAACAAACAAATAACATTAAAAACATTCCAAGTTTCTAACCAGTGTCTTCTAGTCAAAGAGATATATGGCATAGTGTCAGTGTTATCAACGGAATAATATAGGATGAGCATTTTTACTTCCAGAGGTGATTGTCGTATTCTTCAATTTTGGGACCATGAAATTTGCTGAAAATAACCTTGGAGTTTCTGCAGTTGAAGCAGAAGCACTTCCCTGTGACCTATTTGAATGTTGATGCTGCCCCTGAAGAAAATAAAAATAAATAATATATATTATGAATCTCATATCAGCATGTTTCATGAAAAATGTTCAGCCAGTGTGAACTTCTAAATCATTAATGTCAGCATGTTGCATGAAAAATCTTCCTTCCTTTAAAAAAACTACCACTTACACCGACACTCTGGCTTGCTGATAGCTGGGCCCATGATACTGCTTCACGTGCTCTTTTCTTACCACTCCTTAGAGTCCTACTTGTTCCACTATCAACTGGCTTACATTGTGAGGGGCCCACACGAACAGAAAACTTTGCCGCATTAGCATGTAGCCCAGAAATCATCTGATCCTTCTCCTTCAACATGTTCTTCAAATTCTGGACTTCCCCATTCAATCGAGAGATCATGTTATCCTTCATGGAAATAGAGGCCTGAAATTTTTTATTCAACTGAGAGATTGTGCCGTCCTTCTCAGAAATGGAGGCTGACATTTCTTCTTTCATCTTAGAGATTGTGCTATCCTTCTCCAAAATGGATGCCTCCATTTCTTCTAGATTCTTTTTAAGCATTGTGATTGCCTCATTGGACTTATCCAGTTCACTATTTTTTGATTTAACGCCGGCAACATACTCAGATTCCATAACTTTCAATTGATTCCAGACAAAGTCTTTTTCACAAACAAGGGCATCAATTTGGCTTTGCTTTTCTGAGAGTTGGGATTCTTTCTCTGATTTTAGGGTTTTGTACCCATGCTTCAGTTTTCTAATTTCCCATTTTAGGTCTTTGAGTTCAGTGCTGTCGCATGCACCAATCGATCGTAAGGTCTCTCCATTGCTCAGTTTGCTCTGTATTTTATCAAATAAATAATACTTAGCATAAGGGACAATGACATCTAAAGAGTGTAATATCTTGAGAAAAATGGTTTAATTCATAAGTATGTACTTAATTCATACATTGTATACTTGTACCGTACAAGCACTAGCTGATATCTCCTTTGGTTATTATTTACTATATTTTCCACTCACTAGTATCTCTCAATCATATCTGGATTATGGTTCTTGTCGACTTATCTTTTCAGGTTAGTATGAGTAAATTTTCCATTTAACTTAATACAAAATTCAAAGGAATTACCTTCAGATTCTTGATCTCAGCACGAAGGGTTGCAATGCAAGTATGAGCATCTTCCAAATCAGTTTCTGCCAATTCTGCACCATACAAATAAAATGTAAATACTAGCAAATCTTTATCATAACACTTGCAAAAATCTGATCCAACCCAAAGGGCCACTCCCCGACACAAATTACACTGATTAGACACGATCCCAACCAGAACCCAATCAAACTGCATTACAAGCTCAAGGAAATGTATCAGGACTTACAACCCCAAGCTAGAACCTGATTAGACACAAAATTCAGCAAGCTGAAACCCAACTGATCCACCTAACTAAACCCAAGCAGCACAACTTACAAACCGAGCCAATGCCAGAAAATTGCCTGTCTAAACCAATTTTGTAGAATATCATCCCAGAATGACCATACTTAGACTATGATCAGAACAAATATTTTGTAAAATAGAATTCAATTCAATGGAAAAGAGATTATTAGAATAGATATGGAATTGAATTTTACCGATTGGCAGAATTAAATTGCACGACAGATTTCAATATATGGTAGTAAAAGAAAACCCCAAAAGTTCTTTTTATTTACAAAATAATGTCGTTATTAAAAAGTCTCTTTCAAAACCTGCTGTGGGAGAGAAATGGAGAAAGAAGGCAAGACGAAGGTTGGCTCTGAAACTCACAGCGGCGAAGAGAAGAGAAGGCAAAGAAAAAACGAAAGCGTCTCTGAAACTCACAGCAACTTGGCGACTAGACCCACACTTCAGGTATCCCTCCGCCTCTTCTTCCTCTTCAGCCACGACTTTTCCATCAGCAATGAGGGGAACCACGTAATTTTAGTTTGGCGAAATCATTTTTCGCCAAATACCTCCATTTTTCCAGTGATTTAGTTAGAGAAAATATTCCCTCTCAAATTCCGTCAAATGAAATCATCTCTCTTCTAGGCTTTCGTTCAGATCAACCAACAAGCTAGAATTCTGATTGCATTTCTAGTTTGAGCAAGAAACATCTCATTCCGATCAGACCCTTACTGATCCAATTGACATGAAACATGCACATGAGTCATGACCCAACCAAAACATAAGACCTGACCCAAAATGTTTGAACGTGAAGCTAGACAAACTGGAGAATGATTTAGCAAAACATGAAATGATCTCAACTATAAAATGACACAACCTAAATGAACCAACAAATAAACTTCATCAAAACCTGAAATTTCACCAAAGCTAATGTGACCTGATATGACAACAACTTTCCACAACCACTGTTAGTCCAAAAAACATCATTAATTTCCAAATACTTCAGTATGCACGTAGTAAATGCTACCAACATTAGCAAGTCAAAAAGAGAAATTTTCAGTAACAAATTTAATGGCCACTAGCTAAACTTCAATTTGTCATTGTAATAGACGTTAGAAGAAATTTGAGAAACTATAGCCCACTAAAAGAAAATAACCAATGAGCTAAAAATAACAAAAAAAGGGTAATACATACCAGCATACTCCTTGTAAGATATAGCTTTCCTTTCTTCGGCATCTACCAAAAAATCAACCTTTGCAGCATTGTACTTCTGCACTTTCACCTCCTGAGCTTTCATCTGTTACATCAACAAGAAAAGCAAGCATATTTAAACCAGCCCAAACCTTAATATGACCTGATTTTTTTAGCCAATGACCCAACCTGAATTTAGATATATAATTGAAAGCAAGGTAGACCATAATCCAAATTTGATCTCCCCTAAAACTTTGAAGTGTTCAAACCCTGAAAAGCATTCATGAAATGATGACAACCCACAATAGACCAGATAACCCAAACAATTGTGCATCAAATGACCAAAATTTCAATGAGCCGCCCAAGCGGCTTGAGATCCAACCTCAATCCCAGAATGCGTGTGTTTGATTAAATGAAATCAACCTGCCCATTTGCTAAAAACCTTTTGATTCTGTCTACATTTTCCCTTTTTTCAAGGTATAATTATAAATTAGAGAGTTTCTAAAGGTTGTTTAAGAAGCAATATTGTATAAACCATTGCACAGTACCATTCCTACAATATTAAAAAGGTGATCTACCTTAAGATACCTAATGCCAAGGGTAATATCACAAGTCCTAAACTATTAATTTAACAAGTATGATTCCCGGTTTAAGGAAGAAATTTCATCAAATACAGGGATAAGTGAATGCAGATGAAAGAACTATTAATCAGAATTGGGAGGGAACAAAACTTTCAAATTTATAACCACGAGATTCTTCAAAATACTGAAATTTGTACTCACTGCTGAGGATAATGAGGATTATTAAATTGGCAAAGGCTAAGTTCCAAAAATCTACCAAGACAATAGTCCCTTTATCAATCTAAAGTTAGGGTTTTGAGGAGGTTTTTCTTAATGCAATAATTCCTCCAAGGTAACACTTGAACCTACAATAACATGCAATAAGAAAACCGATAACCTACCTCTAGATCTCCTAATTTCAACTTATTTTAAAAAATTAGAAAAACAAAATCAAAAGGCAAGAAAACCAACTTGCTCAATACGCGACTCAAGCAAACTGACATGACGGGTCCACTGCTCGTTGCGGAGCTCAATTGACTTAAGAAGGTATTCTCGATCAGCGAGTAAACCTTCATTCGTTGAATGCTCGGATCGGAGCACCAGTCGGAGTAGATGCAATTCCTTCAACAACTGTTTCCTACCAGATGGCTGCGGAGAAAGGATCAGCTGCCTCTCTTCGTCGGCCATTTCGTGAGCTCTGGGGAGGGGAGGGAGAAGAGAGATCGATTTCACCAGTGCAGTTGACGAAGGGAGGGCAGAACGGAGAGGGAGAACAGCCAATTCTCGCCAAGTAATGTGTAATACAGCGTTTACAGCTTTACATAATAACCGATATGTTTAAGACATGATAGATTTCTCCTAACAAGTCTTGGGGCTTAATTTGTAATATAGCGTGTACATAACTGGATAGTTAGGGAGAACAACACCTGACTTCTTTTTTGTAATTAAACTTTCTTTTATCAATATATCTATTGTCGGCAACATAAAAAAAATAATGTGTCTACATGTAAAAATTTAAAATTTTAAAATTAATTATGTATATAGTCAAATGGTAAAAAAAATGTTCAAAAAATGAATGCAATAAAATTAGTTTATAAATCTTCTAATTTTAACCTATATTAAATTAATTTGAAAGTTTAAAATTTGCGCATGTATATTTATAATATAGTTATATTTAGATAGGAAAATAACTAATTTTAAAATTTTGATAAAGAAATATCTAACTGAAGAAGTTATGATGGGCTTATATCTAAATTTCTCTAAAAAATTTGCCGTGAAAGCTGATAAATTGTTCTAAAAAAGGTATAGCAACTTAAGAAAACATAATACACTAGAACTCAGATTTAGATTTCAGTACAAATTCGTTGTCCCTTAGATGCAAGGACAGAGGGATGTGTATTGAATGGGGTCAATTGACAACTATTTTTTTAAAGTAAATTTTATATATATATATGATTTTATATATACA
Source organism: Carex arenaria (assembly GCA_964058825.1). Taxonomy (NCBI): domain Eukaryota; kingdom Viridiplantae; phylum Streptophyta; class Magnoliopsida; order Poales; family Cyperaceae; genus Carex; species Carex arenaria. The sequence continues at coordinate 41,564 of CAXKVW010000322.1, forward strand.
TTAGAGAAAGCATAATTATTGTACAACTGATCTCCAATCTTTGTACGAAATTTATATGATTGGAACCTCATAGTTTGAAAGTTTGGCTCTGCTCCTGCTTAGATGTTTATATTTTTGTAAAAGTTTTTTTTTTATCTTTTGTTTGATATTAAATAACAGACTACAAACAAACAATACACAAATATTTAGATAACACTATAAATGGTAATTTGCATGGTAAAATTACAATTTGTTTTAGACCGTGTGTAAAAATTGATATTTAGTACCGTGTTAGAAAGGAGAATAATGATTGTTAAAAAAAAATTAAAAATCATTGACATTAAATTGGTATCAAATTTGAGTATTTGAAATATATGCGTCTCTATAACTCGTTGTCATCAATGAGAACTCACTTCCAATTTCTTAATCCATAATTAGTTGACAATTAAATCAAGAAATATAGATTTAATTTGTCAAATATAAAATAATTAGGCCGATTTAAGATAATATAAATCTAATTAAATTTTAGTTTTTATATAGAATTCATTAACAATTTAAAAAATTATTTTTTCCCTGCTTAATTTAGATAATTTTAACTTCAAACCTTCAACAAATAATCAACTTACTCTCTTTTTGAACTCCACCAAAAGAATATCTAATAGCAACCACAAATTTTAAAACAGATGGTGATGAATATCCAAAATATAAACGTCCTAACGCAAAGCACATGAATCCGTATCATCAAAAATCTTAAATATACCATTTAAAAAAATAGATAATCCAATAAATCACGAATTTCACATAATTTAAAATTCAACTTCAAGTTACGTTCAAATATAAGTGGATGCAACCTCATCCATATATAATTTGAATGGATTTTTTTATTAATTTTTAAAAATAAAAAGAGCAACTTATAATTTGAATATATTAGAAGAAATATCAAATAAAATAGATAAAATAGAAAAAAGTATCTTATAATTTAGATGTACTAGAAGTACTAGAAATATTTTACGGACATGATTTTTTTACGGCTATAAAAAAATTAAACTATTTCTTTATATGTTACTGAAAAAAAAAATTATATCTCAGTTATTCATCCCAGTTCAAAAACAACTTCTAGGTATTATAAAAGTTATCGTGGTCGCACATTCAAATTCTAAGATGCTCATTCTATTTTCGATTTTTTTATTTGACACCAGCCAAAGTTTAGATTCTTTTATTAATTTTCAAAAATAGAATGTGCAACTTAGAATTTGAATGTACTAAAAAGACCATGATAATTTTTATAATATCAAAAAATTATTTTTGAACTGAGATGAATAATTAAGATCCAAATTTTTTTTTTTTTTGAGTAACATATGAAGTAATAATAGTATATTTAAATCATAAGATATTTTATTTATTGTGTTTGATCTTTCTTTTAATATATTCAAATTATAAGCTCCTCCTTTTATTTTTGAAAATTAATAAAAAAAATCCATTCAAACGGTGTCATGAATTGTATTGATTTAATGGACATCCAATTTGAAGTTACATCCATCAATATTTGAAAACTATTTCAAGTTGCGTCCACATTTTTTGTGGACACAATTTCAGATTGCGTCCGTGGGAACTATGAAATTCCACTGAATTCGTAATTTCTTTGTTTATCATTTTTTATCAAGTGGCATATTTAAAAATTTCAGTTTGTATCCTCTCAAGTACCTGACTGAGACAAATAACAAACGGACAGTCCAGATTAATCCCAACCGTCCAAATTCAACCTGCTACGGTGCTACCTACAAAAGGTAGTTTTGAGATTCGTGTCAGGTTAAAAGAACTGTCCGTTGGTAATTTCTGTCAGTCAGGTACCTGTCGGGATCCGAATTCAAGCAGATCTCTGTACTAATACGGAAACGAATCTGCTGCGATTCTAAAGGGATCGCAGGACCCTGTTTTTCATATCCAACCTTTACTTTTTTGAAATACACGAATCTCTAAATAAACTGATTTTCATGAACGAATCTCAAAGAAAATTAAGGGTTGGATATGGAAAATCAGGGTCCTACAATCCCTTACGAATCGCAGCAGATTTAATTTCATATAATATAAGCTGCCCCTTGCCTCCGTCGGTCTCCCCTGAAAAGTCCGAAATTCGAAACCCAAAACCCAAACCCACCACGCCGCTCCCTCCCTCCCTGAGCTCCCTCCCATGTCCGAATCCAACTTCCCCACAGAAGGCGACAAACCCCAACCCTCTTCTATCACCGCAGAAGATCCCACCACCGCAACAGACCAGTCAACAACCCCTCTCTCATGGCCGCCGGACGGCGATCTGTCGCGCGACTGGATCCGCAACTTCACCTCCGTTCTTTCCTGGTCCTCTCGCCATGTCCCCCCTTCTCAGCTCCCCTCCGTTATGACTCCTGTTTTCCTCCAGCGCCTTATTCTTACTGCTTCCAATATACTTCACAAAGAACCCAACTGCGTGCGTGTCGACCCAACGAAAGCTGATGGGGAAGATGCTAGTGTCGTAGTGGTGGGAGATGTCCATGGGCAGCTGCATGACGTGATCTTTCTCTTGGAGGATGCTGGTTTTCCTGGCGAAGATCGCTTCTTTGTTTTTAACGGGGATTATGTTGATAGAGGAGCTTGGGGGCTTGAAACTTTTGTTTTGCTTCTGGCATGGAAGGTTTGATCATTTTCAATTTTGTTTCGTTTCAGTTTCTGTAAGTTTGTTGCATAGGAGGAATCTAAAATTGGATACTATCTGTTCAGTTCCAAGGTTTTGTCCATCTTAAGTTCTGATCAACTCTCCAGACAAGAGCTGCAAAAGGAAGTAGAAATTAAATTGGATCGTAGATGTTTAAAAATTTGTTTTCTTTTTGTATTTTGGTTGCGAAATGTCAGAACATGGGCTTATATTCCTTGCTTGAAATGGCTGTTTGTAGTCATAAGTTTTGTCGCTGCCAACCCCAACCATAAAGGCTAAATTTAAGAGAAACCAAACTAGTTAATTCAGTTTGTTTTTTTAATTGTGATTCTATGCTCTTAGAAAACTTGGTTTTAATGATAAATTATATGCATGCTAGTAATGTAATAAATAGAAAACGGAAAAGAAGAAAAAATAAATCAAATGACCAACATGATGTCTTTGTTTAATTTTAAATTCAGCTGCCGGACTGTTATATTGTATCTGAAATGAAGTTAGAATAGGTCTAGACATCTCTTTAATTTTAAAAAAGGGTGACAATACAATGTCATCAGTTGCTTGCGTATCATATACTCCATCATTGGGCACCAAAGGTGCTATCTTTTCTGGTGTTAGATTACTACTCTTATTCATTATCCGAAACCAAATTAGATTACATTTGCATATCCAATTTAGATTCTTAATATTTTGCATTTTACCTTAATTTCCAGATATTTTTGCCTCATCGTGTGTTCCTTCTGCGTGGCAACCATGAATCCAAGTATTGCACCTCTTATTATGGATTTGAGCAAGAGGTTATGGCTAAGTACGGTGACCAAGGTCAGATGGTTTACCGCAAGTGCTTACGATGCTTCGAGGGTCTTCCTCTCGCCTCTATAATAGCAGGTCGTGTATACACTGCACATGGGGGCCTCTTTCGGGGTGTCGTAACTGCTCCACCTAAGAAACACAAGGGCAAGAAGAAGAAAAGTAAGATTGTCGGGAACACGAGTGATGCTATGAAGCTGGGTTCATTGGATGAGCTGGAGAGAGCAAGACGTACAGTGCTTGATCCGCCATGGCAGGGCATAAACTTGATTCCTGGTGATGTTCTCTGGTCAGATCCGTCAAATAAACCGGGTTTGTCACCCAATAAGGACAGAGGGATTGGCTTGTTGTGGGGCCCAGACATGACTGAGGAGTTTCTGTACAAGTACCAGATAAAGGTTTGTCATTAATTTTAAATTTTTAATGCTTTATTTTTTTGCAAGGTTTTTTGGACTTGGTGAGAATAGCGTTTGTAGTAGTTTCTTAATAATTTGAGTTATACAAGTGGGAGCAATTTCATGTCTAGCCCAATAAGAGAAATGTGATATATCAAATGTCCCCATATATTATGGCATGCACTCATCCTCACCCACCTTTTCTAGAGCACCCAAGTAGCTCTCATTTCTTTCTCATATAGGCAGAAATAAGCAGTGAGGAAGGAGGGCTAGTCTGGGTTACTTCTAAAAGTAAAAAAAAAAAAAGGGAAATGTACAGAGGCTAAATTTCTTGTTGTAAAGGGTGTAATGTGATATATCCTATGTTTTGTTGAGGTATGCCTGAGATATCCCAAGTAGCTTTTTGGTACATATCTTTGGTATTTTGTAGGGTCATATGAAATAGTCTCTTGTTCATATTGAATACTTTGCAATGCTGGATATATAGTAACAGCATTTGTACTTATTTTTCTTTATGTAAAACTTTGCTAACTCTAGCCTTTTTGTACCTTTATGTTTATAGTTTGCATGTTCTCGCAGTTTACCGTTAGTGGTAACGTGCATCCCAGTCAGTATATCTTCTTGCATAATGACACTATTTCTTGATAGTGTGACTTTTAACTTCCCGATTCATGAATGCAAATATTCTGAGGTGGTGTTTGTTTGTTTGTTTGTTTTTTGTGTTAAACGGTAGTTGATTATCAGGTCCCATGAAGGCCCCGATGCAAGGGATAAGAGGAGTGAGCTAGGAGGAATGGAGAAAGGGTACACTATTGACCATGTGGTTACATCAGGACAACTCATCACTATTTTCAGCGCTCCTGATTACCCTCAATTTCAGGTCCCCACGGCACCTTATTTTCTATTTACAATCTCATTTTTTTTTTCCTTTTTTGTACTTTTTGGAACCAAAATCTTGCTGTCATAAGTATCTACAATCTCATTTTTTTTATTTTGATGATTTCTGCTGAATTTTTATCTATTTAGAAGATCCATTGTCAATGATCACTTTGATATTAGAACAGTGTTGCCTATGCAACTTGAAATTTCATGCTTTGTTTGATACAAATAATCAGGAAATTGTCCTACATGCTATCGACTTGGTCAGACGCACAGTTTTAATCAGCACATACATGCTATATACTAGTAAAATAATTGGAGGAAAATGAGAGATCAATGGTATAAATTAGAAAGATGGGGTAATAGGTTGATGTTGACTCCCAGTTCTTCCAGTAATTTTATATTTTTGATGGAGCTAGTGTTGTTTTTTGCTCAGCATGAGTCAGTTTTTGTCAAACTAGCTGAGGTATATTTATCTTCCATACTTGGAAGTTTTGCACTATGCATCAGCTTCTGAGAGAGTGACATTTGTGTGATGTATAAAATTGGCAGCAACTTCTGTTAAACACAATGAGCAAGTTATTTTGACAGCCTGAAAAAAGCAGCTCTTTTGAAAACTAAAATACTTGGTCAAATGCAGGCAACAGAGGAAAGATACAATAATCAAGGTGCATATATTGTGCTAAATCCACCCGATTATTCAACTCCTGTATTTCGCAGTTTTGAAGCAGTAAGGCCTCGGCCTAAGGTACATCACTTTTTTTATATATAAATCAATCTAGCCTCTCTTTTCCTTCTTCCTGAAAGCCTTTATTCCCAAACAAGTTGGGTAGGCTAGAAATGAAACCCAATCGGAATCAGCAATACAGGGACTTCCAGGAGGTCACCCATCCTAGTACTACTGCCCAATTCGCGAGGGTTTCATTTTTATAAAGAGGTTGTTTTTTTACCGCTTGGTCGCCAAGCCTATCACGAACCCTCCTCCTTTTTCCTGGCTTGGGACAGACTGTGTAGAAACTAAACAGGCGTAGTAACTATGGTCAAATACTTTTTTCTTGTTTTACTTTTTTTCTGAATAGGAGTAACTATGGTCAAATACAGGTAAATGCGTACTATGACTTTGAAGAAGTAATCGATTCAGATGAAGAGCTGGATTTGAAATCCATGGATAATGGTTCATTTCATCAGGCAAATTCATCAATGTCAGATTAATATTTATACTATTATTATTTTTGCATGTTGTAATCTGTGTTGTATTTTGGGTAAATAATTATCATTTTTTGTGCCGTCTGCTCCTGTCTTAAAAATAGTGGAGGCTGTTTATTTTTTTTTAAGCTTTATTGACTCAATTTTGTGTCTTTGTAAGGTTAAGTTTTACTTTATTGGTGTGTGTGTGTGTGTGTGTGTGTGTGTGTGTGTGTGTGTTGTAATACTGGGTAATTGATTGATTTTTGGTCAGTTACTGTATTTATTGGATTATTTTTTTTTTACTGGTATAAATTTAAGATTTTGTTTGGTCAATTGCTACGTGCATCCTTTCCGTGCTGCTATCAACATTGAAAAATTGGAAAATGATTGACGATAAGTCCAAAAGTTCAATAATTTAATTAAAAACAAGCATGGTGAACAATAAAAAAGAAAGTAAAGATGCCAAATGAAATTCTGAGAATATGAATGCAAAACCATTTATTTTGAGAAATTATAAAAGAAAGTAAAGATGCCAAATGAAATTCTGAGAATAAGAAGATACCAATTTGAACCCGCTACAAAGGATTTCCAGCGCGTTTATCTTCTGCTGTTCTGCACGGTGCAGGAATTCGCATTCTCTGAGATATATCAACATTTCCGTGTTTTTATGGAAAATCACTGCAACTCTTCCAAACGCAATACCAAATTTCAACAGAAAGCCATCGCTACCAGACAAAAGAAAGCCCACGACAAAAATAAACCAGTAAAAAGATGCAAAATTTGAGTTGATCGCCGCAGAAACACAAGCAACAATGGCCTCCTCCATCTCAATTTCTTCCAACTATCCATGTTTCAGCTCCCGATCCAGTCTCTTGACTACACTGAAAACAAGGCTCATCGCTCGCAGCTCGATCACACTCCGTGACCCGCGTAGACCCGTTCTCTCATCTGAGGTCTCGGCGGCTGGAGGGAAGAAGAGATACAAAGGGACAGTGAAGAGGGAAGAAGCGCTGTCAGATATGGTAGAGAAGAAGGTGGCGGAGGCAATAGAGGCGTGCGAGGGAGATGAGGGCCAGAAGGAGTCAGACGGTTGCAGAGTGGCCTGGGACGAGGTGGAGGAAGTCAGCCAGGCCAAGGCTGATTTCCGCCGTCGCATGACTGACAATGGCGGCGCCGATCCTCTCGAGTCATTCTGCCAGGGCAATCCTGACTCTGATGAATGCCTTGTTTATGATGATTGATTGATCGGCTGGTGGCATGCAGCAGATGGTTCACTTGTGATTTCTAATAAGGTAGGTACTGATGAATTGGTAACTGAGTGTTAATTTGCTACATGTTGAGCACTCTATTTAATCGGGGGGAAAAACAACAAGATTATAGTTGGAACAGAGTTTGTAGATGATACTGTTGTACCAGTGCTGGTAGATGGTTGCCACCGTTTCTTTCTCGCCTGATCTATGTGCATCCCAAGATAGGAATTTAAATCTGCTGAAAACCGAGATTCCATGTAATCCCTGAAATCCGAGATCCCAGCTGTTCATCCCAATATAACAGTTGAACTATATTTCCAAAAAATTAGCGTGTCAACCATGACATATCACACTTTGAGAGCGTTTTGAAATGCTCCAAGCATTATTTCACCACCATACCAAAACATTGTTCTGCTACATCGCTATTACCTAATAATTATCTTGGCAAGTTCCGAAGGGAATCAGATTTAAGTTCTAGCAAGATGTTGTCTCTGTATTAACTGATTATCAATTAGTTTTGCTTGTACAATGGTTTGATTAGTCTTTACTGATTCGCTAATATTTTGTAAATTTTGCCATCCTAATTTATTACAGGGTCTATAGAGTCATAAAAGAGAAGGAAATATCAAATTCACAAGGAGAGTATGATACATGTTTTGTATAATGTTTTACAGCCAAACTCCAAAAAAAAAAACAGAGAAATTAGAAAGAACATATTTCTTTTTCAATGTGGCAAGCAACCATCTTATGCTAAACATTTTGATACTTGTAAATTGTATAAGTTAATTTGGAATTACTATTTTTCTTTTTTGCTATGAAACATCTCATATTATTGTACTAGGAAATTTAAAATTAAAGCACTTTGAAGTGAGATTTGAGTATTTGACCAACTGGGAGTAACTCAAGATGAATCAATCAATCACAAATTTAACAGGTACCTAATATCTGGTGTCTCTTTGCCTTTGAATTTATTTTGTTAATAGGATCTAGTTTCTCCATCGAAATCATAATTCATTATTCATTAAATAAAACACCAACCTATCTCAAGCTAAAATAAAACTAAATATAGATTATATAATAATGCAAACGGCTGTACTCGGTTGGTTCTTCTATAGACATTGCACGATCACTCTATAGTTAAAGAACCCTTTATAATGCCAAATCAGAAACGGTACTGTTATTTTGCAAGAAAAAAAAAACGGTACCGTTAATAAATATGGGCTTGATATAATTAATGTTGGGTAAATCTTTTGTTACAAATTGATCACTCAAATTTGATTTGTTTCTCGATAACCACTAAACTTTTCATTTATTCCAATTAAGTCACTTTGTAATTTTTTCATCTAAAAAATTAATAAAATATAACTTTTCTGTTAGTATTTTGAAGACATATTCCGTTAAAATTTTAGATGGAATGAGTATATTCCTTTATATTTTGAACGAAATGAGAATATTCCGTTGATATTTTGGATGGAAAAATTATTAAATGACTTAATTGGGACAGATTAGAAGTTCAATGGCTATAGAGAAACAAAGTTTAGTGATCTTCAGTGAGATTTCGTGGATATAAATCTGTTGTTATTTCAAAGAGATCACAAAACTCTGTTATTCTTATTCCAACCATTCAAAGTTTTTCATGCACAAATCTCAAGGAAAAAAAATTGTGCCCGAATCTCAATAAAAGTCAACAGAAATAACAGAGTCATGTTATTCCTTTGGAATAACAGCAGGTTTATTTCCAATTAATGTTGGTAATGTTTGGTGCTATGGAGCATGCAATTGTGGTCCATTATAAGATGGCGATGGCTTGGAAGCACCGAAACTTTTGTTGACTTTGAGTGCCTATTAACAGATATATGATCAATAGAACGTGCAGAGAAAGAGATAGGAGTAGGTCCAATGCTCATCAGATCTATTTTTAGGTTCAATTAGCTCTAGCACCGTACAATTGGCATTAAAATTTGTACGTACAAAAATTAAAACTGACATGCACGAATTTTAATGTATTTTGCACGAATCTTGATGCATATCGAATGGTCATTACACCTAAAGTAGGCCAGATGGGCTACTATCAATTCGCAGGGAAAATGACATTTTGTGTGGGACGTAGAAGCCATTATCAATAGAGCAAGCCACCTACGATTGGGACAAATGAGACAGCACCGCTTTGATGCTCTCCTTTTTTTAGTAGTGCAAGAAATGAATCCTCAAGCGGTGCAAATTAATACTGTTTATAATTTGTGAAGACGCACTATAGATGGGAATTAAGTTACAACTGTCTATGTACTTCATTAAAGTTTTCTCCAAGGAAATCATATTAATAATTGAACTATTGATTGTTTTACTTCTTCCTTCTTCTGATGATCCGACTACAACAAATACTGGTTTCTCTTTTGACAGCAATTATGTAGTTGCTTAGACCAATTATCTTGTTCTGTTCTGTTTAGCCTATTCTGTTTTGTAATGTGATTCTGAACTATCTGTTGTTTCTACTATTTTATTATAGTTGTCTTATGGTCAATGTTCTAAATAGCGATTATAGCAGTATAGCGGGGAGACAAAAAAACTATTGCGAATAGCGCAGCTATAGCAGAAGCTATCATACATAGAGTTTTTTTTTTCAAAAATTATAGTCTATATTTCTACTAATTATCAATATGATCAATATTGGAGAATTGAGATAACAACTACTATAACAACTAATCTAAGTCTATATTTTTTTCAATCTTGCAAATAAGAAGGAAAAAAAAAGAATATACTGGATAATATTATTTAATAGTTCATACTTCATAGTATTACAGATTAATTATATAAGTGAAGTAAAGTTAGTATACATATTTGAATATTTTATATATTATAATAATCAAAATCAGCTTTCAATGAAACGAAAGACGATAATTTTACAGGTGAATACAAGATGAAGAGCAAACAAAAGGAAGAATTAATATTTGAATAATTTACAGTATAAAATGAGAGACTAAATCACAAATAAGAACAAAAGTATATAGTTCGGTTTAGCATACTTATTATAGCAGACCATGTAGCATCAGAAATGGGAATAGAAGTACATAAGTCCATGTAAATTGCAAAAAAAATCCCATGTAGAATAGCAGTAGCAAGCGCGTAGCGGTAATAGCGGTCAGCTATTATAGCTATAGCAGTCGTAGTTGAAATAGCGCACTTTTATCTCATGGCGCAACTTTTATGGTCCGAAAAAACTATATCCAACTATTTAGAACACTGCTTATGGTTGCTTCACAACCAATGAGATTCTTTATGTTTTACTATTTTGTATTCCAGTACCTTTTGATTGTATAAACTTTGGTGGCTTCTAATGAAACAGGTGACTTTGTCACTATTATATAAAAAAAATTGCCACTAATTACCAATCTCATGTTTTCAGTGATGAAATAAGTTGTGAAGCAGTGGAAACGAAAATACAACAACTTTACTCAAAAATTTTGTAAGTGCAAAAGAGCTCCTTATACTCGCAAACAACAACTCAAATTAAAATTTTCAAAATGTTATCTAACAATTTTATTTTGCTTGAAATTCATGTATAAATATTTCGTACATACTCAAGAATTCAATGCAACACTAAAATTATATTGAAACTATAATTCTTTTTTTTAGAATTCTTTTTTTAGAATCTTACGTGCTATTTTTGTTATAACTTTTGAAAAGGAATTTTGATGTATGCAGATGCGGATAATGTATTCTAGGGGGGACAATTTTGATTAATTGGTCCGGATTAATTTGCTCCACCTAAAAATTAATTTTGATCTTCTTCCGTATCATTTTTGTTATTTTTAATATTAAAAAACTGTTTTGTTATTTTTTTATTATGTAAGAGATTATTTTTGTTGTTGTTTTTATCAAATATCTAATTAGTTAATGAATTTGAATCTAATAAATTATTTGAGCTTGATTAGTTAATGCCATAATGGATTTGAATCTGATTCCGCTCCACCCTAGCAAAAATACTAGATTCACATCTAGATGTATGCACCATATTCAAATCCAATAATTTTGATCGCAGCCATAAATTATGACACTATTAATAGAGGCGGACCCAAGTGACACAAGGGAGTCAACTATTTCTTCCTGAAATTTGAAATTTTATTGAAGATATACATGTCCACAAAATTTTGCCCCTCTTTGAAAATAATCTTGACAACCTGAAATTTGCATATTAAAAGTTAGAAACCAAAATATTATCCTTTTATCTAATACCTAATTAATTGATGAATTTGAATCTGATTAGTTATTTAAATTCAATTTATTATTTTTTTTTGCTGTCCTCCGTAAAATTTTGAATCCGCTCGTGACTGTTATAGCTTAGAACTAGGTGCCAATACATCCATTTCCAAAGGTCAACAAAGCGGAGCGGTGGTGTTGGTTTCTCATTTTAAGATCCATGTTATCTGTTGTGCCTTCTTTCTTCTCATTTATTAGAAGAAAACATGCTAACAAGTAACAAATAACAAGATGTCATTTCACCTTCTTATCTCTTCACAAGAAGTAAAATTACTTCTTTGCATATACCGTTACTAACATTAATTGCACAATTGTGCTATTTCATAGCTCGAGTTCAGGGAAAAAAAAAAGAGGGGTCCGGATCCCCTAAAGTAACTCAATTTTTGAGCTTTTGGATCGAGACTGTCCAATTCGAATCCGTTGTTTGGAATTGTTTCGGATTCAAAACGGACGGTCCCGATTTAAAATCCAAAAATTGAGTTACTTCACTGGATTTGAATTAAAAAAGAGAGGATCAAATGATAATTACGGTGAGCCGTCAGCTAATAAATTAGAAAATAAATATGTTGTAATTCTGAAACCAGTAAACAGTAACTCTAAAATTTCTGCAATTCGAATTCAGCTGTCAAATTTTTTTCGAAAGCACATCTCAATACACTAGTTTTTTCTTGCACGCATCTCGAAACAGTTCGACGGTTGAATTTGAATTGTAAAAATTTCAGAATTACTATTCATTGGTCTCAAATTTCAGCAGATTTGGATCCAATAAATTAATATGAACAATCACAAACTTCAATTTTGCTTCTTATGCGTTGTCACGTGTAATTGTCTGTCCCAAAACCGTAGCATGATTTTCAGCACGAGCGTCCAGATCTCACCAAAAGAAAAAGAAATAGTAGAAGAAGAAAAGGACAAGGAATACTGGTAAAATTATTATTTTCTATATCTAATGGAGTTATATAGGAGGAGTTATCCACTCATATTGTTTTTAGCGACACTAGATTACACTCTGTATTTTTAAAGTTTTCAAAGTACAAACAATCAATCTGAACCGTTCAACATTATCTCCGTATTAAAATGTGTTTGGAGACCAAATTTTACATTTTTTGAATTTTTTACTATTTATTAAGCATTTTACAAAATCGTTGTTTTCAGACTATTGAATTTTTGTATCTATCTTAATAAATGGTAAAAAAATTCAAAAAAAAAATGTAAAATTGATCAGCAAGTGCATTTTAATATATTAATCATATTGAACAGTTTGAATCGACTGCTTAGACTTTAAAAACATACAGTGTAATCCAGTGTCACTAAAAAACAGTGTAAGTGAATCCCTCCTCGTTATATATATCTTGTATTGATTATTATCATCTGTAACTAAAAAGAAAATCATGTGAGCTTCCTGATTCACCTCACTGGTAAATTAAGCGTTAAACACAGTACTGTTAACATAAATCATTGATCCTCTGCAATAAATTTTTTTTTGTATGTTTAGACTAAAAATAGAAAAAGATGGCAAATGCAACACTACCATTAATTAGTTTTTGTTTGTTATCAATTTTGGTATCACCTCCTGAGTCCTGACCCCCTTTTATTTCTGCTAAATTTACTAAAATGATATAAAGATGAAACAACTAAAAGCAGATTGTTGCCTCTTGGTCCACTAATTTGCTAAAATAAATAGGAAAGGAAAACAAAATGATGGAAAAAGGGAGCAAGAGAGTTACCCGCTGATTGCGCCAGGCAGCGTGTACCGGGCTTCTAGTGAAAGCAAAGTGATATACCAAGGCGGAATTGAAAGGAACCCACCGTATTCTTTCAATTTGTTACCAACTAAGATTTTATGTGGCTGATTATCACAAAATCATGTTGCGGGTCATTTGCAGGTATCAAACTGTCAATATGACAATAAGAAATATATAAGGATGCGTTTGGATGCGTAGGGGTCGTTTGGCAATACGGATTAAGCCTCCTTAAGGCTTAATCCGCTTCTTTTAGTTTCCTTAGTCACTTAATCTTACCGAACACCTGTTTCTTAGCGCGAATTAAGATTACCTCTTTTAACTTCCTTTTGCCCGGATCTTAATTATTTGCCCGGACTTTAAGACACCTCTATCCCTTCTTTTAGCTTCCTTAGCTTTCATCCACGGATTAAGACAACCAAACATCGGTTCCTTAATGCTCCTTAAACTCTTAATCCACTACTCTTAATCATTTGTTGCCAAACAACCCCGTAGAGAATAGTGCTATTCTCTGGGTTAGTGTTGTTCTCGCTAATCCGTCCAAAACATGAGTTAGCGCTAACCTAGAACAACGCTATTCTCGTTATTTGTGCCGCAACATCCAAACACACCCTAAGGGTATGCTTGGTTAGATTGAGAATATGCTATTTCTGGAGTTAGGCTATTGGGATTGGCCTATTTGGTGTTTAGTTGTATTAGAATAGTTAGAATAGTGAATCCAAACTTTTGTCTTATTAGAATAGACTATTCCTAAAGATTTTGAAATTTGACTATTACTATTCTAATTTTGCCTAATAAGACAAATAATAACTATTCTTGATTTGACTATTCTAGCTATTCTAATTTTGCAATCAAACATATCATAAAAGAGTAGGGTTAAAATATACTATCGGTTATGTACTCTAATCATACTTCATATCTTTATTTTTATTTTTTTAATTCGAACAATTGATATGAACTTCGTTTTAAAATGTGCTAAAGACCAAATTTGATATTTTTTTAATTTTTTTACTATTTTTTTTAGATAGGTACAAAATTATTGTTTTCAAAATATTATGGACCATTCAAAACAGTAATTTTGACCTGTCTAAAAAATTATTAAAAAAATCCAAAAAATATAAAATTTGATCTCCAAACACATTTTAATATGAATATTATGTTGAACGGTTTGGTAGAACTCAAATTTGAACACCGCTATAATGTGGATGGAATTAATTTTTAGGGGGAATTTCATGTATACCCCTCAAAAACTTCAAAATTATGTATTTTCCCCTCTAAATTTTGAAATTACATATTCCCCCTCTAAATTTCAATAACTCACATATTTACCCATTTTATTGTCTTTTGTAATAAAAGTCATTCTAAATTTATAAAATACCCATTTTACCCTTTATTAAAAGTATAAAACGCCCATCGAACTCAAATTTGAATCTGAAGGATTCCTCTACCATCTAATCCGCACGCATCGCAATAAGATTTGTGCGTATTCGCTTCAAGATTCGTGCTGATCTAGTCTGCACGGATTTTAAAGCAATTTGATATGCATGCATCATATTAAGATTTGTGCATGTTGCTTCAATATTCGTGCGTATTCGTTTCAAGATTCATGCTGACCTAGTACACACGGATCTTAAAGCAATTCGGACAGTAGAGGAACCTTTCAAATTCAAATTGGAGTGAGATGGTTGTTTTATGATTTTTAATAAAATGGTAACAAGGGTAATTTTTGAATTTAAAATGTGTTTTAATATAAAATATAAAATACAATAAAATTGGTAAATATGTAAGTTTTTGAAATTTAGAGGGGGGAATACGTAATTTCAAAATTTAGAGGAGAGAATATGTAATTTTAAAGTTTTTGAGGGGTATACGTGAAATTCCTCCTAATTTTTAAGCTTAATTTGGGGTTTTTTGTGAATGAATTGTTTTTTTTTTTTTTTTTTTGGATGAAAAATGAATGAATTGTCTTGTTGAGAATAGAGATAAGCAATATCCTTCTTATCTGATCTTTGATTTGACATCGAACCAAAAAGGGGAGACTTTTAAAAGAAAATATTCTCTTTTAATCAATGTTAGTTTATTTGATTACATTAGTACTCAAATACATACATAAAGTAGAAAATTGATTCCATGTTACGCTAGTTTAAAGTTAGATGTGCATGGATATATTGATATTTTTTTTTTATCAATGTTTTCGATAGCGTCTTGGTATAGTTTTTTCATTAGTTAATCACTAAATTATATGTAGTTATAAATTTAGAAAATTATCATTTCTACTCTTTCACAGTATTTTATGTAGTTATAAATTTATAAAATTATCACCTGCTCTTTGAGGGCAGAAAATTCCTGCCTCTAAAATTACTGATACGTAAGTACGGAGTGAGTCCGGGACAAAACTATATCTAATATTTAAATATCAAAATCCATTCCTGATCCACGTGTCAGTAATTTTAAGAACACAAATTTCCTGCCATCAGAGAAGTAGGTGATCCGGTTCTCTCTCGGATCTCGGCTATGAACCACCAATTGTCATTCAAAATACTAAGTTGTTTTTTAGCTTCACTTCAGAAAGGAAGTTATTTGTTAAAACAATCAATATATAATTTTCATAAAAAATATTGCATTTATCAAATTTTAGACACTATCTATACTCCCCAATGGGCCAATGAGAAATAAGTTTCAATTTTTTTTTACCTATGCCACATCTTCAACACTCTAGCTAATACATCTGACTCTATTCTCTCTTTTTATTTATTATGAATTTATAATTAAAAAGCCCATATCTTCTCATTCTTTTTATCCTCATTGAAGAGATCATAACATAGTTTTTAATCAAAATAACTAAAACAAAATAAAATTAAACGGAGGGTGACAATTGTATTTACAATTATAGGTTTTTAATTAACATATTATTTATTTTTGTATCCATCAGCATTACGTTGCCATGACACCAAAAAGATATTAAAACACTTTAATTTAGTTATCATATATCCACTAAACTGGTATTATGATATTTTTCTTGAAAGCCAATAATTATGCCATGCATGCTAGGCAAGCTATTTTAGCAGCCAGTATATATATGGGTTATTTTCAAATGATATCTAAGTCATAAGTTTGTAGTAGTGGCGATGGGGGCTTGAGGATCCGACTCTGCTGCTTTTCCGATCTCAACCATTCAAAATTTTCAATTCGCGTATCTCGATAAAGCAACTTTTCCAAGCACAAATCTCAACAAATTTGAATGGCTGAGATCGGAAAAGCAGCAGAGTCCGATTCGGGGGCTTGATATGAAAGTACCCCATTCCAACTAACTTACTTCTAGAAGGATTAGAAATTTATTAATTTCTGTGGATAATATTCAACAGTCAAAAAAAACAAAAAAGGAACAAGGTGGTGGGAGTTTGCCAAACTTGGGATTTCTTTTTAAATTTTCAAAATAGAGAGTCTGCCATTTCATTTGGAGATCTACTTTTTTTTTTTAACAAATTCATCTAAAAAATGTGGGTCTGCTAGATGAAATGATGGATCCGTCTTTTTTGGTCTGTCAATTAAAAATGCGGGTGCAGTGGAAATTGAATTATGTAGAAATAGTGGTTATTTAATTTTTTTTTTTTATTATGGTATAAATAAAAATTTCGGCCCATACTAAGTATGATAGGCGTGACACAATACAAACTAGAATTAATCGGGAGATTAAACTAAAAGGAAAAGAAAATAAAAATAAAATTTGGAGAAATTTATTAACGACTCGTACCTAATTTTCTCAGTAAATTAGTCAAGATTTAGTGTATTTTTTTTTCTCTGACTCACAGTTAATTTCCCCAGTAAATCAGTCAAGATTTAGTTTTTTTTTTTATTCTAAAGATTTAGTGGATTTTTTTTTCTGACACTCAAAAGATACAGTGATTTATCAACCAACAGTTAATGCGGAGCGGTAATTAGAAAGAAGCAATCAAGTCACTTCCTAACATGTTACCCAAGCCCAGTACAATGAGTGAAGTATGAGCACTCCTACTACCGTAGACCGATAGACGGTATACCTTAATCAACGGGTAAGATTTGTGCCCTTCGGTAGACCCCACCACCTGTCAGGATCGTACCACAGCTGCAAGCTGGAGGAAGAGATGTCGGTTAGCGGATCCACGGCCAGCTCTCAGTTCTCACTGCTGCGGCCCCACTTTTAAGACTTCCCACAAATATCGCCTAAAATTGAAAACAAATTTAGAAAACAGTAATCACTCCATTTAATTTAGGCTGTACTCTCCGGTGCCGTTTTTACTTTTTCCAGTTGGTTACCACGTCACTCTTGCGGGAATGAATTCTGCTCTAACAGGCTTTTGTTTTTTTGTCCGGACTTGACGCAATCAGGTTGAACTAATTATCTCCAGTATATTAAACTGGAGACGAGTTGTGTGACGCCCCACTCCCCGCGTATAGTTTTGTTCTTTCTTAAATAAAAAAAAAAAAGTTTTGTTCTTTCTTAGAACGGAGTGGGTCCGATGCACATGGGACCTACTTTTAGGTTCAACGAGCACTATGAGCGTCCGATCTATCTTAAGATCTGTGCGCACGAAACTGAAGCAGATTGCACGACAATTAAAGCATTATTCACGAATCTTAAAACATATTGAACCGTGATTGAACCCGTCGGACTTACTCTCATGTCATCCTTTTTATCATCCAAATCGTAAATTCTTTGCTGATGTTCTGTGGATCTTAATGTGTATTATTTCACTGTACAGTAGGGCTGTTAGTTCCTGCCTTCCTGACTCACCAAACTACGTACAGGAATAGCCACACTTATCTCATCTTTTTCTGTGAAGGAAAAAAAAAAAAAATTAGTAGTGCGAAGTAATAATGACAAAATACAAAAGTAAAAAACCGAAAGAGGGAAGCAGGAAAAAAATAAAATGAAACGGGAATAAATAGGGACGCTATTATTTTAGCAGTCTGTTTGTTCTGCGGGAAATTTTCAGATCGCATCGCTCCTTCGTTCTTGATTTAAAAACCCTCTGCACTCCCAAATCTCGCTTCTCCACCATCCTTCTCTAGCTCTCTCTCACACACACACTTGAGGGAAGAAGCCTTGGATCAAAGCAACAGTGACTGAGAGAAGGTGCAGATCGTCGGAGGTTACCATCATCTGGAAGATCCAAATCAGAATCTGCGATCCTTTGCTGGGGTTCGTCGTGATTTGTAGGTACTCATTGAGATTAACAGGGCGGAATGCTACTTTTGTCGATCTATTTCCTTGTCTTTTTTTCTTTTTTTTTCTGTTTCTTAAAGCTTTTCGATTTACACGATGTTTCTGTTGGTATAGCTACGCCGGTTGAGCAATGGCGATGGATTCAACGGAATGCAACGGATCAGCAGAAGCTCCGAGAGTGGAATTGGAGGGAAAAGCATGCGTGGAGTTCGGATCCGAGAAGGATCTGGCGAAATCCGACGGCATTGCTTCCAACGAACGGGAGGTGAACGATCAAGATGAGATCGGGGGCCCTTTCGTCATCATTAACGGTGATTCTGACAATCCCTCAGAGAAAAATCTTGAATTGGACGAAAAGGCGGATCCTGAAACCATTAGTGAAGATAAGGTTTCTCCTATTCCTTTGGTGTATGATGGTAATGAAATTGAAGGAAAAGAAGTGGAAGGGGAGGTTCAATTGGGGAGTGGGTCTGATCCTGCACAGGAAGGGCCTTCTTTGGAGAACTCGTTAACTGTTGTTTCTGAATTGGGAGAGGAACCAGAGGTAAAGAGTACGGAGGGCACTGAAAATGGAGAATTAAGTGAGATTGGAGAAAACAACTTGGAACTCAGGGGCGGTCCTGAGAAGAAAGAGTTAAGTGAAGAAACAGTGTTTGAAGAGATTAGTCAAGATAAGGGAAAGGACCAGGAATTGGGTGGCACTGGTGAGAATCAATATTCAAGTGCAGAAGCAGTGGCTGAAAAAAATAGCCATGAAAAGGGACAAGAATGTGGATCGAGTCTGACGGGTGAACTGGACAGCGAGAAAGATGCTAATTTTGTGATGCATCAGTCAGAAATCATTAATGGGGAGGATGATGGATCCGAACTGGTTTGTGAATCAAGTGAAAAAGAAGAACAAGAGCATCCTGTATCTGGTTCAATTGAGGGTAATGGCAAAGAAAACGGGAGGATGTATGAGTTGGAAACCATTGTTGGAGAACCAGACCAACATGGAGAATTAAATATCTCAACTGCTGAAGAACAAGTATCTCAGGAGGTTGAACAGGAGGCAACCATTGTACCTTCAGTGCAGATCATGTATGAAGAATCTGGCACAATATCAGATTCTCTGGATGACCAAAAGGAGGCGGAAATGCCAGTGTCAGTGTTGGAGGATCCTGCATTGAATTTGACAGTAGAAGTAGAGTCTGAGCAAAAGCATGAGAGACAACAGGAGGTGCCCGTTCCTTCCCAAAAGGAGGAAATGCCAGTGTCAGTGTTGGAGGATCCTGCATTGAATTTGGCAATAGAAGAAGAGTCTGAGCAAAAGCATGAGAGACAACAGGAGGTGTCCGTTCTTCCTCAAGAGGAGGAGATCCCTGAAGAATCACAAGGTGCATCTGATTCTTTGCAAGGCAGCAAGGAGGTGGAGATGCCAGAGACCGATTCAAAGGAGTTGTCCTTGTTGGATTTAGCTGTTGGAGTTGAATCCGAACTTCAGCACGAGGTGCAGCAGGCGGGATCTGGTCCTTCTCAAGTAAATGAACAGCATGAAGTGTCTGAAGAGGTATCTGATTCTATGCAAAGCAATAAGGGGTCAGATACACCCAGTACAGAGTTAATCAATCAGTCTCCATTGGATTCAGCTGTCAAAGTTGAGTCTGAACAGAAGCTTGAGAAACAACAGGAGGCATCCATTATTTCTCAAGAAGAGGAGGTGCATGAAGAAACCGAAGTTCCAGTCCCTTCTGATGGCAAAAATGAGTTCATGGAAGCACCTGAAACTGATTTAAAGGAGATGCCTTTGTCAGATTTTGAGAGCGAATCGAAAGTGGTGCATGAAACTGTTGCTGAAACCAAAATTGAAGATCAGCACACAGTAACCACATTTTGTAGTGGTAAAGAAAATGGTGAATCAGAAACATCTCTGCCTCCTATCTTGTTTGAGAAGGAGAATCGTGCTCTCTGCTTTACTTCTCCAGACCAGGAGAAGATTGCAGAATCAGAAACAAAGCAGGAATGCAACCCGCTAGAAGCAAATGGTGAGTCTGAGACGGCCGTCTTTGATACTCTAGCTGACGAGAAGGCGTTGTCAGAATCAACCAAGGAAGTTGAAAAAATGCAAAATTCCGGGGGTGATGCTGCCTGGGATGCCCCAGCAGTTTCTGCATCTCATGAGTTTGAGATTGACTCCAGGTCAGTTAAGGAACGTGAATTAGTTGAGTCCTCTAGTGAGGTTTTAGCTGATTCAGAAAACAAAAGCACCAGTGTAGGAGAAGAGAGTGACAGATCTGCTACCAAATTTGAAGATAGTCAATCAAAAGCTGAAGCAGAAACAGTTTTCATGTCCTCCAATGATGCTTCTACCAGGGAAATTGGACTAGAGGACTCTGTCCAGATTGGTAAGTTCAAAATCAGCATAGGAGAAAATGGGCCCGCCATCCTGCAACAGGAGTCGGAAGAAAGTTCTGAGACAATTCAGGCTCCAATGCCAGAGGAGCCTGAAACTTCCACTTCCAATGGAGAGAAGCCTGAAGTACAGCCATTAAAAAGACAATTAATATATATTATCAAGGTGCCTAGATATTCAGATGAGAAGCAATGGGAGAAGATACAGGAGGCCCAAGCACGGTTGGATGAGATGACCCGTACTAGGGATGCTATCCGGGACATAATGCAAAAGAAAAGAGTAATGACCGCTAGCCCTTCTCATTGCATATCTTCTTTAAATTTTTTTTCCTTTTTCACTTGTGTATATTTATTGGAATATTGTTATATTTGCTACTTGTTTTAAAGCCATATGTGTGAAATTTTTAATATTGTGCAGAAAGCTTGTTCTGAATGTTGGGATGAAGTGGTGAAGGCAAAAGAAGAGGAGAGAGCGGCAAGGGCTGTGTTCAATGCCAAGAGACATGAGATAAGCACTGTGCAGTCAGTGATTAACAAGCTAAACAAGGCAAACTCTATTGATGATATGGATGATTTGGTAAGAAAAATCCATACTTATTCATCAATGAAATGCCTAGAAGGACCTCCTAGCAACTTGTCAAATAATAAATGTGCTCCGTTCTTAATGTTCGTGAAATTATTGTTTGACTTTGTAGATAGAGATGAAGGAGAAGAGTCTACAGCATGAGACCATGACATTGAAACAAGAGAAGATGCTCATGCAAGAGATCAAAGAACTTAAAAATCAAAGGAAGAAGCTAATAGACAATATGGGTTCAGCTGCTGAAATCGATGAGGCGTTTGACCAAAAAGACAGTGTCTTTGATAAACTGAAGGTATTTGATTATTTCTTTCTTCATTCTTCAGTTTCTAGTACATCCTTCACCGTGAACTTTTGTGATGATACTGGCAACTAGAGTGCTGTCCATAGTATCTTTCGATTGTTAAATATTTTGTATCAATTTTGTTGCGTTTTGGTGGAGGGATGGTGTTGGGTTATACTAGCTGATTCTATGATTTTACTTCACCAGCTAATTATGACCATGCAACCTCAATTGCATTTTACCGTTGTATAAATAGAAAATCATCTGTTTTAGCGATATTTTTATTATGCAATGGTGTATGTCTATTTGTTCTTCATCCTAGTTCCCATCTGGATTTCACACCTGTACCTAGAATAGGTATTCATAGGTTTTGAAATAGTTATTGTTATTAAATGTGCATATTGTTGTGCCACAGACACTGAAGACTGAATTGGAAGTTCTAGGGAAAACTCTGACAAAGACTGAAGCAAAAACAAGAGCAGCCCAGCAGACCTTCGACGAGATAGATCTTTCATTTTGTACCTTGCAAGATAAATATAAAGCTGCTGATGAGGTCCGTCAGAAGGGTTACTTATACTGGCGTGACTTGAAGAGTGCATTGGCCGGGAAGGTGAATGCTTATATCTTTTGTCTGAACCCATGTTTGGTAGTTTTCTTTTTGTTTTGTTTAATTGGAGAAGTTTTTTGAGGGTATGGTTTTCCAATGCAGAACAAGCAATTTTTCAACTATAGAGATGATCAAAAAAGGGCAGCCAGCTTCATGAGTCAGAACCCTCCTGACAAAGAGGGGGTCCGGTCATTCTGCAGTAGACAGGTACTTGTGTGATATCTGCATTTTTTTTTTATTTATAAGCAGTTTACCTATTTAGTTTTTTTTTTGTTATTATGAAGAAAATTCAGATATTGATCTCTCAACTTCCACAAAAGATCCAAATTGGCCCCTGGATTATTAAAAAAATCAAAGTAGCATTTGTGTGGATGCCCACCTGCTACACTAACAACATCTGATATTCCAGCCCTTAAAAGAAGTAACAAATTCTATGTTCACATCCTTGATCTGTTTTAAACCTCAGTTTTTGGCTTAATGAAAGCATAGTCAGTCATGCCGTGGGTACGCATCTACATGAGAAACCAAGCAGTTCATGCAGAAAAAGTACCAGTGTTAGTCAAGCAACTAAAACTAGGAATAACTGGCTTTTCTTTTGAAGGTTTTCTAACCTAGTGCAAATGAAAATTCAGGAACCAATTTGGTAATTTGTTTGAAAAGGTTTGGGAATACTTGAACTTTTCATTATTTATTGAAACCTTCACCATTGAATTTTTATTCTTGTTGACCAAGGTACAAATTTTATGCAACATGGATCATATTGCATGGCTTTTATTCAGTGTGTTGCCTCTTAACTTTTATCATACCTTCGTTAGATCACTTGTATCAATTCCATCTGATATGAAGGGGTCTGAGAAAAGAAAAAGGGAAAAATATATATTCCATATGACAAGCCAGGAACTTGACTTTATATATAGTCTTTCAGCACCTTATGGCAGTCGTTTTGTTTATGAAATCTCATTATTGTTTCATAACTTAGGTGGAAAAGATGATGGATCTGTGGAATAGTGATGCTGAGTTTAGGAAACAATACATAAATTCCAACAAACTCAACACTCTTAGGAGACTAAGAACACTAGATGGCAGATCACTCGGTCCAGACGAAGTACCACCTGTCATACCGACCTCCTCTACTTATAGAAGGACGAGCACTCCATTGATCCCAGCCACAAATGAAATAAGACTGGCGAAGTCAACCTGGGTCTCTTCATCTACTTCCGTACAGAGTGACGAGTTCCCTGAACTGCCGAATGGCAAACAAAAAGCTTCACATAGTAACAGTAGAAATAATAAGGGTATCTCATCTAAAGAAAAATTAATGGATCGGCCGGTGGTGGTTACGGACCATGTGGCAGCAACAGTAGAGAATGTTCAAATGGAGAAGAAACGGGAAGAAGATGAAATGGAGAGGAGGAAGAGAGAGGAGGAGGATAGGGCAAGGAGAGAGGAGGATATAAAGAGAAAAGCGAAGGCTGAAGCAGAGGAGAAAGAGAGGCTCCGAGAGGAACAGAAGGTCAAGGCAAAAGAAGCTGAGGAGAGAAAGAAGCGCAAAGCGGAGAAGGCACAGGAGCGAGCTGAGTTTAAGGCCCGCAAGGAAGCTGAAATACGTGATAAGGTCTGACACTCATTTTCTTTTGTTTTTTCTTGTCCCTGTACTGTTTCATGTATTGTCACTATTTCCATGTTTGTTGCTATGTCTTCTTTTGCATTTATGTTCTTGTCGAAAAAGGTGTAAACCCACCATTTATTTGTTATGTCGCAATAATTACTTGCGGTACCAGGGTATCCTTTTAGCATATATTAACTCAGCCGGGCTATATTTGCAAAATTGAACTTTCTTATAATGCAATAAATAGGTATTTTTCAGAGACTTCTCCACTAAAGAATTTTAATTGTGAAAAAAAATACAGAAGAGAGCAAAGAAGGACAAAAAAAAGGTGGCTGGGAGCGAATCAGACAATGGTGACACAATAACTACTCTCTCTGCCGAGGGCAGCTCACCATCTGAGATTGCTGAGATGAAGGATGTGCCTCCTGCTGCACCAACAACAGTCACAAGGCGTGCCACAAGGCCTCAAGCCGCCTTGAAGCAGCTAAAGAGGGTTGAACCTGTTCCTGTTGCTCTCCGCAACCGGGGCCGCAGAAAGATGCGGTCTTGGATAATCGGCATTGTGACAGCTATTGCTGCCTTGCTCACTGTTTTCTTTATTGGTAACTATGTCAACTTCTCTGATATCAGCAGTTTGGTCTGGCTGTAGAGTCATACATAACCTTCTTGATTAAACAAGTGGACCTGAGTAATAGTAGTGATAATGATTATAGCAATATATATATTTATATATAGTGATGCGAACTTTCTGGAACTTTAGGGGTTGAGTGTTATTATGGATAGAAAAATGCAAAAGTATCATTCTTTGATGTTATTATTTTTTCCTATTTGTCTTTCTCTTTTTCCTCTTTTGTTTGGCTATTTGGATTGTTGTGTGTTGCTAGAGTTTATTGTTGAAGTGTACTTGAAGAGGAATGTTATCTTATTTATGTACTGGTAAAACATGATAGTTACAATAAGATGGCCCTATTGTTTGTTCAGGTTGCACCACATTTCTTTGCTGTGTAGTATATACAAGCAAAACCAAAAGGTAATAATTTCCACCATTATGGTTTGGGGTGCAACTTTCATTTGGATGAAGCATTTTGGCACCCTTTTCCTAAGAAAGTTGCCAAACAATTTTCCTTTCATATTAATTTTTATGGATAATTGTCCACTCTTTATTTATTTTGGATATTTGCTTAGAACATGGTTCTTCTAGCGTAAACGTAATTGTTTTGAGTTTTGTCAGGTTGGTTGGGCACCAACCTTCGCTCCCTCTTGAAAAGTATCTTTTCCTTCATAAATTGACAGTATCATTATCAAAGTATCTGTTCTCTAGGATATGGATAACTTCTTTCTAAAAGCCTAAAGGGAACTCTTAAGAGGAAATTTGGTAGGTTTTTAAGGCTGAGTCGCAGGGGCGGACCCACATGGTTTTAGGGGGCAGCTAATCCCTCCGGATTTTGAGTTTCAAGAGATTGGGATGTTTGAATTGACTCTGTTCTTCTTTGTCTTCATCTCGATATTTGATTTGTAATTTAGATTAAATTTAAGATTAAATTTAAGATTAAAATTATTTTTTTATATTATAATTGATAATTAGAATTATAGGTTAAAACATTAAAAATTATAAGTCAAAACATTAGAAAGTATAAATTAAAACAATTTTTTTTTGTTCCTCTTAACGAAAATCATGGATCTGCTTCTGTTGAGGTGATTGTTTAGCCCACAAACTATTCTCCACGTTTGTTCTGTATATTCACCTCACCAAAATTTAACATAGCTGACAGGCTAAACCCAACAGCTCCATTCATGAGGAATTACATTTCTTATTGCCGTTTGCAAGAACTTGTAGGACTCCTCGTCATCTCTTCTTTAGGCTTTTTATTTTTCGAAATAATGTGTACACCTACAAGGTTAGAATTATTAAAGGTTAGTTGACAATTTTTCAAGTCAATTCACCTTCAATCCATCTAACCCATCTATTTTTTTTGTACATGCGGATTTTGCGGCTTATACAGATTTAACGGGTTGTAATTTTGATAGGAGAGCAGTTTGGGACCGATGAGCTCCATAACCGTCTGATCCGCTTTAAGATCCGTGCACACGTATATTAAAGCTAATGAGCACGGATATTAAAGCAATGCGCACATATCTTAAAGCGGATCAAACAGTTATGGAGCCCATCGGACCGAAACTAGTCTATTTTGATAGAAGTAGAACACTCTAAAATATAATTTTTTTTTTAGTTTAGTTTTACATAAAAATATTATAATAAAGTGATAAAAATAACATAAAAGATAATTAAATATTAATGATAAAATATAGTTTCTTCATCATTAAATGTTTACTACAAACGATAAAACATTTTGACTTTTACATGACTAACATAGAAAAAAAAAAGGTTACAAATATCAGGACCAATCAACACAATATTTTACCACTGATAATCATGTTATACAAGTAATTTTTAACATTTTATCGATTAATTGAAAGTATTAGATATTTAAGAAACTGCATGGTTTAATGTTGATACAAACGGGTTGAATTAGGACTGAATTTTGTAAAACTAACCAAATGAATAGATAACTTAAAATTCAAATCCGTTTCCAATCCGATCATATCACAACCAAATATTAAGAATCAAACTCTTAATTATACATGTCAAATGCCTCATATCTTTCATATTTCATTGTACATCATATTCATTATTTTTATTTTTAAAGTTCAAATAATTAATTCAAACCGATCAACATAATCTCTGTATTAAAATTTGTTTGGAGACTATATTTTTTTACTATACTTTTAGATAGATACAAAATCAATGATTTTGTACTGTCTTAATTAAAGTGACTCTTGAAAATGAACACAAAAGTTCCTCATTCTAGGGTGGAGCTTGTTTGATGAGCATCAGACTCAAATCGGTCTCATGTCTGTTCGGAACTATCTGATTTGCTTCATAATTTGCATGCTTGGTCCGCACAAATACTAAAGCGACACCCACAAATATTTAAATATCACCCACAAATCATGAATTAAAACAAACGGTTTCGAACAAATATTAGACCGATTTGAGTCTGATACTCATCGAACATGCCACTCTTCCTTCTCATTTGGTGTTTAAATGAAATTTTGCAGATAATTTTTTTTGTTCCTGTTAATATATACACAATTATAGATAATTAGCCTGATATAAATTATTCGCTTGATCTAATAAGCAATGGTCTTTGTTGCCATATGTTATTTTTTAAAATAGATTAAAACTCAGCTGTTTTAAAAGAAATATTCTTAACACTATTCTTAAATTTTTAAACTTGTTTGGTAGAAGATAATAGAAAGGAAGGACAATTATTAACATAATAAATATTATATAATTAGAACTGATGAGAGATGACTGATATTTTATAAAAAAAACTATGCAAAGCATGAAATAAAATATCTTCCACCAATGTAGAATATATATAAGTCAACATCTTCACTTTATTTCGCTTTTTTTTGTCGGTATGTAATTTTTTTTAAACTCTTCTTCCGATTTATTCAGAAAGAAAATATATTGTATTTGTGTATAAATATAAAATTTAAATTTATTAACCGTATATAGTATCATTTAAAAAATAAATAATCCATATTTTGTACTAGAAGGGTTATAATATAAGATTAAATCCAAAAAAAAGTATGATATTTGCACTCAATTTTGCAACCATAATTTACAATGTTGTACATCATTTGTTCAAAATTGTATACAATATCTCAGATCACATTCTTACTAGTTAGAATAACTAGTACTATTAAGTCCAATATTTTATACTAATATGTAAAATTATTATATTTTGTTAAAAAGTTTGTATGGACAAATAAGTTGAGAAAAAAAAAAAGATCATGTTTCTTCTTCCAATTAGTTTCTTTTTTTCTTATGAAAAGTTAAAGTGAGACACAAAGAAAGAGAAACAAAAAAAGAGCAAAAGAGTACTCAACAACCACTGCTAAGAATTTCCTTATAAGATAAATTACATAATACTTATTTATCCACTATCTCTAATTTCAATTTTATAATTCCATTCTGATATCATTGGAGTTGTTTAGCAACAACGAAGGCTTAATCCGCTTCATTTAGCTTCCTTAGTTGCTTAATTTTACTGAACACCGGTTTTTTAGCACGGAGTAAGATCACATCATTTAACTTCCTTTTGCTCGGATCTTAATTCTCTGTTCGGATCTTAAGGCACCTCTATCCCTTCCTTTAGCTTTCTTAGTTTTCACTCGCAAATTAAGACAACTAAATATCAATTCCTTAGCACTAGTTAAGCTCTTAATCCTCCAATTAGCATATATGTTGGAGAAGAAGTCTAAAAAATATTAAAACTAAGGGGACCGAATTCCCTGCCCCCCAGGGGGTAGGATTTTGCTGCCCCTGAATCACTGATTAGTAGGCTACACCAAAACTAAAAACTAATATTTAAATTTATAAACCTGTCTGAATTCATCTGTCAGTCTCACTAGGAGCAGAAAAATCCTGCCCTGAGGACTGGTGATCTCTGTCCAAAACTGAGCTAGTACTTCCACTAGCTTTAGCCACCTACGCTTCCCACTTTCTTTCCATGCCAAAGGAATTTTATGAACATGGCTTCTTCTTATCAAGTACTAACAATACACATGTCAAATTTCAAGCCTTACAAATTTTCAATAATTTGTGTTTAGTTTGTCTTGTCCTATGCCTATGCTAAGTCACCGGCTAATTTTGTGCTAATATAAATTCAATCACGTAATCGTATTATTTTCTAATAGATAAAAAAAAAAATCACGGCCATTACATCTAATAAATATACACTACGTCACACTCATACATAAATAAATAAATAAATAAAAGTCAAAATTGAATCCATATTCATCAAAACTTCACTATTTTAAAAAAATTCTGCATCCAAATTCAATAATTTAAATAATTTATCAATTACGATTTCCTGATGCTGACTTTTATATTTAATAAACATGAGATTCCAAATTTAACCTCAAAATCCATATTGACAAATTTTGAAAGTTAGAATATTAAACTCCCAGCTCTGTCCAACTCTTTTTGACACAAACATGACAAATAAATTATTTTCATTCTCTCTCTTTTTTTTTTTTCTCGAGCGGCGAGAATTTTTTTTCAAAATTATGCAATCCGGACCATTCTTTTTAACTTGGCACGAATCTTAAAGCAAAAAATATGCACATCACAAATTTCAGAGCAGTGTGATTAATTCTGAACAAATCTCAAAGCACGGGTCAAACGGGTACGAGTCAGACGTTTTTTTTTTTTTCAAATTTTCAAATCCGATTCGGATTTTTGCCTGGTCCGGCAAGCCCGTGCACGCAGGGGCGGATCCAGGATTTTCGTCAGGGGGGGCAAAAAAATATCAAATTGGGTTTAAATAACTAATCGGATTCAAATCCATTAACTAATTAAGTACTTAATAAAAAATAATGCTTTAATTTGTACTTTTCAATGATCTGACTTGTAATTTCTGATATTTTAATATATAATTCTAATTATTAATCATAATTGAAGAAATTTACTTTAATTTTAACACTAAATTTAACCCGAACTCCAAATTAAACATCCAGCGGGGGGCAAAATAATTTTCAGAGAAGGGCAGAGCCGGTCGAAACGTCCTGACTTCCACTAAAACGCAAAATTCAGGGGGGCAGCTGTCCTTCCTGGATACACCTGGGTCCGCCCCTGCGTGCACGGTCCAGTCCGGACGAGCACAGCCGCAAGGATCAAAGGCGGACCGGACCGGGTTCACAGTCCGGGTTCAAAGTTAGAACACTAGGGATAGCGCAGGGACAGTCTAATTCATGCCTTGAGATTGTGCTGAACATATTAGAATGGGTTAGATTTTCCGGAAAAACACTGACAAAGTTTGAGATATCTCACTTGGATCGTAAAAATTTGTCTTTTTTATAGCGTACAGTAATTATTAATCTCTAGATTGTGAGAGAATCGACCTTCTGTCTGCTGTTTAGCCTACTTAACTGTGACAGCCATAGCGATGTCTTCTGTTAACGAGATTACTGTGTTGTGTACGAGAGCAGTTTGCTCAAACGGGAGTTCTATGGTTCTATAACCGTCCAATATTCTTTATGATCTGTGAGTCATGCTTTAATATTTGCGCGCTTGAATTTTAGAGCGCATCGAACGGTTGCTGAACCCATCGGACGTAAATTTAACGGACCCAAACTGCTGTCGTAGCGAACCGCTGATTGGTACAGCGTCTGATTGTTATCACATCGTACAAACCCCACCAAAACCTTATGAATCACGTGTAGTTCAATTTCTACGGTTTGGGGGCACTGCTCTGTTTTTCTTTACTTTTGATTTTGACCACTTGATGTTGCCATAAAATCACGAAGCATGCGGTCCAGTCAAAATTCGGACGAAAGGATTAGATAAGAAATTCTACCATCTAAAATTCTAAGTAGCACTCTTGAGTCCAAAAATCATATTATCATAAAAAAAAAATCCGGATCACCTGGTGCTGCGAAAGAGAAAATGAGATCTGATTTTTTTCCTAAAAAAAAAAAATTCTCTTTTTTTTTTTCCTCTTTTTACAAAAGTAGTAGAGAATAGTATCGGCTATTTTAAAAAAGTGGGTCCACTAAAGTTAATTAGAGAGAAACAGTTTAAGTTTTCTATATAAACACTTAATTAATTTATATAAACATCTAAGAAAAGAAGGACGTTTATTTTTTCAAAAAAGAAGCAGATTTTGATCTCCGAAAGAGGAAGGCCACATGACATGATATGGTTTGCCGTTATTTAAATTGAGTTTATGAAAAATGAATCTAAAATATTTAACCCGTTTTGGTATGAATATTAAAGAGGTTTTGTGTATATAAGATTTGAATCAGATTGGTACGGATTTTGATTGGTCGGTTAGGATTTCAAACTCAAGATTTGAAATAGTGCAGAGAATGTGTACTCGGAGGACACAGAGAAAGAGAGAGGTATGTCTTGCATGTTCATAACGGATAGTTGTTCATTTAAAATTTCTCATCTCAGCATCTAATTTTGTATGTAAATGTTAAAATTTATTGAAATAACTGAAAATATAGTAACGCATCATGCCACTAACTAAAAAATAATACATTAGCTAAAACTATACATACAGAGTTCTTTTAGCTCATTAAGATTTTGATGAGTTAAAGAACTGGCATTTTGTTTAGTCACAGAAGACAATAATTTCCGCGTGGGAGATTATGGGTTTGAATCTAGATAGGGTCATTTATGGACAGTAAATTGAATTTCGAAAACTAGAGTTTTTCTATTTAAAAAGAAATTAAGTTTAACTTTAAAAATTATCAAATTTATTTCAAATTATAAATTCAAGTCATTGAAACTAATCAGTTTCATTAGTTTGCGTTTACATACAAAATTCATAAATTTTCAAATCAATTTAGTAAATCAAATTATTAAAATAATGTTTACAAGTTCATTTTAATGTCTTTATTTTTCGTCATATTTTTATCATTTGACTTATACTAAATTAATTTTAAATCTATAAATTTTGTACTTAATGTACACATTAAATAAATCGATTCTAATATTTCAAATTTGTTGTCTTAAATTAATTTGTAGATTTTAAAGTTAAATTCATCACAGTGTGTGTAACCTTATTTGATAGAAAAATATATTAAAATAATAACAAAATAATTAATCAGCCTAGATAAAGAGGCATCGTTTTATCGTGGTTTATTTCTCTACCACACCAAATAGATCAAATAATAACTGTTTTAAAATTTGGCTATTCAATTTAATTTTTATTTTGCAACCAAACATATTCTGAGGCTGTGTTTGGATGACACGAGAATAGAGACTATTATAAAATATGAGCTATTCATAATAGTAATATGCATCTAAACAATATTTTTACTATTCGGGATAGTTAAAATGGCTGTTATTCTCTGTTTTTTGTAAATGTTAAATTAGTTATTATTCGGAAGTGTGAAGAAACAGAAAAAAAATGTTTCTTTTTCAGATTTCCGACAACATAATCCTGAAATAATAAATTTAACACCACTTCCACTATCTCCACGTCGTGACAAATCGTTTGAGATCTCACTTACCTATACTTCTCTCTTAATTAGCACCTTGTTAATACTATTATTTATCAGTTACAACTATTAACTATTCAACATATACGATCCAAACAACATTTTTATAAATATAAATAGTACAATTTTCACACTAATTTAAAAATCACTATTTTTTTCTATTCTCATTTCTCATTTTTAAATTTTATTATTCTAACTAGTTCTCATCCAAACGTATAAAAGAGGCATCGTTTCTTTTATTTTTCAGTTCGGTATGCGGACAAAATTATAATCAACGTACCGCTCAAAAGAGCCAAACCGTAAAAAATTGAATTCCAAGCTCGCATGAATAAGTCCGGAGAAAAAAAAAAAAAAAAAAAAACAGTTTCGAAGACTTTTTACCGTGGACTTGTTTGTTTTGGTCTTTATAAACAGACTCGGCCTTTTAGAAAGACCATGCGCCAATTTATGGTGTGATTCATCTGTAGCGAGTCAGTAACCGATCCGACCCTTTTCCAAATTAATATTTTTTATTATCTTTAACCCGAACCTTTTACGATTAACTGCGGCACGCAACTCCGATTAAACCAATCTAGGTCCATTGTTCTATGTTGATCAAGCAACCCTTTGCCGACGAGCGCACGTGATGGGAGATGGGTGATTTCTGGGGATCAATAATCTCTGAGGTACTGTAAAAGATTATCATGATTTTACGGTTTGAGATTTATTTTCAGCTGTTTTAGGATTCGTGCTAATGCAGGAGGCAGTTTTATTAGGCTTTGATATTTTTGTCCTGTTAAAATAAACAGTCCAAATTCATCATTTGTAAAAGAATCTTTTTTCAGGTACCTGGGAGAACGTGAATTCGATTTTTCTGGCACCCACTTTCCTTGAGAAACGGTAACTTTGTCAAACGTAGACAAGATAGGAGTAGGTCCGAAGGCATCGGAGTTCAATTAGCTCTTCCACAGTACGATTAGTATTACGATTTGTGCTCACGGAAAATGAAAAATAGCTGCACAGATTTTAATTACTTCCCACGAATCTTGATGCCGA
This sequence comes from Carex arenaria, assembly GCA_964058825.1. Taxonomy (NCBI): domain Eukaryota; kingdom Viridiplantae; phylum Streptophyta; class Magnoliopsida; order Poales; family Cyperaceae; genus Carex; species Carex arenaria. The sequence continues at coordinate 74,543 of CAXKVW010000322.1, forward strand.
TCTAATGGTACCAACACCTATCGAACCATAGTAGGCCCGATGAGCATCGGAGCTACTTTCAATTCGTTAAAGAAACTCCGACCCGTGGAGATGGGGACCGGGTCGGAGATAAGGCGCTCGAGAGCATGCGACGTGTCTAGGCCTTGTGGGCCCCGTTGCATCGTTCGTACCTTCCCACGTAGAACTTTCCTGAATCAGCGCTACGTGCTGGCCACTGGTTGGCTCTGATTTGCTCTTTGGTAGAGGCGACATTTGTATCTGATTAATGATGACGAAGGATTGAGTGATGGGACCCGCGCAGCGCACTGATCGAAATGGAGACGTACTGTACGGCCTACTAATGCCGGAGATGATCGGTCAGGATTTTCTCTTTCGTTTCTTGTTTTTTCCCCTGTGGCCGTTATTGAAGTAACCCTTGTGTGCCGCGATAGCATTTCTGGACTATTTTGCCTTATTATTAGTGGGGTGATTTCGTTCGCAGTTATAATATTTTTTACAAACTTAGTCTAGAGTAATATATAAGAGTTCAGGTCCATTGAATTGTTTTTGTTGACCCCACTTTGATGCTGATTCGCACTAGTGATATTTTTTATGTTGTTGGAAATAATTTGATTTAAATTGGTAAACATGTTGCTACTATTCTAACATGGTGTGTTATATTATTAGGGCTTGTTCGGCATCTCTTAGGGATTGGGAATGGGCATAATATTTGAACTGAATTTTGCTGTGTCTGTGGAAAGAAAAAGAAATTCACTGAATTTTTTTTCTCCACAGGCACAGCAGCGGCGCCAAACAGGCTCTTAACTATACATTTTTACGAACAATTGCGATGTTTTAGTAACATTTAATTATATTATTGTACATCTAAAATTTTAAAAACATATTAGGACTATTCAGAATAAGACATATAGAAAGGAACCAAGTGGAATCAATTTTACAAAAAAAAAATTGAGGAAAATATTTTACATCTAAAATTTTACAAATTTCAAACCTGACAAAGTGAAACAACCATAACGGAGCAAAGGTTTTTAAATATTTTTTATTTTTTTTACCGTGAGAGATACAGTAGAAAAATTATGCTATTAGAATTAGTGCAAGAATAGCGCAAGAACATGATTTCACGAGTATTAGTTTGATGTTATTCCAATTGGTATAGTAATACAATTTAAAATAAACTAAGAAGAGAAAATTAGCAAAGAGAAGGGATTTGTTGGATTAGTACTGTTCCAGGATACTAAAAAGAGAAGGGATCCACTTACATTGTTTTTGGTGACACTATATTACACTCTATATTTTCAAAGTTTTCAAAGTTCAAACAGTTCAACATGATCTCCATATTAAAATGTGCTTAGAGACCAAATTTTACATTTTTTTGTATTTTTTTACTATTTATTAAGTATCTTACAAAATTGTTTTGTACCCATTGAATATATCCATCATGTTGAACGGTTTAGATTGACTGTTTAGACTTTGAAAATGTAGAGTATAATGTCAAGTCACCAAAAAATAATGTAAATGAGTCCCTCCTCTGCTAGAAAATAAATTGTACAAAAATAAAAAAAAGAATGTAAAATGTGATCTGTAAGCACATTTCAATATATCTATTTATCATGTTGAATGGTTTAGATTGACGGTTTAGATTTTATAAATGTTGAGTGTAGTGTGATGGCACGAAAGAATAATGCAAGTGGTCCCTCATCTACTAAAAAAAAAAGGGAAAATTGGTTATTTGCCACTCCAAAACCTTCAAATCTGAAAAATACAATCACAAAACTATAAATCTGAAAAATGCCACTCTAAACTTATTAATTAATTCTTAAATTTGCCACAAATACACAATTTTTATATTTTTTTATTAAAAATTAACTGAAAAATACAGTTTTCAGATACGTATTTCTGATTTCCCTATATATCCTTCAAACCTCTCATTATACGTATCTCAAAAATGTATTTTTCAGTTAATTTTTAATAAAAAAAAAAGTATAAAAATTGTGTATTTGTGGCAAATTTAAGAATCAACCAAGTTTAGAATGATATTTTTCAGATTTATAGTTTCGTAATTGTATTTTTCAGATTTGAAAATTTTGAAGTGACAAATAACTAATTTTTTCAAAAAAATAAACTAGACTTACCGCTTGATAATGGAAGCTACTGCCATTTACCTCGGAAGATCCGAGTCTGATTTGTGGGGGCCGGGGTTCCTATCCGTACGCACGATCCGACTAAGAAAAGGTCGCCTGCCCTTTGAAAGCCTGGATACCGATATAAATTCGCATCTTTTACCCGCAACATTTTTTATATACTTTATTTATTTGTTTATTTGTTTCGTACTTCGGTTCATTTTCACCTCGACAGCTATTCGTCTCCAGTTCAGACACACGGCAGATGGGCAGCTCTCTCCAGTTTTTACAACTTCCAGGAGTAAACAGCTGTCAATGTCAAACAGAGTCATCGGTCAATTTGCTTAGATTTTTATGTATATACGGGTACAACTGCTCAACTCAAAACATCAAATCTATGTGGTTCTCGTTCAAATGGAGAAATTCAATTTGACAGATACAACAATAGTACGGAGTCCTGCATATTAATTGGTCTAATTTTCAACCCGTTAACAGTACCAACGTACCTGCCATTATTATTTATATCTAAAATAAATATAAATTGTCAAATATACCCATCAAAATTAAATTTTATCAACTCAAATCATCTAATAAATAAGTGGTTCTTAATTATTAGTAGAAACTGCTTATTTATTAGATGGTCCTTAACTTTTTTTTTGAAAAAAAATATAATTTAATTATTTATTTATTAAAATAACAGAATTTTTTTATATGTTTCTTTGAAATTGGATAGAAGAATATATAATTTAATTTATTAGAAATACTGAAACAAATAATTCGGATTAATATTTTTCAGATCGGATTTTTCGTGGTTAAAAGAAAAATTAAAATATTTACTTATGTGTTAATGGAAAAAAATAAAAATGCTTTGAATCTGAGTTATTGATTCCGGTTCAAGAGTTATTTCTAGATAAATATAAAAAATATTTGAATTCTTCTATTTTTAAAAAATTAATTTTTTTTTTCAGACTTGTGTCAAAAGTCTTTAAATTACATTTTTTTTTTGGAAATTGAGATTTTTTTATTAAAATATTAGATATTTTTTATATGTTTCTTTGAAATTGGATAGAATATATATAATTTAATTTATTAGAAAGACTCAAATAAATAACCCGGATCAATAATTTTCAGATCAGGTTTTTCGCGACTGTAAGAAAAATTAAAATATTTCTTTGTGTGTTATTGAGAAAAAATAAAAATATTTTCAATCTGAGTTATTGATCCCGGTTCAAAAGTCACTTTTAGATAAATATAAAAAAACATTTGAATTCTTCCATTTTTGAAAAAAAAAATCACAATTGTATCAGAAAGTCTTTATTAGGTGGTTAAGAACCGTCTATTTATTAGGCAGTTTGGGGAGATTTGATAAAATCTATTTTTGAGAGGTATATTTGACAATTTATATTTATTTTTGAATATAAATAAAAATAGCAGCCAATGTACAACACTACCGTGTTCACATGGATCTTGTTTGGTGAAGAAACAACGATTATATTTTAATCTTTATTAAAGAAATAGTGTGGATTCCAGATCAAAATTATGAGAATATTTTTATATTTTAATCTTATTAAAGAAATAGTGTGGATTCCAGATCAAAATTATAAGAATAATTTTTTAAGAGTGTTTGAATCATCGTTGTAAATAACGGTATGCGGTCGTCAGACGGATAGGGTACCGTCAAGTAATTAGTCGGAAATAATCGAGAATAATCGGTAATAATCAGAAATAATTTAATCGGGAAAATCTGTGACAGTTTGGTCACCGCTAACGACTAATCGGCCGATTAATCGGCCTAAACGGATGTTTTTTACGACACTAGTTTGAATGGAGGGTGGATTAGTGAGAACAACGGTTAATCTAAAAATGAAGAATAGTTGCTAATTTAATTTTTAGTTGGGTTAGTAGAATAGTGAACTTAAGGTTCTTTTATCTCTAAATTAATCATTTTTATAGCATTTATTTACAGATTAAAACAACTGAGTATGAACTTCTTAACGCCTATTAAGATTTAATTCCACTTTTGTTGCCGAACAACTTCAAAAGATTTAAAATTTCAGATAAATACTATAAAATAAAGCAACAATATGAAAGTTTAAATAATCGATCTGAACCGCTCAATATGATCTTCATATTAAAATATACTTGGATAAAAAAATTTATATTTTTTGAAATTGTTTTGCTATTTTTTAAGATAGGTACAGAATCACTGTTTTTAGAAGATTCTGGACCATTCAAAAATAGTAATTTGTACCTCTTCAAACAATTAGTAAAAAAATTATAAAATTTGTTATCCAAGCACAACTTTAGTATGAAGATCACGTGAACGGTTCAGATTGATTATTTAAAATTTAAAAATAAAATAATAATGTTGGAGCATAATGAGTCACAAAATCATTGGACATTTTAATCCTACTCAATATTCAAATATAAAATTCAAATCGCCCTGAGGTTAGGTTACCAGAAATAAATCTGCTGTGATTCTAATGAAATAACAGGGTCATGTTTGTTCCAATCTCAGCCATTAAACTTCGTCGCATATAATTTTTTTTTTTGAGATTCGTGCATAAAAAACTTTGAATAGTTGAGAATAACATGACCCTGTTATTCCATTGGAATCAAAGCAGATTTATTTCCTAGGTTACCAGATAATATGGACCTTGTATTTAGTGGATAATTGGATTTAAATAGATAAATGCTAGTTGTTGGCTGTTTATAATTTGACACCGTTCTTTTTGGAGTCACTGTTGATTAATTTAACTCTCTATTTAATGTAGATACCTTGCATCTGCACTGACGTTAATTGTCTGTAAAATTTTGAATTTTTTAAGTTTTTATACAATTTTATTAACTTGAGTTACTGTGATGTTTTATAAAGCTAGCATTAATTCTCCACATGTAATTGTTGATGCTACACAAGACAAGCTAGAATATAAATTGATACGACTTCACTGAGGTTAGTTTGATCTGAATCTGTCGCTCGGAATCACTTCGGGATTCGAATATTTTTTCGGAATGTGTGCACCTACTTCTGGATAAATTACTGCGGATTCGAATTGGACAGTTAGATCTAAAACCCAAAAACTGAGTTCCTTCACTGAATTTAAATTCCACAATGTTCTACACATCTAGAAAAATTCGTAAATAAAGACGGTAATAATAACAACAGCAACAACAACGGCGAAATTATCATGTTTCATACAGTTCCAAATTATTCTACTACAGTGTTTGAAATAAGAGGACAATAATCGGTGAAGTTTACCTATTTTAAATTTCTTTGAGGATGTGATGTATAAACTACAAATTCACTTGTCACTTGTCAGTAATATATGACATGGTTTTATTTTTTTGTTGAGAAAAAGAACATATGACATGGTTTAAATGAGATGCATTTTAAATTATTTTAGTTAATTGTTGAGTTTTTTTTTTAATATAAAAATAGGATCTAATTTTAAATATCAGTAACTGGAAGGTGAAATTATCTACAACAAATTATCTCCAGAAAAAAAAATGGAGCATGAGATAACAAAAAAATGTTATCTGTAATGATGATTTCATGCAATCAAATGATCAGCACAATCAACAAATTAGACAGCGCAATCCAGGAATCAAACATTGGGGTTCCCAATGGTCTTCTATAAGGAAAAAAAAACGGTGAAAAGAATATTCCAAATGAATAAATGCACAATTAGCGGCTATCAGCTCCCTCTCTGAGGTCTCAATTTTGTCTAGGTTCAACATCTCCATTTTTGTACACAAGGGTGCATTTGGATCGTGCAAGAATTAGTGCAAGAATAGTGATTTTTGGATTAGTAGTTGAGAATAGTGCTAACTCAAATGAGTTCAGAATAGCGCTAATTTGGACTGTTCTGGATTAGTAGAAATGTTGTTTGGATTGTATATTTGGAATAGTGATGGAGGGAAGGAATAAAATAATTATTTATTTGTATATTTCACTAACCCAAGCTGCCCCAAATTTGCTAATCCATCTTTTGGTGAGAATAGTGAAATAACGTTGTTCCCGTATTGTTCTCATTTCTTGTTTTACGTTTGGATCTCATTTTTTTAAGAATAGCTCAGCTATTCCGAGGTTAGAGCTATTCCAGCTCAATTCAAACGCTACCAAATTACTTTGCGTCATGGACATATTTTCTTGGATTTTTTTTTTAAAATATAATCAATTTTAAATATTTTAACAAAACAAGCACTATTGATTTGGTTTTTATAAAAAACAGCTCCATCGATCCGCAGGCACAAACACGTTTGCTCCACCTATCCGATCCACAGGATCGGTAGAGCTATTTAATACTGATTTTTTGTGGTCAGATTATATAGACGGGTTATGGAACATACATATTTGTGCCTTCACCCATCTGCAGAATCGGTAGAGGTGATTTTTATAGAATCCAAATTAATGATGGTTGTTTCGTTAAAAATATTAAATTTTGTTCTATTTAAAAAAAAAAAAAACTTTTTCTTACCTACTCAGCGGCAATCTCCGGTCGCATTCCTCCTATCTTATTTCCAGGTTCTGCTTCAATCAAAATCATTGCATTAAAATTATATCAAATAAATTTTAATTCTTTTAAGAAATTCAACAACGATGCAATTTGCTAGATTAGTAGAAGAAACAAAGACTTGTTCTTCTTTGAAATTGCATCATCGTCCATTTAAAACCTCATAAAAGCGGAACATAAATTTATCTAGTATTTGTCAAAATTATCAGAATTATTATTTTTACCAGATTAATAAATGTTATTTTGAAATCTCTCCAAAGAGCAACTAGCAATGCAACATATAATTTAATCGTCTTTGTAATAGACTAATAATAGTTCATTTTAATAGAACAAATCGTTGGCAAAAAGAAGTTAGCATATGCTTCAATTTGTAATTAAGATATTAAAATAGTCACCGTATCACCATTCTTCCGATTTTTTTATTAATAGAAAAAATAAAAAAATATTGATAATGGAGTAAGGTCTCATGGAATTTTGAAATATAGGAAGAACGTTATGGTTTATAATGTCCATAATACTGTAGTTGGATTTTATAAACTATAACGTTCAATTAATCTAATCGCTAATAATTGTAAAAAAAAATAATGTAGCTGGACGTTTATAACATCCAGCTACAATGATTTTTTATTAAAAACAATCCCACAACAACATTTAGAACTGAAGCAAAAAAAAGAATCAGATGTTATGAATCATAATGTCTCGCTACTATATTTTTTTTGTGAGTTAATTAACAATCATATTAACTAGACGTTATAGACTATAAAATTCAGCTAAAGTGTCATGGACATTATACTCTATAACGTTCTTCCTGTATTTAAAATGTCATAATTTTGTACTCTATTTACGATATTTTTTATTTTATTTTTATATTAATAAAAAAGTCAGCACCATTGTTCCTCATTCCCCAGGTTTCTATGAAACGGAGACGTCCAGTACCAATAATGGAGGAGAAAAGAAATAAGAATTAACTTGATCGCTTGCTCGTTTACGTAATTACGTATTTACGTTCCTGGCCACGTAGTTCGTCAACCGGAGAGCGGCGCGAATCTAGATTAATGCGAGCGAAAAGTCGTATATATACGAGAGCAGTTTGGGTCCGTTGCTCATTGGACTTAAAACTGAGAGTTTGATGGGAACTGTCCGATCTATTTTAAGATACGTGTGCGTTGTTTTAATATATATGCGAGATTGTTTTAATAATTGTCTGCACGGATTTTAAAGCAAATTGCTCTCTATGTAGACACCATATGGATTTTTTTAAATAGAACTGATTTTAAATATTTTAACTAAACAAGTACAGTTAATTTGGTTTTTATAAAAAACAGCTCGGTGGAGGCAGAATTACATTCACTCTACTGATTCTGCTAATCGGTGAGACCATTTTATGATCCCTCCATACAATTTAATCGCATAAAACAATAGCAAATTACATAAAACAATAACAAATGGTGGTGGAGCAAATGCGTTTCTGTCTCCATCGATCTTGCGGATCGGTGGAGCTGTATTTTATAAAACCAAATCGACTGTACTTATTTGGTTAAATCCTGTGGATCGGTGGAGCAAATGTATTTTTATCTCCACCGATTTTGCTCAGTGGAGCTGTAGTTTATAAAAATCAAATCAACTTTGCTTATTTGATTAAAATATTTAAAATCGGTCTATTTAAAAAAAAAAAAAATCCAACCATACGTCGTGAAACTGACAAACGGCCCCACTGAAACGTGAGAACCAGTAAGAAACCTTAAAAAGTTCTCTGACCATACTTTTGAGTTGCTCTGTGTGCACCACATAGGATCCGAGTTTTGAGAAGAAGCAGTGAACCAAGACAAAGAGAGAGAGAGAGAGAGAGAAGAGAAAGGAATCCGCAAGGACGAAACAATTGGAAAGGGAAGACATTATTAATTTTTCTTACCGTGCTTTTGTCCTTCTCATCCGTACGGTAAACAGCGTGGGACGGCGAGTCTCTAGTCCAACAATAACCCCTCACTGTTGACGATATTTACGCTAAACTGCCACAGGGATGTCGATGGCAGAGTAAAGAAAACTTGACCTCCTCTGGGGGTAAGATCGCGATTCCGGTTTCTTTCCTTTCCTCTTTTTCTCCTCTCTCTCTCCCCCACCCCTCCGGTCGATCAGATCTGCGCGCCTTTCTCTTGGCGATTTCCCTGCTTTTTTTTAATTGTCTCTGGTCATCTCGATTAGACTTTCAGCTGGATCTATCAAGTGTTGAAATTTTTGATGGTAAGTGAGATTTCAAGTCTTTTCAGTTTCTGACTTTTTTTCTTTATAAGGTTAGATCCGAACTAACTATATGTAGTATTGCCTTTCGTTGTTTTTATATAAATCAGGTGGAAGCTGAATCCTTGTGCCGGAAGTGTGTACTGGAGAACTCAAAACAGCTATTACTTTGATTGATTTCTAAGAGATTAATTTTTTTTTTTTCGGTTTTGGGGCAATTTCCTTTTCGATGGAAGGAGGGGAGGTGGGAGCGCAAGTCGCTGCGCCTGTATTCTTCCATAATAGTTTACCTGGACAGTTCCATGAGCCCCCCAAAAAACGAAGCTTCCCTTGGCAAAGTAACCCAACAGGATTTCACCAAGCTCAGGTTGTGGGATCTAACCAGCCAAATCCAGCGGGAAATTGGAATCCTAGTTCATGGAATTGGGATAGCATCAGATTCACAGCTAAACAGGTTCCAGACTTGACCACTGCTCATGGCGACCAACTAGGTCAAAGGAGAAGAGCTGAGGAGCGCTTAAATGCTTCCCCTCCAAAAAATAATATGGTGCCTGATGGTGGTGAGGGTTTGACATTAAATCTCGGAGGCGGAGTCTATTCAGGAGACAGGGCAATTGCGTCTTCTTCTCCTTCAACGCCAACCACAGCTCCAGCTGTAACTGCGGCCGTACCTTTGCAAGAGCTGGTGGCGAGGCCTAATAAACGAGTAAGGTCTGGGTCTCCCGGGAGTGCAGGTGGAGGCACTGTCAGTGGCACGGCTGGTGGCGGAGCGGGTGCTACCGGTGGTGGTTATCCTGTGTGTCAGGTAGATGATTGCAGAGCTGATCTGTCAACTGCGAAGGATTATCACAGGAGGCACAAGGTTTGCGAGGTGCATAGCAAAACAACCAAGGCCCTAGTTGGTAAACAGATGCAGCGATTCTGTCAACAGTGCAGCAGGTAATTGTTCTGTGCTTGATCTACTCAATCTTCTTCATGTATGAATTTTGAAATTTTCAATGATTGACGCTACCGCATAGCCTTCTTGGGTTAAATTTTTAGTTCTATCTGTCTAATTTGCATTAATTCTTTAACTTATCTAATTTTACTTTAATTTTTGATGAATTTGCAGATTTCATCCGCTGTCTGAGTTTGATGAGGGTAAGCGAAGCTGTCGGAGGCGGCTTGCTGGGCATAACCGCCGAAGAAGAAAGACCCAACCCACTGATGTTGCTTCTCAATTGCTACTTCCAGGGAACCAAGATGGCATCTCAAATGCTAATCTTAACTTGGTCAATATTCTCACTGCTCTTGCTCGCTTACAAGGCAAGATAGCACCCTCTAATCCTCCCTTACACTGCCTTCTAACAAATCATGAAATTTAAAGTGATGTTGTCTCTGATGGTTTCCAATTATTTAATGGCAGGGAATAGTGCGGATAAATCGACAAGCCTCCCTCCTACGCCAGACCGAGATGGTCTAATTCAAATCATCAGCAAACTAAGCTCCTTGAGTGGCACCAACCAACCTGAAAAATCACCTCCTTCTGGAGGTGGTTTTGATCTGAATATCTCTGAGGAAACACACCAAGACTCAGTTGAGCAGCACACAAGTAACGGGATTGTTAACCAGACTGCCCCGTCAACTCTCAATCTATTAGCAGTTCTCTCAGCTGCCTCTCTTGCTGCATCAGCACCTAACAAGCCAAATTTTTCTAACTCGCAAGGAAGCAGTGACAGCAGTGGTAATGACAAGGGTAAGACTCAGTGTGTAGAATCTCCTAATGATGCTACAAAGGGTTTCGACAGACCAATCAAGGATCAGTCGCTAACTGGGCCATGTCTTGGTCTTCAATTGTTTGGTTCGTCTGGGGACGAAAGCCCACCCAAGATGGGGTCCACTACAACCAAGTATCTCTCATCAGAGAGCAGCAACCCAATGGAGGAGCAGTCTCCCTCAGCCTCACCTCCTATTACCCGCAAGTTCTTTCCTATCCATTCAGCAAGTGAAGTGGCTACAAATAGCGAGGCAATCAGGATCAGTGATTACAAGGAAGATGGTATACCAGTTGAAGTGAGCACGAGCCGTTGCCATCCATTTCATCTATTTAAGGATGGGGATAGACGGGTTGATGGTAAGGCTGTCCGAAATGGTGCCTCACCTGTTACTTATGCTTCTTCTGCTGGTTCGGACCATTCCCCATCTACTTCCAACTCCGATTCTCAGGTTTAATCTTTATTTAATTTTTTTCAATTTTTTCCCTTCTCTCTTCCATCTGCCAGTTTGAATAATTATTTGTTTCCAGAATACTGAGATGTAGGCTGTTCCTTTTTTCCCCCTCTTGCTGAATTGTAGGACCGCACAGGAAGGATAGTGTTCAAGCTCTTTGGCAAGGATCCGAGTAGTTTTCCACAGAATATACGTCATCAGGTTAGAATAGAGTTTGACTTGATTGATTTTTGCCTAATAGCCAATTACTGATCAGCCTGAGCAATCAAATTCTTCTTCTCCTTTTGTTTTAGATAAATAACTGGCTGTCGAGCAGCCCAATGGATATGGAGAGCTATATAAGGCCTGGCTGTGTTGTCTTGTCTGTTTATTTGTCGATGCCAGCATTCGCTTGGGATGAGGTCAGTGTCCTCTCAACTCACTATGAACTATTTATTTAAAGTTTAAAAGTACTTTATCAGAATGAATAATTTTTAATTTGATTTCTCATGTATATGTTATTGCAGCTTGAAGAAAATCTTATACAACGTGTTACTTCTCTTGTGGAGTCCTCTGGTTCTGACTTCTGGAAGAATGGACGATTCCTTGTTCGAACAAATACACAACTGGTTTCACACAAGGATGGTAGGTGTTGGGTTCATGTTTTCTTCTTCTTAATAATTGTAATGTGGTGTATTAATTTGCTTCATTTTTTAGGGATGATTCGTCTGTCAAAATCATGGAGAACATGGAGTTCTCCCGAGGTTGCTTGTGTGTCACCTGTTGCTGTGGTAGGTGGACAGAAAACAGCCCTTGTACTGAGGGGCCGCAATCTTACCGTGCCTGGAACAAAGTAATAACCCTCTTTTGTTATTTTCCCTATTTCTTATTAGTTTTATTCAGGTATGTTTTCTTATAATAAATCATTCTAATGAATTGTTTGGTGCAGGATCTATTGCACTCACATGGGCAAATATTTGTCAAAGGAGGTCCTTTGCTCTGCATATCCTGGCACAATATATGACGATTCTAGCATAGAGATTTTTGACTTCCCTGGAGATGAACCGCCTATCTCCCTTGGGCGTTGTTTTATCGAGGTGCCTTCCCTTTTCAATTACCAAGACTTCTAAAATTTTCTTTGTTTTTTCCTTGTTTACAGCCAACTGAGATTTGAACTGCGTTTGTTTTAGGTGGAGAATGGGTTCAAAGGAAACTGCTTTCCTGTTATTGTGGCAAGCTCTGCAATATGCCAAGAGCTGAGAACCTTGGAGTCAGAGTTTGAGGAACAAGTAACTGGGGATACGAATGGGGAGGAAAATGGAGTACCACGATCTAGAGAGGAAGTCTTGCACTTTCTCAATGAACTTGGATGGCTATTTCAGAAGGAAGCCAATTCCTCAGATTTAAGCCCTGACCTTACCGAGTTCTCTGTTACACGATTCAAGTACCTCCTTGTCTTTTCAGTTGAAAGAGACTGGTGTGTTGTTACAAAAACTCTTCTTGACATGCTTGCAAAAATGAGCTCAGAAAATGAGACTCTTGCACAAGAGTCTCTTGAAACTGTTGGGGAGATTCACTTGCTGAACAGAGCTGTAAGAAGAAAGTGTAGGAAAATGGTTGACATGCTTCTCCATTTCTCTGTACCTCTAAATAATGATGGTACCGACAACAACAACAATATTAGCAAAGAGAGAAATATTTTCCCCTTCATACCAAGTTTGCCTGGGCCCAATGGGTGGACACCGCTGCATTTGGCTGCCAGCTCTGACGCTGCAGATGAGATCATTGATGCCCTTACTGACGACCCTCAACAGGTAAATAATTATTAATCATATTTTTTCCCCCCATCACATGCATCATTGGGTCATCTGATTGATTTAGTTTTCTAACATCTAGATTGGATTGAGTTGCTGGGACACATTGTTGGATGAAAGCAAACAAACCCCACAAATGTATGCAATGGCGCGAGACAAACACTCCTACAATGAGTTGGTGGTGCGAAAGCGCATCGACAGAAAAAACGGCCAGGTGTCAATCTCCATAGGTGAAGGTGAGGATGGAATCTCCATGGACAAGTCAGTTGCTGGTGACAGTAGAAGGTCCCACCATCCTTCTGCATTCCAAATTAAAGCATCACAACCAACCAGTTGCACGCAGTGCGCACTGATGGAGGCGGCCCCGTGTATACGGCCCACTGTCAGAGGCGGGCTACTTGTCCGGCCCTATGTTGTTTCCATGCTCGGTATAGCGGCAGTGTGTGTCTGTGTTTGTCTTTTCATGAGGGGCCGTTTGCGAATCAATTATGGCCGCTCCTTTAAGTGGGAGAATCTAGACTATGGTGCATTCTAGTGCTAATGGCTTTGGGGTAACACTCTTAGCATTTGAGTCTTTTTTGGAGTTTCTTATATCGCCGAACTGGGACGTGGCAATGACGATGAAATTTTGGAGTCTGGTCCGAGGAACATATCCCAAGCAGCAGTCCTACTTCACCACTTGAAATAAGGTTGATTAAAATTTCATAGGAAAGTGTGAATTACAATTACTATTTCGTATGTTTAAGGTATATCCCTTCTAATTATTTTAATTATTTTTTATGTTTTTTTTTTGTTTCGTGTTGTTTCTTTGTTGAATATACGAGGCTATGTAATATGGAAGGTGTAATGTTGGTTATATCATGTGTGATGGCCCCATTTTTTTGGGGCTTTTGTGGGTTGGGGGGGGGTGGGGGTGCGTTTTTGCTGACTCCAGGTGTTTATTTATTGTAGCCATACGGAGACCCATATAGCTGATAGTTATGACCCTGAGTATATCTAGCAATTATTACTTTTTTGTATTACTTGCATCACCTGACTGTTTTATCTTGTTCAAATTTTCTGTCAGCTTAAACCTTGTTTTCTGTGTATGGTTTTTATTATTGTTGCTGCAAATTTTTGTGGTGTCGGGATAGACCAATCTTGTATTTCCCTGCGAGGGTTTGTTTCTGTCGTTGTCTTGACTTGATAGCAGTTGCTTGCTTTCCGGGTTTGTCGGATCTAACATTTAAAAGATTCCCCATTGGTAAGTTGCCACCTTACTATGAGAAATCAATGATATGGATTCGTTATGTTTGTTTTACCTTGAGCTTGTTCGAATAGGAAAAGCAGTATGTTAGTTTTGCAATTGCCATGTCCATTTACAGGGGGCACCGTAATGTTCATACTGTTGGAACATTGTGAATAAAGTGGGAAAGGAGTGTTTATGGTTGGAGTCCACTTCTTATATTTAAAGAAATATCTTGGTTGCTTTCATAATGGGATGTGATATCTTGTTGTAAAAGCATTTTTTCTGAGAAATGTGCGAATGTCTACTCGGTTGGGTTGTGGTATATATGACTCGGTAGGGATGCAGCGTTTCATTAAAACAGGGACATGTACGGTGGTTTTGCAAGTGGACCTTAAAAATGACATGTGTGCTTGTCTCTCTGTTTTTTTATTTTTTATTTTTCTTTATCCCAAGTCTCTTTCAAGGGTTCCTAATGTGAACATAAAATAGAGTTGGGATGAATGATTGAATACCAAAGTAAAAAAAAAAAGAGCTCAGTGACAGTGACTTGTGATCCTATCCGATTACTGTCAACACTTAATTGCTCTCGTTACACATGCATCCTATGTAAAAACAAGTGATAACTGGTGTTATGGCCCTCAAATTTTATGGTTTGTAATAAATTCTGGAGGTGGTTGTTTGTATTTTTTTTTTTAATTTGGGTTTGCAATTATGCAGGTGCTGCATGTGGTATTGTATGATACTGGTTTGGTTACATGTGAATATTTTATAAGTTTCTGATGCGAATATGAGAAACAGGTAAGAGTTGAGAGATGTATACATTCTATTATGAGAGTTTCTAATTTGATGTGGTTTATTAAGAAATTATTTATAAACTCCACATTGCCTAATGATTGGTTCAAATTATTTCTCCTTTTTAATTTATTACTGACGTGATTTAATATAAATTCTAAAATTAATTTAAGAGATTTGAGAGTTAGAAACTTTGGAAATCTTAATTTCTAAAAAATAGTTAACAGTTATTTAAAAATTCATTTGAGTTGTTGGGATGTAGATGTTCTGATGTGCTGGAGAATGCTACACCTAATATAGCTGAGTTTATAAATCTCCCAGAAAATGAGATTTGTTTATATGTTTTGAATTGTAAACAGCATTTATTTTAAATGGAAACAGGTGGTATGTATGCATTACTCTTTTCTGTTTAAAAAAGAAGAAAAAGATTCTGTACTGGTATATCTTTCTTGTTTTTGAAAGATTTACTTTGAAACGTGTGGTGTATTACGACCTCCATCTCTTTGCTTTAATTGAACAAAAGTAGGAAAAACAAGCAACGCAGATGTGTGACAGTGACAGAGAAGGCTGGGACCAGTATCTTCTGCGGAGTTTTGTGGTGTGGAGCTGTGCAGAGCAGATCGGATGGTCCAGATTTACTCTCAGTCAGTGAGTGCTCGGGATGGAGGGGCAGTATTAATTTTGCTTTGAGATTTGTGCCAAAATTTTATTTGGTCCGTCCGATCAAAATGAACGGACCAGATTAAAAAAACCGCAGGAACTTTGCAGAGGATGTGATTCTAGAAGGTTGGAGGTGTATGGAAGCTTATTTTCGTATGTATTCTTAGCAATTGAAACCATATGCGTTTGCAATACTCCAAGGACTAATACTAGTTTCATATAGTTTGTATAATTGTAGTTACCACCTTCATACGGGTTAAATGAGTAGCGTAGGTCTGCAGGGGCGGACCCACAATGTACTGGAGGGCAGCAGGTCCCTCCTGGATTTTGAGTTTTAGTGGATATCTATCGTTTCTGACTGACTTTGCTCTTCTCTGGATGTTTAATTGTTAATTCAGATTAAATTTAGGGTTAAAATTAAAATAAATTTTTTGAATTATAATTGGTAATTAGAATTATAAGTTAAATCATCATAAATTACAAGTCAGAGTATTATAAAGTATAAATTAAAGCATTATTTTTTTATCGAATACCCAATTAGTTAACGAGTTTAAATTCGGTTAGCTATTTAAACCCAATTCGATATTTTTTTGTCCTCCTAGTCGAAAATCTTGAATCTGCCCCTATAGGTCCATGCTTTAATATTAGTGTGAAGTGTCGAGTAGGTTGTTACACTTGCACATTGGGAAAGATATTTAAGAATATAAAAGGTAGTAGGAATGAGATGATTATATTGACATATTTAAAAAATAATATAGTCAACTTTATAATTAGACTTTATGATAAAAATATATATACTTGTAATTAAATATACAAAATTAATTAAAATTCTATTTCTTTCTTAATTTTTCTTCTTCTCTAAAATAAAAAAAGTAAGCACCTCTTCAGATTTCAGAATGACCGAAAACACAAACTAAATTGGGAAGCACTGTTGTTGCCACACGAGGACTTGTGTTCTTAGTGGAGAACACAACACTTTTTTGCCCCTTTATTTTTCTTATCACATTCATAGTGACAATATATGCGTTTAATTCGTTTAATTCATTTTTTTGACGTTTCTAAACTGAATTCTGTTTATAACGCAAAAAAACGTATAATACGTTTTAGTCGCAACTAAAACGCAAATCATGAATTATTCACGAGAAAACATGCAGAATTTTTTTTACTTTCTTGTTGTACCGAATTATTTCCGAATTATATCCGAATTATACCTGAATCACGAATTTTTGATCCTACCAAACTAAATCCGAATTATTCATTTATCACTGTATTGCGTAGCATACCTCTCATCTCATCTTTCATTTTTTTTTTTTTTTTTGACGCAAACCCGTTGGGGAGAACAACATAGAGCCCCCTTCCTCTCCCTTTTGACGCAAACCCCTTTCATTTTTTTTATCTCACCTGTTTGCATGTTCTGTTGGCACATGCAAAAGATGGATGTGCACAAAAAAAAGGTACACAACAGATAGACGTGCGTACCGGAACCTGCCCCCATACCTAAAGCTAAACAACCAAAATAGAGGACGAACTCCAACTTGGAAACCATGTGCAATTGTGGATGCAAGTGAGGCTGGGTCCCACTATCCCCACCACGTTGATGTGTGGGGCCCCAAGTTCGT
Source organism: Carex arenaria (assembly GCA_964058825.1). Classification (NCBI taxonomy): domain Eukaryota; kingdom Viridiplantae; phylum Streptophyta; class Magnoliopsida; order Poales; family Cyperaceae; genus Carex; species Carex arenaria. Next base: position 91,715 of record CAXKVW010000322.1, read on the forward strand.
ACTGTCTGTTAAAGCATCCTCATTTTCCCTGCATCTGGTCCTCATTTTTTTTTATTTCCAGTAAAAAATGAGTTTAATTTTTTTTTTTAAACTTAGATATTTGAATTTTAAATTTACAACCATCTCATCGAAGTTGGGGATTAAAAAATCTATCCAATTATTATAAATCAATTAATTTAAATGAATTATTTAGAAAAGAAAGTCTTTATAAAATAAAATGATGAATTTGATATATAGAAAACAAACATCAAAACGAACTTTGAATAAATACAATTATGAAATTATTCAATAAGAGTTAAAACAAAAATATCTTCTTATTCTTTGGATCGACACCTCTTATACTACAGTAATAGATTGTGCACTTGCAACTAACCGATATTTTGAGTATTTAAGTTTATAAATTTAAAAGTTTAAAAAGTAAAGTTATAGCTAATACTCTATATATAAAATACTCAACAATAGATGCTCCGGTTGCCAACCCGCACTCATTGGGGAATTTTTGACACTTGTCATTAAAACAAAATGAAGAAAGCAGGACACAATCACATCAATGGGAGATTTTTTTTGTCTAAAGAAAATATTAAAAAAGAGAGAAAAATAGAAATAATATATGTAATTCTTTATGAGTAGAAAGATTTCTATCAGCGAAACTGATTTAGAAACACCCAATATTAGAATAGATATGGGAGACACCGATCTTAACCCACTTCTGTTTTTTGTATTTTATTTTTTCTATTAAAATATAAAACATTTTTAAGAAAATAGATAGAATTTTTCCATCATAGTAATTTTTTTTTTTTTATCTATTTTTGAAGTTTTATATTTAAATAGATAAAATTTAAAACAAAAAACATAAGTGAGTTAGGATCAGTGTCTCCCATATCTATTCTAACATTGGGTTTTTTTGGATCGATTTCGTCCATATATATCTTTTTTTTTTTTTTTTTGTTGCAAAATTCATATATATCTTTCTACTTATGACAAATCACATATACTCTTTTTATTTCTCTCTTTTTTTGATATTTTTTATAGACAAAAAATTCTCCATCAATGGCAATAACAGTCCACATTATCGGAAGTAACATAATATTTGAGTTTAAATCCGTACCTAACAGATTCTATGAAATTTCAATTTTTTTTCATATGACACTGGAGGTACTCCAAGTATTTTCAATTTTTTTTTTCATATGAAATTTCAACCTTCTTGTAACAAAAATAGTCGACCTCATAGGTATAAATACTTCAGTATATAGGCACAAATACTTACAATACTTGTTATTAATACTTTTAGACGTCATCTAGTGTCATATGTAAAAATATTTGCAAATATAGGTACAAATATACTTCCACATGTAGTTTGAGTGGTACCCATGTAGTTTGAGTGGTCCTCCACATGTATTTTATGGTGCGGGTACATTTGAAAGATTTGATTGGATAGACAATTATTTACGTAGAAATTATTCACCTCATAGGTATAAATATTTTCTTGCAGAGATATAAATACTTTCGTGCATAGACATTAAAACTTCAGAAAAAAAATTTGGTGCTAGAGTTTTTGTGATCCCCTCAGATAGTTATGGTGCAGGGATTTTGCAGATACTGGAGTGCAGGTATTGTTATCAGCTTCCTTAAGTTTTTAGTAATTTAATTTAAGAATAAACTATACTAATTTTTTTTTGATATTAATACAGATAAGATAATTCTAATAAATTAAAATGTTCTACCTCATATTCTTGAAATTAATGTTTTCTCTCATCAATAAAGAGAATTGAGAAAATTTGCATAAAAGTATATTTACTAGAAATGAGATAATGACGAGAACATGGGGCATAAATTAAAAAAAAAACCAACATCCAACCTCAGAAGTAGTTCAAATATATGAAAATAATTGAGTTTCTATGAGAAGAGAGGAGCATGAGAAATGTGTACTTTAAAAAATGTATACACATATATTTTGAAAGAGATGTGATTTCATTGATTTATTTATTTTTTTATAATACTGCTTTTAAGGGTATATATGAATTAATTACCCGTTATGATGTTTTCTAATTATTCTACTAGCCGTTAGACTTTTCTATTACACAAAATCTAATCCATCAGATGATTGTAATTGATTATATATTAATGTGATTGATTCTATAATCTTGAAAGCTAATATCAATAAAATTTCATATAACATGTTGCTAAGTTTCTCCAGCTATTGTGTCTCCTTCAACGAATAAGAACGGTGCACACGAGAATAATCAACATTTGGTCCAGTGACAAAATAATACTATCCATATAAAAAGTCGCATGTTCTAAACTCTAATAAAAAAATTCTTTATAAATATTAAATTGTTCAATTACTTTGATTTCCAAACTTTTCTAAAATAAAATAATAAAATAATGGTGCACAGACATTAGATACATGACCTCGAATTCGTATCCTCTGCATTAACTCAAAAAATAATCTTTTGAGTTAATGTATCTGGGCCATCCGATTTGCTTTAAGATCCGCACAGAATAGATCCACACAAATATTAAAGAGATCTTGTGTTAAAATCAAACAATCGAATTAGTTCAGTTTAAAATCAGACGGTTAAAATATTCTCTTTTGAGATAATGCAGAGGATACATGTTCCATGACCTCAGAGGAGGGAAACTGTGCAGAGAATGGGTCTGGTCTCCAAGGTTTGGTTTGGCACGAGACCACTATCGGGTGCTTGTGGGTTGTGGCGTGACCACTTTCTCTTTTGTAATCTAGTGGGTTCGTGCAACAGCAACATCGATCCTTCCTGGATGGGTTACATGGGTCAGGTACGACGCAGAGATGGTGTCAAAATCCTCATCCTGCCATGGAAACCATGCCTAGGGCTAGCAGTTCCAACAAGCTATCCTACATTCACTGGTATTTTTAAGAAACTTAAAGCCTATTGAACCGAATTTGATTACCCACAATCAAACAGAGTTGATCTGAACCTAGAAGTGAAAACAGTATGAATAATATATAATTCGTATTCGTATTTAAAAAATTAGATGTGGACATCTGATATCTGAATATCCGTGTGAATAAGGATACTGATATGATTTTATGTTTCGATTATCTGTATCTGAATAGTAGATATATATCATATATTTTAATATATATTATGAAAATAATATGTTATTCACTATTATAATTAGATAAATATTATGAACTTTAGTATTTTTATATTATTTTAATAAATATCCGATTCGATCCGAACCTGTATCCATATCCGTTTGATATTCCCTCCGTATTAATATTCAAAAAATAAAAAAGAGATATGAATATAATTTTACCACTATCTACTCCGTTTTCACCCTTATCTGATTTATTTGATGGTCCGTATTATAATACCGTGATTTTGTAATTTCTATTATACCTTAACAGAATTTCCGTCAATTACAATATGGTTTTAAAATTCTTTTATTATGAAATGAATGTTAATGTTCTCAAATTGCCTCAGTATAAATATTGAAAGATTTAAAATATTTTTTTTTTATAAAACCTTTTCTTTTCCATTTTTCCTGAGCTGACATAATTTTGAGTGAGTCTATGGTACTATGCATATCATGATTTAGTCCGTAATACGGTTCAATATTTTCTTTTTCAAAATCTTAATGGTCGATCCGAACCGTTCAACATGATTTCTATATGAATATGTACTTGTAGACCGAATTTTATATTTTTTGGAATTTTTTTACTATTTTTTAAGGTAAGTAAAAAATCACTGTTTTTGGATGGTCCAGAATTTTCAGATCAAGTGGTTTTCTACCTACCTTAAAAAATAGTAAAAAATTTCCAAAAAATATAAAATTCGGTCTGCAAGTACATATTCATATGGAAATCATGTTCAACGGTTCGGATTGACAATTAAGATTTTGAAAAAAGAAATATTGAACCGTATTATGGATCAACCCATGATATGCATAGTACCATAGACTCACTCCATAATTTTTCACAAAATCCTTTCATAATCTTTACATGTGATTAAAAGAACTTTACTCACGAAATCCTTTCTTCTCAAATTATTACTGCAATTATTTCTACTGGACAATCAAATCAAATAATATATCTCGCACAAACTTGTACGTACGTTTCAGTGCCTATAATTTCTTGGTATATTGATTTTTGAATCACACTGGTCCGGATCGATCCTTCGCAGTGTATACAGTACTCTAAAATTCATGTTTTTTCAAATTCAACTGTTAAATTGTTTTGAGATTCGTGCACATAAAAATCAGCTGTTTCGAAATATGTGGACATAAAATATTAGACGGTTGGATTTAGAAAAGCAAAAATTTTAGAGTACTGTTCACATTGCAAGGAGCAAGTTGAATATCCTTTAAATCTTGACACAATACCCCTAATCAACTAATGTGACTTGTAAGTTAGACTTGAGAGTAGGTTTGATGAGCATCGGACTTACTTTAGTTCGACGAGTTGAATCACCGTTCAATATGCTTTAAGATTCGTGCACATTGTTTTAAATTCCAAGTGCGTCTGTTTCGATTTTCGTACGAACATATCTTAAGATGGATCAGACAGTCGTGGAGCTCATTGAACTTAAAAGTAGGTCTGATGGGCATCGGGCCCACTCTGTTCTCTGTAAGTTAATAATCCAATTTGATTCCGAAAACATAATCACATTTTCAAAATAAAATTACCAACATAATAATTCATGATGATGGATGGTAAAAATCTTAGGTGTTTTTTTTTAGAGTAACAATTAGCGGTTAAACCACCTAACTATTTAATTTCTATAAAAAGTTCTTCTATTCAAATTTCGAACGTGTTTCTTTCCACACAAAAAAATTGTCTTTGTCATTAGACCAACGGCTAATTCTCAATTACACAGGTGTTAAAAGTTAAAAGTAAAGAGTAAAATACCTTCTAAAAGTAACAAAAATCTACAATTAAATGATTAAAAGTTGGGGACAGAAAAACCTTAAATAAAAAATGACTGAAACGGTGAATCCAAAATTGATCTTGTAATTTTTCTTTTTGAGATGTAAATTACTACGGAACAAAAAGTCAACATGAATGAACTGAACATTTCAACATCTAAAACTCTAAAAAGTTAAAAACGAACATTAATGAGCAAATTGTAATTGCTACGGAACAAAAAGTCAACATGATCTGAACATTTCAACATCTAAACTCTAAAAAGTCAAAAAACGAACATTAATGACCCAACGTGAATGCTACAAATGCTTAAATCAAATTGGTCCAAGTGAACCAAGTGTATATACCAGATTCGGTTCACACATGAACAACCAAATTGAGCTTGTGCTGATCTATCCAAATCCATACTAACTACTAAGCTAAGCACGGTGTAACCACACCACCCATGTGCACCGTGCACGCCAAGCAAGAGCAGCGTGGCCCATTTTCTAACGGTGGGCGCTGGCTGTTTCTAGGCGAAATTTTTATTAATAGAAAAATTAATAAAAAAAATATCGACAATAGGAAAGCAGTTTTCAGAAATTCAAAACATTATAGACCACAACCTCTTCTGTACGTTATAGACATTTTAGCGAAATCAGATTACCGTTAATTAACAAAACAGTGTGAGAAAAGAAAAACCCTAAATGTTCTCAACTATAATGTCCACAATTTTTTTTCCGTTGTTTCGCTAATCAGATTTCGATTAACCCCATCACGTTTTTCTTACATATCGAATTTTCGAGAACTGCTTTTCTATTGTCGATGTATTTTTTATTTTTCTATTAATTAAAATTTCGGTTTTTGTAGGGATTGAATGGTTTCTTTCTTACTGCCAAGCAATTTTTCTCTAAAAAAATATTGAATGGTTTCTTTCTTTTTAATTTTTTTGTTCAGAAAAGAAAAAGCAATAAAAGAACAGGGCTATCTTGTAGTATCTGCTTTCAGAACTGATCCAGAATAATTATTGAGATGAAGAAATTGAATAAATAAGTATTTTGTAATTTTATTTTAAACAGCCCAAACAATCACTGACAACAAATTTTCGCTTTCTAATTATGATGATTAATTAATAATTATGCAACCAAGAGGTTGATGAAAGTATCCTTTAATAATTCGGGAATATTTTTTTCCCCTCTCCATTCAACTTTTGTAGAAAAGAATAGCCGAGGTCCGAGAATTCAACATAGGCGCATGTAGTATATCTTGGGCCGAGTAAATTGAAAACGGGTTGGACCCGTTACTCTCGGCCCATAAAAAATAAAATCCATAATAGAGCAGTATAGACCACTGAGGCCTCAGTCTTTGGAAGGACTTAAATTTGGGTCCAATGTCCATTGGACTTAAATTTGTGTCCGCATAACAGTCCGATCCGCCTTAAAATTCGTGCACACGGATATGAAAGCGGATGCACACAGATCTTAAAGCGGATTGGATGGCTATGAAACTCATCGAACTCAGTTTGAGTCCGATGGGCATCGGACCCAAACTCATATGAAGATCATTATTTTATTAGCACAGATTCCTGTGGAGTGTGGAGCATAAAGAAGAAAATTTTCTGCGTTGGATGATAGTGTTTAGAAACTATTAAGTAAAAAAAATTATTTGAACCATTCTTTTGTTCTCTTTTATCCAAAAGAAAATAAAAGTAAAAGGCTAAAGAAGGAACATCAACAAAAGAAACACCTTCATTCTCACTCCATCCTTGCAATTTATCCAGAAATTCAGCAATTTATTAGTGCAGATTTGTTGGGTTCACAACGAATTCATATCACCTACGGTAAGAAAATATTTCTGTTTGGATCTGGACGTCCAATTAGAATCCACACGACTATTAAAGCGACCCCGTGCGTTCCACCTCGGGCCGGAAAGGCCCTGATTCCGATCAGATGGCCGTGATCCAAACAGAAATATTCTGTTACATCAGAGGATATGGATTCGGTTCACAACTAGGTATGGTGGTCTCTTGACTTGGGAACCATAACATATATAGTCGGTCTCCTTTTGTTCTTTAGAATTGATTCTGATTTGCTTTGGTGATAATCTAATGAATGTTTTCTTAATTTATTACTTCTACCAACCTCCCTCTAAGTTATTCTCTTGTGTTGGCACAAGTAAAGAAGATGCCATTGCATTATTTAACTAGAGAATTTTACCTTTTACCAGTTCTATTTATTCCTCACACCACATGCAACACATGCACACAACACAACACCACACAACACAACCAAGGTAGTGCAAAGGCACACATAATGAAGATAGACAAGGAGTTCATTCACCCCAGCCACCCTAATCACAAGCTAAAGATGGAGTACACAGAGACACCCTTCTGTTGTGATGGATGTCGGGAGGCTGGTATAGGCCTCAAATACCGGTGCGACACGTGTGATTTTGACCTCCACAAGGTATGCGCCTTGGCACCAAATTCAATTGCTCATGCTTTCTACAAAAAATGCGAGTTTCGTTTCTACTACAAAGCTCCCGGTCCATACAAGAGGGCTTGTGATGCATGTCGTAAGGAAGTGCAAGGGTTTGTGTACCACTGTACCAGTTGCGGGTTTGATCTCCACCCTTGTTGCGCCAATTTGCCGCTACGCCTAGATGACAATGAACAACAAAATTTTTATCTATGTGAAAAGTTATCAAGTGCTTGTCACCGGTGTGGCAACAAGGGTTTAGGATGGTCGTATCGGTCAGAATGTAAGAACTATAGTTTGCATGTATCATGTGTTAAAGAAATGCTTGTAGAGAGCTGGCAAACAGTATACCTCAATCAAAACAAGAACAGTAAACATGTTAGAGAAGCTCGAATGAGTGTGATGGCCGTCCCGAGCTTAAAAGGCACACTGCAGAGCCACCACAAGGGGAGGGTTGGAAAAGCGAAACGATGCTGTCAGATGGCGAGCAGCGCATTACGCGTTATTATATCGGCAATTCTCGGAGACCCAACAGCTATAATTGCTGCTGTAATAGGAGTGCTCATTTCAAAGTAAGAGATGCAGCATGATCAAATGTAATTAATTAACTAGTTACCAGCAGCTGTTATGTACTAAATACATGTGTTAAGGGTCTGGTGTCTGGACTAAAATGGGTATATGTTTAATACAGTTTCTTCAGTATTTGAATTTGGTAATGTCACAGTACTCAATTTCCATAATTTATTTAATACCAATTTCTGTTTTTTTTTGTTGTTGGCACAGGCAAAGTATTCATATATAGCACAATTGATTTATCTGTCAAATACATAAAAAAAAAAAGGAATTGCCATATATTCCAAGTAAGAAGATCATTTTTGACTCAGGCAACAAGTTGGGCAAATGTAACATCTAAGAAGTTCTAGTACAATGGGAAGTTGGATTCTAATTTTGATGTTAGAGAGTAAAAAGTTATTATTTTTCTGTGGTAAAAGCTGGGCCGACCCCACGTAAATGGAGGTCAAGCATATAAAATTTTTATGATGTGAATGAGATTAATTTGACAGTTCCATAATATTTTATACTAAATTATATGAAAATTTACCAATAAATACAATTTTTTTGAAAATAAATGGAGTCAATTGACCCCCATTTAGATAAGAGTGCCTCCGCCTCTGCCACCCTGAGTCTGTATCCCCTCAGTTACCGGACTGAGTACAATAGTCTGAGCCATATCAAAAGATAGTATTAAAAAATAATGTGTGTATATATCCTCTATATATGTGTGTGTATACATACATACATATACACATTTAAATTTTTTTTTTTAAAACCTTATGATACAAAGATTGATGCCACCTCATTTTGACCCGGAGCTGATGGACCAAATTTTGTCTTCATTAGCTGACAAAGATCTAAATTTTTGCAAATCAACGATTACATGCAATCTCAAACTTTCAGAATTTGTTAATTTCACAAGTAACATCCAACATGTCCATGCCAATATATTAGGGGTAGGACCAGCTCCAACGCCTCAGTGGGGGGATGGGTACACTGCCTGGTCCGATGGGTCACTTCATGCCTCAGGAAAAGGAGGTGCAGCATATTTTATACTGTTAAATAATCAATTAGTAGTGTACGAAGTGCGAGGATTCATTACTGCAAGCTCACCGTTTCATATGGAGGTCATGGCACTATTAATGGCAATTGAGAAAGCGGCTGCTCTGAATATTGAAAGCTGCCAGTTCCTAACTGATTCTAAGCTATTGGCTGACGCATTGGCACAGAAAGAAAAAAACCAGATAATAAAAGTGCTTGATTGGAGATGTTATGTAGAGCTGAGTCAGATTGCGATGGTTCTGAGTGCTCATCCGAAATTCCACCGCCGGCATATTTACCAAGAGAAGTGAACACAGGGCCCACCAATTGGCTAACTGGGCGACGGTGAAACAGCTCCATTACGTTGGGTTCACCTTCCCATCCTTCTCAGAATGTAGCAGTAACTAGGACGGGTTGGATGCAATAGAATAGGGTGTTTTTTCTTTTTAGTGAATTTTGAACTAGATACCCTGTAACTGTAAGACCCCTGTGAATGAAATAAAGGCGCCTACGGGCTTTAAACAATATATATATATATATGGGATGGGCTATGGTGAGTTACGAAGAAAAACAACATTTTACTTCACGCTCGTATTCAAATTTGAAAATCTAAACAACTGATCTGAACAGCTCAACATTTTCTCCATATTGAAATGTTCTTGGAGACTAAATTTTACATTTTTTGGAATTTTTTTATTATGTATTAAGCCACTTTGAAAATCGCAGATCCGGGTGAACAGTAAAAAAACAGTAAAATTTTCTCTACCATTGGATCAGTAATTTTCAAAGTGCCTTAATAAATAGTAAAAAAATTCCAAAAAATATAAAATTTGGTCTCCAAGCACATTTCAACATGGAGAACATGTTGAGCGGTTCGGATCGGTTGTTTGAATTTTCAAAATAAAAATATGAGCGTGAAGTAAAAATGATATCTTACTTCGCAACTCACCATAGCCCATCCCTATATATATATATATATATAGTATGGCTAATATGCTTTCGATTGTATTTCGACTGAAATACAACTAATTCATTTTTCAATTTCCAAAATCCAAAAAGTCAATCCAAACCGTTAGATGTGTTCTCCATATTGAAATGTGCTTGGAGACCAAATTTTACATTTTTTTGGAATTTTTTTACTATTTATTAAGCCACTTTGAAAATCGCTGTTCCAACGGTTTCACTGTTTGGTTAAGCCACCATTGGATCAGCGATTTTCAAAGTGGCTTAATAAATAGTAAAAAAAATCCAAAAAATATAAAATTTGGTCTCCAAGCACATTTCAATATGGAGAACACATCTAACGGTTTGGATCGACTTTTTGGACTTTGAAAATTGAAAAATAAATTGGTTGTATTTCGGCCGAAATACAACCGAAAGCATATTAGCCATACTCTCTCTCTCTCTCTCTCTATATATATATATATAGTATGGCTAATATGCTTTCGGTTGTATTTCGGCCGAAATACAACCAATTCATTTTTCAATTTTCGAAGTCCAAAAAGTCAATCCGAACAGTTAGATGTGTTCTCCATATTGAAATGTGCTTGGAGGCCAAATTTTACATTTTTTGGAATTTTTTTACTATTTATTAAGCACTTTGAAAATCGCTGATCCAACGGTTTCACTGTTTGGTTAAGCCACCGTTGGATCAGAGATTTTCAAAGTGGCTTAATAAATAGTAAAAAAATTTCAAAAAATGTAAAATTTGGTCTCCAAGCACATTTCAATATGGAGAACACATCTAATTGTTTGGATCGACTTTTTAGACTTCAGAAATTGAAAAATAAATTGGTTGTATTTGGCTAAAATACAACCGAAAGCATATTAGCCATACTCACACACACACACACACACACACACACACACAGAGTATGGATAATACCCAATCCGTATTTCAAAAATTAGATGTGGATATTCGATATTCGAATATTTGTGTAGATAAGGATAATGATATGGTTTTACGTTTCAATTATCTGTATTCGAATAGTAGATATATACTATATATTTTAATATATATTATGAAAAAAATATGTTATTTATCATTATAATTAGATAAATATTATGAAATTTAGTATATTTTACTATTTTTTATATTATTTTAATAAATATATATTTGATTCGGATCCGTATCAGTCTGATATCCGCTCTGTATTCGTATCCGAAAAATAAAAAAGAATATGGATATAGTTTTACCACTATCTGCTCCGTTTTCACCCCTACAATGTATACAATTTCTAGGTATGTCGATGCTAATTATATATCAACATGAAAAAGGCGTTGAAAATTATCAATGCATCCATCTCATTACAAATCATTAATTTAGCAAGTTGCATTATTAATTATTAATACAAATAATCAAACAACATTTGTTAAAATTTTCTAGTATCATCTTGACAACGAATTAGTTTGACAATCTAGACAACGAAGATGATAAATTTCCTCAAAAAAATCTTGACAACAAAGATGATAAAATTTGATGCTAATTTCAATGTTTATCAAATACCACAAAATTTGTAATATTTCATATTTGTAATTGATGACATTCATAGATTTATGTTTACAAACGCTTGTACAACTTATCTCAAAGTTTGTCTTATTTCGATACAAATATGGGAATAGGATTTATTTTAGGGACTTGAAAGACAAAAGTAAAATAGAAGTTGCACTAGCTCTTAGGTAACGTTTGCGAAGAATACAGTTTTACTTTCTTTGGGTATTGAAAGGCCCATGGGCCATTGGTCCAAAAATTGTTCGCGAACAGTATTAAAAATAATTTTTCAAAATAGGCATGAACCAACAACAGAGCTTATATAATACTAGAGCTGAAGCCTCGCGTTGCTTCGGCCCATTCAGTGAAAGTTTAGCATAGAGGAATTTTTTTTTTTGAGAAATATCTAAAAAAAATAGAACTTAAATTAATATTTCTTGAAAAAGTTTATTAAATCGTTACAGCAACATTTCGCCAATCAAAGATTTCCACCGTGTGGTTAGATGTTCAAATTAAAGTTAAATCAATTATACTCGCCAATCAAAGATTTCCACCGTGTGGTTAGAAGTTCAAATTAAAGTTAAATCAATTATACTGTCTTATTTATCTACCAGTATAGTAAAGTATGTTTTTAAGGCAGCCCAAACTAAACTTCAAACTAAATGGAGAAGCATAGATGATTAACTTTGAAAAAAACATGTGAATCAAAGAATTACTTAGAAAAGATTACTGCTGACAGTCAGATATTTTTCTTCATCTCACCTCCAACTGTCAAATTCTCTCTCCATTTCATTTCCCACTGAGCCCAACCTTTTTAAACTTAGCATATGGACTCCACCTTTTTAAGTAATTTCTCATTCCTTTCTGAAGGTGCTAACTTATTCATAAAACTTTCAATTAGTGTTACACATCATCATTCTCCATAATTTGCATAATCAGAATTTAAGCCCCTCATGTTTGAGATATTGTCCCTTCATCTTCAAGAAAATCGTAATTCAAAACCTGTAAGTTCAATAAAATAAATTACAAACTCTAGGTTACAAAATTCAGAGGCTGAATAGTCTCAAGTTCTCGAGTAGTAGGTTCTTTAATTATGATAATTAAACAATTTGAAACCTCCAACAATTCCACTGTAACTCTATTGAACAGAAATATAAAAAATAATTAGCTACTATGAAATGGAAGATTTATTGATGAGAAATTAAATAAAGATACTTCTATGTCCAGGAACCTAAATACATGACAAGTAATAGGCAAATATTGCAACTTTGCTTTTAAAGACTGTTAGTACTTGGTACATACTTTATACCTTGTTTAAAGGAAAAGAGACAACCATTGAGCTACAATTGATGGATCACTACAAATGTGTTTTTTTCGAGACGTCGTCGACTTGTTGTTATCTTCGATTCTTTGTCAAACTCATAGAGATTGCCGCTTGAACTGCATTGGACAGTGTAAATTTTTAGTTTTTACCAATCAAATTTACTCATCATTAGATATTTCGATACCTCATTGTGAATGGTACTCTGGTCTGATAGAAACCGTATCAGCTATAGCCCCAACATCTCTCTCTGGAGGTCGACTGTGATTTCCCGTATCAGCTATAGCCCAGACATCTCCTTCTGGAGGTCAACTGTGATTTCCCCATCTATGCACAAATTGATGTTTATCTCCATCAATATCTTTTTTTTTTTAATTTTCAATTTTGCAGATATATATTTTGTGCATAATTACTGGTAAAAAATCAATTGAATATCCACTATCTATAAATTGATTTCCTTACCTCAATGGCTGAAATTGTGAGACCGCTTTAAATAAGTATTCTATTGATGATAGAAACAACCTCTTGATTAAGAAAGTAATAGGCAAATATTGAACTCTTTGTGCATAGTAGTCCCCTTTTTTTTTTAGGATTCTTTTCTATTTATACCATTTTGACTAAATAGTATTGCTCACTTTCTGTCATAAGAAATGGTATCAGATTTTATAAGAAAGGCTTGACCTTCATTATCTATTTGTTACATGAATTTGGTTCTTCAAAAAAGACTTACTGACCAAATTAGTTGTAGCTGAACAAAGTGTCCATATAAAAAGTCAAGCAATGTCCTATTAACTTATATTTAACTGAATATTAGCAAAAGATAACTTAATAAACAACTGGTCATTTGATAAATAATGTTGACCTTCCAAATTATTGAGCACAATAAACCCCACCTCCACACCTCGTTAATTTTTTTTTTAAATAATGTTGCGGCCCCAAGAGGCTACTTTGACTGATTATGACTGTCCCAGTCATTAATTGGGTGGAACTTGAATAATGATATTCTTGGGTTCCTGAAGACCACCTAAATGCCAATTTGTGGTCTCCAATTGGGCACTGTTTTGAGTCAGTCAAAAACTTATGACCACCTTTTACCCAATAGGTTATTTTTGCAAAGTAATCAGAAAATGATCATTTGTCGCATGATTAATTAAACTTGCTCCTGCTTTGTATTTTTTTAAATTAATTCTTAAGATCAACCCAACTAAAAATCATATCAAACATGCAAGGGAGAAACTGCAATTAGTAGGGTGAACTCAAGGAATTGTAGTCACCATCTGTTTGGGATTCGGGGGATTTACGGGTGAGAAAATTTGACTTCACATCCTAATTACTTGTAATAAATATTTGGATAACCATCCCAACTTTGGAAATGAAACAAACATTGGATGCACACCACTTCAATGCACCTTGACTTATTCACCTTGTGTAACTGTTCAAAAAAAATCTGACTTCAGATACTTTCATGCACATACATTTGGCTTTTATTTTGGTTGACGAAAAAAACAATCTGACTTAAGATAAAACCGTGGAGATGATGTTAAAATTTTCTGCATTTTGGAAATATTATTTTCATGAAATTCCCATTGGAGAGCACTTATTGTACTAATTTTTAGTTCCTGTCACAAAAAGGTCCCTATCCAGGGGTTGTTTTCGAAAATAACCTATTTTCTGTCACAGTTCAGTCCCTGAACCCTGTCAGACCCGAAATTTTGCACTATGAACCCTGTTATTTACCAGATTTCGCCTAGAGCTTTACAAAATACTGTAAATTTACATAAGAGGCCTGAATTGTTGCAGAATGACGCAGAATTGTGCATAATGCTGAACAGTTACAGAAATACACTTGGAAACCTAGAACATGATACCAGTACTCCAAAGAGAGTGGTACCAGCAGTAAAAATGGCTTGACAACACTTAAATTACTTTGGAAAACACTAATACTAACATATATTATATGGCTCTGCTTCTGATACTGGCCAGTGTGGAAATTTAAGAATATATCCAAATATTGTTTCATGAATATATCTTTATCTAACAGCCATGTAAGTATTTCATGAGATTTAGAGTTTCGGTCGAAACTCCAAATTCAAACCCATAACTGATACATCCAAGAATAAAATCCTCTAAAATAAAAGTTTTAATCAAACAAAAAACTCCCGTGATGCATATAACTCGAATTTGAACAACTTTCATTTCCATGAAAGAAATATCAAAGCAATATGATTGTTATCTAATGCATATTTATCTATAAGGAAATGCTCATTGATTTATTTCAAAGAAACACAATTATTAATACAGATGAAGACAATATTAAATCAAATTTTCTTAAATTAATGAATCAGCTGTGGTAATAGCAGTTGGCAATTTTCCATTTCTATTCGAACCCAACAACAGTTAGCAATACAATGACTCAATTTTATGACAAACCTAGGATACTTACCACGATTGGCATCAGCATAGGCGCACTGATTGTTGGTTTCTGTCTTTTCTCTATTCACTGTGCTTTGCTGATTCCGACGGCCCCTGCCATCAAAAACACCGACCGGGGTTAAGTAAAGCAAATCGACGAACAAACCTAGAAATCTATTAATTTCAAGTACCTACCTGATACTCGGAGGAAGGCAGAGGAAGGGCACAGCTGGAGGATAGGAGAGGAAGGAAAGCAGAGGAAAAGAGGAGACGGAGGAAGAGCACCGCTAGAGGACAGTAGAGAAGCAGAGAAAGAATGGCGGTAGGAAACGCGGAGAAGAGGAGATTCGCGTGAAAAGGGAAAACGGAGAAAGGTCAATTGAGATACGGACAATTTAGGGGTTCAGGCGAAGAGAAGAGAAGATATGGAAAACACGTGTGAAGAGAAGAGAAGATTTGGAAAACACGTGTCGACGGAGGAGATTCAGATTTATTGGTATCCGTTGGATGCAAATCAGATGGCTGAAAAAGAGCCAGCACTGCAATGAACAGTGCAAAACCCTTCCCAGATTATATATATAAGATAGATTAGATGTCTTCGCCCAAGTAAAATCTCCTAACAGCGCTTTCATTCAGTGGAAGCTTTCAAAATTTGAAATAACTATACGAGTGATGTGTCTATATACAAAAAATTTAAACTTTCAAATTAATTTATTATAAAGTCAAGTAGTTAAAATTTGAAAGTTTATAAATTAATTTTAATACATTCATTTTTTGAACATTTTTTTATCACTTGACTCTATACAAAATTAATTTTTTTCACATGTTGATGCATCACTCATAAGTTAGATGGGTTTCAACAGTTCGGATTCATCGTTTGAACTTTGAAGTCAATTCGATAAGTTAAAAGTTGAGTTCACAAAGGAGCTCGGTGAACTTAAGAACACCCAAGTTCTACTCTCATATTATATACCATAATTAGTGATATCGGAACTGACAGTGAAACCAGTGTGCTTTGAACAGTGATAGTTTTAAAATTTTAGTATGCATGCATGTAATTAATTTCATTTTTCTTTTCTTTAACTTGTTAAGTTCTTGGCTAGTTTATTTTGATTCGACGTTCAAAATTTTTTTCTCATTCCTTTACTCCTAAAAAAATAATTACCATGCTTACAAGTCATACCAGCAAGTGGTTGATTGTTCTTACAAGGGATGCATATTTGACAAGCAATTACTTCATTACAAATCAAAGCTGATTGATTTCCTTTCCAGATACTTAGCATCAGTAGAAGGCACACAAGACATAGTTTATATTACCTTCTACATGTATCTAGCTTTGCTATGGTATGAATGCTTGTGCCATATTTTGTTACAGTTTTATTGCATTTCATTTCTGGTGTTTTCTGATAGCTATTGGTCAAGCAATCAGCTTTTTCAGATACACAACAGCTTCTGCTAAAGGTATGTTCAATTAATTCTTTAGTTATTTTGCATTAGCTGTCACAATTTAGATTCTGTGTAAGGAATTGATTATATAATCATATTTACAAGTTCTGTAAATTCGACTAACTGTCAATAAGTATGGTCTATATTCATTAAAAAGTGGGTTATCACTTATCATATTTGTTATGGGAAATTGGGAACCATTGTTTGATGCCTTTGTTCAAGGTTTTGGTTTGATAGCTTGCATTCTGACTGTTTGTGACACTATAGGAACACAGCTCGAAGGTGAAGGCAACTAATATAGAGAAATGTACAACAGCTCGAAGGTGAAGGCAAATAATATTTGTTATTACAACATATATAATACAACACTCTATATAATATTTGTTATTACAACATATATAATACAACACTCGATATTACCACAACTGCTATCCAAATTTTACATATAATACATATTTAGTGGAGCCCTTCTTCTCTTTTGATCCTATTTTCCTCCATCTCTATGGTCTAATTAAGCACTCTATATTACCACAACTGCGATCCAAATTTTACATATAATACATATTTAACGGAGCCCTTCTTCTCTTTTGATCCTATTTTTCTCCATCTCTATGGTCTAATTAAGCACCTTTGTTCGTGCTGACTTCAACACCTTGATAACATCTTTAATTGAAATGCGTTCTTTTGGAGACTCTTTGGAGCATAAAAGCCCGCATTGAATCACTGAAACCAAACAACTATAGACATTTTCATCAGGTGCATACAAATTGTGTTCTCCATCAGTTTCAGAGAATAATTTGGGGTCGACTATGTCCATGACTTGGTCGGGAAAAGCCATCTCAACTTGCTTCTGAAGGCTCAAACCATCTCTGATTCTCTCGTCGGTTGGACTTACTCCAGTAAAAATCTCAAGAAGAAGAACACCGTAGCTATAGACATCTCCTTTTATTGATGGCCGACCACCCATCCCATACTCTAGACAATGAAAAGTTAATAGTTACAGCCCTAAATTTAGCATAGAAGCATACAAAAAAAGTACTTCTAATAATAAGCTATGCTATATATACTTGTAGGAATGTAGCCAATAGAACCTTTGATTCTACCGGTGCTCGGCATTGATTGAGAAGGAATGGTATAAGGTTGAACCAAAAATCTTGCTAATCCAAAATCACTCACATGTGCAGTCATGCCATCATCCAAAAGTACATTACTAGGTTTGAGATCACAATGCACAATTGGTGCAGGTAAATGGTAATGGAGATAATCTAGCGTTGCCGCCACATCAAATGCAATGTTCAACCTCTGGATGAAGCTGAGGCTTCTGAATGGCCTATCTGTACATGCATTTGGATGCAACCATGTGGCCAAGCTACCATTTGGCATGAACTCAAAAATCAAAGCCTTAAAATCATTACCATGGTGGTCTATGGTAGAGCACAAACTCAGCACTTTTATAAGGTTCCTGTGTCTCACATTTTTTAATGTCTCACATTCAGAGAAGAAACTTCTAGATGCACTGTGTTTCTCAAGGTTTAGCACCTTCACCGCAACGGTTGTCACATTCTCGAAACTCATAAAGGCTTGGTAAACTTCTCCAAATGCACCTCTTCCAATTAGATTATTCGGAGAGAAATTTTCAGTAGCTCTAAGAAGGTCATTGTATGAAACAGGCTCTAACCCATATTTCAAAGCTATGTTAGATTGTGGTTTGTTTCGAGGTTTGTTTTTAGTATAATAAATCACTAACAAGCAAATGATTGCAGTTATGCAGACAAATGAACCAACAACAGAACTTATAAACACCATGTTTCTTCGAAAGTGTGTGGAAGGTTGTGAAATACAGCGTGATAAATGCATTTGAGGTACTCCACCACAAAGTTTTGGATTTTCTCTAACATCTAGACCACTGGTATTCTTGAAAATGCCTTCTTTTGGTAATTCTCCCTCGAAATTATTGAATGAAATATCCAAATATTGCAAGTTCATTGTACCCAGGAATTCAGGGACTTGACCAGAGAGCGAGTTATTAGAGAGGTCAAGGTTTTTTAGCCCTCTTAGTTTGCTCAAGCTGGATGGAATTGTACCTCGAAACAGATTGCTATCAAGATAAAGGGCTTCAAGTATCTGGCACCCATCAATTGTGCTAGGAATCTCTCCACTCAACTTGTTATTTGAGAGACGAATTGCTTGTAGGTTTTTCAAGTTACCAATTTCTGGTGACAAGATGCCATTTAGATAATTGTGTGACAAGTCCAAACTAATGGAAAGAGAAGGAAGACCCATGATTTGTTTGGGAATTTCACCTACCAACTTATTATTGGAAAAATTCAAGAGTTCTAAGGTTTTCATGCTACTTAATTCTGGTGGTATACTCCCTTCTAATGCATTATTATCTAGATATAGCTGGATCATATGGGTGAGATTGGCAAAAGTTGTTGGGATTTGACCTGAAATCATGTTACTACTCAGATATAATTTTCCCAATTTGTAAAGATTACCGATTTCTACTGGAATGCTGCCACTGAGAAACATTCCACTTAGGTCAAGCATGATTAAGTTATTGAGTTTTCGTAGCTCTGTTGGTATGCTTCCTGAAATTGGGTTACTATACAGTGAGAGTTCAAGAAGACTATTAGAAAGATTTGCTATTGAATTAGGTAAAACTCCCTGTAGTTTGTTGTTTCCAAGATATAACTTTTGTAACAAAGTACAATTGGTCAAAGCATCCATAAAGGTCCAGTCATGTGGTCTCTTGGCTTCTAGTTGATTAGAATAAAGCAGAGCTCTTTGAAGATTTTTTAAGGCTCCAAAACTAGATGGTATCACGCCACTGAAGTAATTATTTCCTAATTCAAAATCAATTAGAGCAGAACAATTGGATATAGATTGTGGGATCTGTCCTTTGAGTTGATTGTCATAGAGGCGTAGATATGACAACTCTGGTAAATCATTGCACATATCAAAAGGTAGAGTTCCATTAAGCTGGTTAAAAGGAAGTTCCAAAAGATACAATGCTGATAGGTTGTAAAGGGAGTGTGGTATTTCGCCTGAAATGTTGTTATGACACATGTTAATAGATTGGAGGTATCGAAGCTTCCCGAGTTCATCAGGGATGAATCCACTTAACATATTTTCGGAAAGATCAAATATTATTAAACTTTGAAGATTACCCAAGGAATGTGGGATGGAACCACTAATGCTATTTTTTAAAAGATAGAGAAATGATAGTTTGGTAAGGTTACCTAAGGTAGGTGGAATGGAACCCGTGAAGTTATTATTGTGAAGATAAAGACGTGATAGGTTAGTAAGTTTGCCTAAATCATCTGGAATATCGCCATCAAAATGATTTTGGTTAAGATAAAGATATATTAGGCTACTAAGGTTGCCTAAGGTGGAAGGAATTGATCCTGTGAGATTATTGCCATATAGTGACAATATTTGGAGCTGTGGAAGGAGGCCGAATTCCAATGGTATGCCTTCTGTGTGGAAGTTATTCGCCAGACTGATATGTTTCAGTCCTTTGCATTGCGCTAAGTTAGATGGGATGGTTCCATGGAGATAATTATTTCTCAAATAAATAACTTCTAGATTTGAACAATTACTTAGGGTAGATGGAATGTTACCATTGAGAAAATTCACACTCAAGTTGACAAAACGTAGCCTACTCAAGTATCCCATCTCTACCGGAATGCTTCCTCTCAGCTGGTTATCAGAGAGACTAATCCTTTGGAGAAACGTGAGGTTTGCTAGGGATGGAGATATATAACCTGACAATTGTTTGGAGTCGAGAACGAGAGCAGTCACTCTATCAGGATGATGCCGGCCACACCAGATTCCTTGCCATTGACAGTGATGCAGTGACTCGTTCCATGAGGAGAGGACTCCAAATGGGTCATCATGTATTTGGGACTTGAAGGAGAGAAGTGATGATAGATCAGTTTTACTAGTGGTTACTATGGCAGTGAGAGAAAAGGAGGGTAAGGTTAAGAGACTTAAGAGGAGGTGAATAGTGAGCATGCTATAACAACGTTCCATGATTTGTGTAATGAAGGCAATGGGTTTCGATCTCTCTCACAGAGTGCTCTTCTTATAGTTAATTAAAGGGGGATGTATGGTCAGAAAGAAGTTGACCACAAGATATTGCCCTCATGAATCGTTCTAATGCTAACTGCTATTCCGTCTTGTATACGGAAATTAACGACTGGCTATGAAATACAATGATGGAATCTTTTGAATATGACTCATGCATAAAAGGTCTAAATTCAGAATATGAAATCTGGAAACGACCGGCTATATATGAAATAAATGAAAATATATTCTAGTTTACAGAGCTATAAGCAAGAAATCAAAACACTTGCCCTGATTAACTCTGCACATAAAGACATCATTATATTATTAAAGTATACACGTATACGTCTAATATATAATTTGTTTAACACTTGGCAAACATGATATGATATATTATTTACTCAAAAATAATTTATATTTTCTGAATACAAGACTCATTTATCATTTTTCTTGTTTTTAATTACTACAAAAAAATTGTATCAGACTCATGTATTATAGCTGACAAAATATATATATATATAAATATATATATATATAGAGGAGGGTTAAACTGCACCATATTTTGTGCTCCAAATTCATTCCAAATCCTGAACCGCTTATTTCATTTCAGATCAACGGCTCAAGACTTTTCTCCGCCCCTGACTCTTCGTTTCCAAACACACGCGCTCAATTCTTTCCTTTCCTCTCCAGTGAACAAAATAGGTAGTATTTTCTCTCCAGTGCAGGTTGCTTCGAATTCTCCGATTCTCTCCTGTGAACAAAATAGCCATGCCTCATTCTCCTTCTCAAAGAAATTAACTTTTATCTTTCTCCAGTGAATGACATTACGGCTGTAGTTGCTGCCTCCGCCGTGCCTACCAGCGAACCAGCCATGCTTTCAACCTCCGTCGAGCCCTCATCGCCATCATCTTCATTCTCTGACGCAATCTACTTTCTTTAAGTTCCTATTTAATTTCTTTCAATATGCAAGACAACGAAATCCCAGTATCAATAAAACGCAGAAATATGATTAGTTCTGAGAGACTAGGCACCACCAAAATTGATTTCACACGGTTTTCAATTCCTTTTCTTTCTAGCCGAGAAATTATTAAATCAATTTGAGGTTCAAACACAAAACAGATTGTGTGCTTCTTTTCCTTTTTTGTTGCTAGCCGAGTAATAATCAAATCAATTTGGGGTTCAACCAAAAACCAGATTTTGTGCTTCTTATGAATATAGATAGATAGTCATCGGTACAACTGGAAGCATTTTTCTATTTTTATTAATACTATGCAAAATCAACATTGTAAAAGAGTCCGAGAGGGGTGGGGAGAACGAATGGAGAGAGAGAGAGGGGTCAGTATTTTTGTTCACTGGAGAAGATTGAGCGCATGCTTTTGGAAACAAAGAGTCCGAGGCGGAGAAAATCTGAGCCATTCATCTGAATTGAAATAAGCGGTCCAGAATTTGGAACGAATTTGGAGCAGAAAATATTGGTGCATTTGAATCCTCCTCATATATATATATATATATATATATATATATATAGGTCATGAAAATTTCACATGATATATTAAAGAAAAATATGTTCCACATCCTCACCTCATCTGGGATGAAATATATTTTTATCCCAGTTATTTCTCTCCCAAATGAAGCACAAAAGACTCAATTAACAAAGCAGCTTAGGGTGTAGAGTTTAGGATTTAATTGAGAAATATATATGTGTTTAAGATTTCAATTCACATTTTTTTTAAAACCTTATGATACAAAGATTGATGCCGCCTCATCTTACCCCGGTGCAGATGGACCAACTTCGTCTTCATTAGCTGACAAAGATCTAAATTTTAGCAAATCAACGATTACATGCAATCTCAAACTTTCAGAATTTGTTCATTTCACTTAGTATCATCCAAGATGTCCATGCCAATGTATACAATTTCTAGGTGCAATTATATTGAAAACTTTACATACTTTTTTTTTTGAAGAAAAATTTACCATGCTAAGCACAACTAAACACTTAATCTCAAATTTACTGAACTTTCCCTTGCATGCATTAATTATATTTCACTAACCAAACTGCATTTATCTAATTATATAACCTAATTTGTCGATGCTAATTATATATCAACATGAAAAAGGTGTTGAAAATTATCAATGCATCCATCTCATTACAAATCATCTATTTAGCAAGTTGCATTATTAATACAAATCATCAAACAACAGTTCTGAAAGTTTCTAGTATCATCTTGACAATCTTGACAACGAAGATGATAAATTTCCTCAAAAAAAATCTTGACAACAAAGATGATAAAATTTTATGCTAATTTCAATGTTTATCAAATAATATAAAAATTTGTAATATTTCATATTTGTAATTGATGATGTTCATAGATTTATGTTTACAAACGCTTACAAGGTTTGCCGGGGCGCTACTGCACTAGTACAACTTAGAGCATCTATAACGGTGATTTCTTTTAGAATGCTAATATGATGTGTTAATTGCTAATATAATTGCTGGGATGTATTATAGTTTCTAAATTAGCAAGTTTAAAAAAAAAACGTTTTCTTAATGACACACTGGCTAATTGATTGGTTTAAATTATTTATTTCTGTAAATGAGTCCCTGAATTGCAATTCATAATTAATTTATGGGATGGAGTGATTTAGAAATTATGAATCTGTTAATTGCTAAACTAAGTGACGTGGCTAATTTTAATTTTTAAATGTTTTCTGGGATGAAGATGCTCATATCACAAAGTTAGTCTTATTTCAATACAAATATGGAATAGGATTTATTTTAGGGACTTAAAAGTAAAACAGAAGTTGCACGAGCTCTTAGGTAACTAACGTTTGCGAAGAATACAGTTTTACTTTCTTTGGGTATTGAAAGGCCCATGGGCCATTGGGCCAATAGCGAAAGTAAAATTGTTCGCGAACAGTATTAAAAATAATTTTTCAAAATAGACAGGAAAAAGAGGAACCGACTCAAATAGGAGAGCAGCACCCTGTTATTTCAATTTTAACCGTTAAATTTTCGTATATACGAATCTCAACACAGATAAACGGTTGAGATTCTGATAACAGAATCCTGCCTGCTCTTCTATTTGGAGAGGAGTCGGATCCGGAAAAAGACTCTCTCCCTTCATTCTGAGTGCATATCCTCTGAGATACCTCCATTTTTGCGTGACCGACGTGTCCGGTGCCTATTCGGGGAAGAGTAGGGGGCCAGTATTATTGGACCTTTGAGATTCGTGCAGAACATATTTCCACGATTGAGATGTTCCAAAAAGTCACGCAAAGTTTAAGATACGTCAGAGGATGCGAATTCCTCTCGTGTCAGTGCCAAGAGAAAATGAAATTTTAGACGAATATGACCTTGTAATTCCCTCCCTGCTAAAATAGAAATTAATTCTCTCCTTTCCGTATTTCTTCCACAATAAAATCCGAGGAAATAAATAAATATTGCTTCGCGCCATCAGACACCGCAAAGTTTTGCTTCACCTCCGACGAGTCCCTTAGGCAACATCACAGAATCATCCACTGCTTTCTACAAGGCTCCGCCTTTCTTCTCTGTCAGAATTACAAGCGGCATAGAAATTCTTTAAATCAACTTGTATGGGTTCTCTTTTAATTGTCTTACTACTTGCACTTTGTTGGCGTTTTCGATTGGTCCTATCTCTGCTATTATTTAGTTGATCCTTAAAATAACTTCAGTTATTCAGAAATTTCAATTTTGGCGATTTATGGCAAACAAACTTTATCAATTGATCCAGTTTTTTTGTTTGGTAATATGAGGCCTTACCCATTAGTTATCATTTCAGCAAGGAAACTTATAATTCAGAGCAACATAGATACAAGTTTGCATGCAATGACTTTGGTTAGGTTTTCTTGTATTATTTGAATAAAGAGAGCACGGCAAAGAGAAAGACAAGGAATGAAATTGACTTTCTTTCATTTGGTAGAATTCATAATTACGAACCCGCATAAAAGAAACACATAGACGGGAACAATTGAATAAATTTGCACCTCTCGAATCGTAAATGCTATAGATGATGAAATATAGGGCACTGCAGATTAACTCTTATTGTTTAAGTTAATGGATTCATTCATTTATCTTGTATGTATCTTTTTGTACTAAATTCTGATTTTCCCCTATTTGAATTTAATCCAGTCAAGGTATAATCTCCAATGGCACCTAAAAGGAACACAAGAAAGGTGAATAAAAAGTTTGTTAATGTCAATGAAGAGTGGCCCAACAAGGAAGGGCCCAGTGTGTCTGACAAAAGCAAAACTAAGGTAAAGTTAAGTTATTTCCCACCAAGCTCGTAATTTGTTCCCCCACATAGAATTTTGGTTCTTTTGGTGCCTAACATTCTTAGCAAATAACCTTTAGCAAAGTTGTTTATTTGTCTGGAACATGAATTTGATCATCGATTCATTCTAACTAAATGATATGTTGTGAAGGGGAGTGATATGTTGACAACCAAACTTATTTTGACTACCGTTCAACTGACAAAACGATTATGTTGTAATAAATACGGTCCACTTTAAATTGTTTGGTCACTTGACACTGATCAAGAGCCGATAAATATTTTCAAATCATTTGATGATGACCAATTGACTTTCAAATTGCACCGAATTCAAACTTCTCTAAACTGTAGATAATACATTTACAGATTCTTTTTAGTTTGATAACTGTTTTGTCAGTTTTTACGGTTGTCAAATGAACTTGTCCTCAATCTAACCTATCCGTATTTTGAAAATGGACAGTCTTATTATGCATGGTCAGTATCACTTCCGTAAGAGTGTGTATGTATTTTACACTTTATTTCAGGTTTATCAATCCCATTTAAGCAATGCAATATAGAAATACTTTGCTTTTGCTTTTAATATCAACCTTTTTCTTAATCACGGCACTTATTCCAAGATTTTTTTTTATTATTATAATCTTAAAATATGCTTAACATGATCACACACATTATAAACTTGAGATTAGTTGCATCATTTATTAAATTATTGTGCTGTGGTATAATAATTGCAGAAAAGGAAATTGGTTGACCTGATAGGTCCCCAGTGGACCAAAGAAGAGCTAGAGAGTTTTTATGATTCCTACCGTAAATATGGAAAAGACTGGAGAAAGGTCCTTATATTTTTTTGTCATCATATTTATTTTTACCTATTCATTTTGTTTATAATCTTCTGTTACATTTTTTTTCAGGAGATATATTAAGACTGTTGATTGATGGATTCATTATTATTATTTTTGAATTGTTAGGTGTCTGGTACAGTACGCAACAGAACATGTGATATGGTGGAGGCTCTTTACAACATGAATAAAGTAAGTTTTTAGTTTGACTTCAGTATTTTAACTCCAAATGCTTCTCAGAAAAGAAGAAGAAGCAATATTTGCTTAACTCATATGTGATTGCAATGGTGATGGGGCATTTTACAGGCATATCTTTCTCTCCCGGAAGGAGCAGCTACAGCAGCTGGATTAATTGCAATGATGACTGATTACTACAGTAATTTGGTAGGTATTCACTCGTATTCTCATTTTCCCACATGTTAGCCATCTTGTTTACCAGAAAAGATATAAATCAAAAGAAATTTATCTCGATTTTACAGGAAGGGAGCAGTAGTGAAAACGAAAGTGATGAGACGCCTAAGAAGAGACCTAGCAAGCCACTGCCAAAGCGAGGGAAAGGTAAACAAAGGGCAGAATCCAAGGCTTCAAAAGTACATATTCTTGACCTACTTTCCTGTCAGCCCGCTTCATCTAGCTTTGCTACTCTTTCAGTAGTAAAGAAGAAACGCTCTGGAGGTGAATACTTTTTCTGTTTTTTCTATATGTTATATTTTCCTTTCCTATTCCTACTGATGTTGTTTCTGCAAAGGACGGGCAATCTTTCATCTTATTTTTGAAGAAAATTCAGCATTTCTGAGATTACAACCAGCAACCAGCATATTGGAGGTGCTTGCAGCTATCACCTTGCTTTTAGATTAGTGTGATGGTGCATGCATTTTCAATTAAATTTTACTCGATCTTGGAAATTTGTAAATGTGGTCAAATATCGAGTGTAATTTACCAAAAAGAATTATTTTTAATCAGCAAGATTGCAAGAACTTCTAAGTTCCTGTTTTATAATGGGAGTAAAACCTACTTGCAGCCACCACACCTCGAGCTGTTGGAAAAAGGACCCCTAGGGTTCCTGTTGCGAGAATCCAGAATAGGGATAACCTGAAGCTTGGGTCCCCTAATACAACAGCGAGGCAGGAGGATTACAAAGGAGCCCACTCAGCAGCAATGGCTCTGGCAGATGTTTTCCAGAGAGGTGGTTCTCCACAAATTTCTTATTCACCCTCCTCTTCTGATGTTGCTACTGTTAAGGTTGTTGCTAAAAAATGAAGTGTGCTTTTCTTTATAAATTTTCTTGTTGCATGGGCTCTAGTTTCTATACCAAATTTAAGTATTCTGATCAGTCAGTTTTCTTTTGGGCTTTGAGAAATTTGGGCATATTATTGGGCCAAGGGATTGCTGAAGTAGGAGTTTGTGGTAGATAGAGAGCATATTGCTCACGAATTCAGATCCAGTTGGGTACCCTACTGTGTAGAATGAGGGATCTGCACTGTCCATTCTAACCTGGCACGAATCTTAAAGACCCACCATGCATCTAAGGCTGGCCCGAAAAAAAATCACTCGGCTGGGATTGTGTAGAGGGAATGCGGTAGCTGAGAGGATACTCTTCCTACTCTTCCTATTGTTGACTGTCCTTTGTTCATGTTGTTTTCTCGGTGTACCATTTCTGCTTTATCAAAACCTTGTTTGGGTGGGCTTATTTTTGTCTGGCATTCTACTAATTCTGTTTTAAAGTTCTGATGGTATATTGTTTGGGGTTAAAATTATACATTTAAGGTTCATATACAATGACAATCCCTTCGTATGGGGAACAAATCAGGTTCTGCACTTATTAATTCTCTATTGGACTGTTCATGCAAATTATTCTTTCTTAATCTTATTAATCTTTTCATGACGTAATTTGTTTTGAATTAAATAATTCAGAATTCCAAATCAGAGATGAATGTCTCAAAAGCAGTCATATTTCATGACGAGAGAGAAGGTACCCCTGGAAGCATAGAGGCTGAAAACAAAAATCCCCCTAATGGCCCTTCTTACACTCAAGAGAAGGACATGGTTGCTGTAGGTGGTAAAACTGATCCAAAGTCAAAGAATTCTAACAAGAAAATACAGAAGGGCGGAACTGCGAACAAATCTGACGATGATCAGCTGGCATGCAGGGGCAGTGAAGGGCATGATAGTAGTAGCAGGAAGGGGCTCGAGGATGATGGGGATGGTAATAGAAGGCGGCAGCTCTTTTTTGGAGGTACCTTATGTTTTACCCCAAAAATGACAAACATGCCTCAACATCTTCCTTTTTCGCAAATCATTTTATGGTTTTTGCAGTGCTGATTATTTGCTTCATTGAGTGCGAAAGTGGATAGTAGCTATCAATAACTTCAATATCCCCATATATCTTGTTTACCTTTAATGGATGATTTAGTTTAACACAGATCAATGAGCTATTCTGCTTATTAAGTGAAAATTGAAATACATAATTTTTTGTCTTAATATTGCTGCTGTTTTGGTTCTGTTGCACATGCATTGTTCTTTATATGCTACAATTTAATTTTCAGATGATGAAAATGATGCATTGTCTGCCCTCAATACATTAGCAGATCTCTCCGTGAACTTTTTGCCACCAACTATTGGTGAATCAGGTTTGCTTGCTGTTATGCTTTTAAAAATATATTTTATGGCAATAAACAATCATACTCAGTGTTTCCTTCTACTATCTAGAGTTGGCTGAGATTAAGGATGGTAACATGGAAACAGATTCCAATAAAACACCATCTAAACCTAAAACCTTGGGGAAAAAGGATAAAAGGAAGGTTGATAGTTTGGACCCTGATGGCGGTGCTCGTAAAAGGACCAAAACTGCTAAGGACAGTGCTACTGTGGAAGCTAATGATAAGACTCCAAAGCCCGAGAAAGGAAAGAAACATAAGCCCACTACTTCGAAGGTATTGTCTTGTTAGGTATTACTGATTTTGTTTTATGTGACATGAATTTTCCTTATTAGGCTAAACTATATTTGTGTTTTTTTTTGTATTTATTTCTTATATCAGAAAATTTGAAGCTAAGAGCAATATGATTAGACATAAAGTTGATAAGGGCGTGGTCTTTTGAATTTTCTTTCCTTTTTTTATTTGTTGGAAAATGTACCTAGGTATAAGCCTGTTAGTCTGCCTCTATTATTGGTATTGTTCTGTGAAGGATATGTTCATTCCATAGAAAAGCATATGATGCTTAATATTATTTATAGGCTGCCAAACTTTATAATTTTTTTTCTCAATTGAATATTAAATATGCTTTGTACAAAATTTTCTTACAACTTTCCAGGTGCCTATGGAAGAAGAGAAGGTGACATCTAATAAAGTTAATCATGCAAACCTGTCAAGTCCTGTATCCAGGCCAGCAGGCAAATTTGTTAATCCAGTTGAGCTCTCCCCCTCTGTGACTAGCCCGACAAGAGTTGTCATAGATGTAAGCAAGATTTTGGCTACAGGCAACACGATTGAGTTGCAAACCAAGAGCAGCAGCTGCAGGAAGTCTGGTATAGTAAAGGCATTCTCTAAGTGGGAGAACTGGCACAGTGAGACTACTTCTGATAAGAGGCCATCTTCTTATCCTCCTAACTCTGCTCTTGATCATAAGGTACCATGTCTTTGATTCCACTGTCCACTACTTAGTCTAATTAGCAGTAAGAATATTGGCAATTTAGTAGCGTTTGGTCCTTTAGTGCGTAACTTTTGTTCTTTTTATGCTTGCTATATAGGAGAAGCTATCTCATACCTTATCAAATAGTCTGTTCCGGAGGTGGTGCCGCTTTGAGTGGTTCTACAGTGCCATTGATTACCCATGGTTTGTCCAAAATGAGTTTGTGGAATACTTGAATCACGTCAAACTTGGCCACATCCCCAGACTCACACGCAACGAGTGGGGTTTCATCAAGGGGTATGTGTCTAATTCCTTGTTCTTCCCTATTTGACATTTTAACTTGGCCTTGATTTGCCCTTAATTATTAGAATGTTGCTATTATATCTGCAGCTGTTTAGGTAAGCCACGTCGACTGTCAGCCCAATTTCTGAAGGATGAGAGGGACAAGCTGGCCACGTACCGAAAGTCGGTTAGGGAGCATTACTCAGCTTTGATGACTGGTAAATTGGAGGGACTCCCGACCGATCTTGCCCGTCCCCTGGTTGTGGGTCAACGCGTCGTTGCTTACCATCCCAAATTCAGAGAACTGCATGATGGCAGCATTCTCACTGTTGACAGCGACCGCTGCAGAGTGCAGTTTGACCGCCCTGAATTGGGGGTCGAATTTGTCTTGGTATTTTTCTCTCTCCCCTTATAGCAAGTCATATCTTTCTGTATCATGGACTAACTACTATTGGATCAGAACGATATAGACAATAAAGAGCTGAATTGGGCGTATAGTTGTATACCCATCAAAAGCAGCTGTAACTGGTATATTCCCCATTCAAACTTTAAAATTAGCTATATCCCCATAAAAAAATTATGGCTCTCCCATTTTATATTTCATTAATTATCATGATGACCAATCCACCCTCAGTGATAGAAAAGTCGCAAACATAGCAAGATTTTTCCTTTTGGAAATATTTTTCAACACAAAAAAAAAAGATGCTTCAATTTTCACAATGCTCTTTACATGCCTTGTTCTCTTCACGAATGAAGTTGCAATGTCTCTCCCTTGGTCTTTGGTTGAAGCCACCTGTCTATTATATTAAGTCCTCTACTGTATCCTTATTTGGGTTTGAATTGTTGCCAAATACTGAACCGCTTATATAGATGGATTACAATATTCAAGTAGCATTACTCTAATCAAGTTTTTCGAGACGAGCATCATAATGAGGCACTCATAGGTTACTGCTCTTTCTATTAGTAACGTGCAAACTAACCTAGTTTTATAAAGATCTAAAAGGCTCATTGGGTGAATCGTTTTTGAAGAGAGTATTTCATTCATGTGTCGTAATTCATCTGCAAATTTCTCCTTCAATTTCATTACTATAGCCGATTTGTTCATTGCGAGAAGTTTTGGAAATAAACTTAACCAAACACCTTGTAGGCAATAAATACAGAGAAATAAGTGTGAAGTACAAATGAGCAAAAAATGGAAGTAGAGAGGAAGATCTGATAGAGACAAAATGAAAGTTATAGAAAGTCCTTTAAAGGAAAAGATTAGTGAGCCAGAAAAGTTCATGGTCAGAAAAGTACATTGGATGGAGTAAAATGGTCCTTTTGATTTATGACAAAAAGTTCGATAGAAGTTGTTTTGTTTCTAGCTAAAATTAACCTATTTAAATTATCAAATGAATAAATAAGGGAGGATGATAATTGATAACATTTGATGAGAGTTTGAATGGGATGTATCCAATTAGAGAAGCTTTTATGGGTACACACCAAAATTTTGCCTAGACAATATTTTGACAGAATGCTGTTTATTGTTTTTGCTAAATGCAGGATGTAGACTGCATGCCACTGAATCCAGTGCAAAATATGCCTGAGGGTCTTAGAAGGCAAAATGCTTATGCGAGCAAATTTGGTGTTCAAGATAATGATTGGAGAACTGGGGCTTCTCCTAGAGTCCCACCAACTCAGAGATTGGAGTACGCAAGTGGACCCCCTCACACTGCCACTTATCCAAACAACACT
Source organism: Carex arenaria (assembly GCA_964058825.1). Classification (NCBI taxonomy): domain Eukaryota; kingdom Viridiplantae; phylum Streptophyta; class Magnoliopsida; order Poales; family Cyperaceae; genus Carex; species Carex arenaria. The sequence goes on from CAXKVW010000322.1 coordinate 123,182, forward strand.
CTTTTGAAGCAAGTTAAGGTCATATTCTGTTTTCACCTTATTACATGTTCAATTTCTTTCATTCTCAAGCTAAAAGCATGACATTAGATAAAGATTAACCTTGGAGAAAACTGTCAGCAGCAGGACAGCATTTATTCAGTTGCACACGCAAAAGCTGCCAGCGTTGCTCGACAGGGTTTGTACAATCATCCTTGCACTCTGTCACAGATACAGGAAAAGGAGTCTGACATAAGAGCTCTTGCTGAGCTGTCTTGTGCTCTCAAGAAAAAGGTACTTAATATCTGATCTCTGAGAATTATTAGCCTTGAGCATTGGTTCGTAAGATCTGGAACTAAAAGTGGGTATGTCATGGGAAATGCAGGAGTCCTGGTTAATGGAGTTGAGGAACATGCATGAAGAATTTTCAGGAAAGCAGAAGGAGATTGATAGCATTTTTGATTCCAAGCATTTTAAGGACCAGTATACCATGGTGCTTGGCCAACTCCGAGAGGCTAATGATCAGGTGCATGATATTTGAGGTTTCATTCTTGTATTTACTATATAAAATTAAGAAATGAAATATTTTTAAAATGCTGAGTGCAATTGCATTTTGGTCTGAATATAAACAGTTTTTACTAATAAGTCTAACTGAGTGATTTTTCTGTAGCTTGCTTCTGCATTGCTCACACTGAGACAGCGCAACACCTATAAGGGGGATCCACCAAATCCGTCATCTAGGTTTACAGAAACTTGTGGAGAGCCTTCAAATTTGTTGAACAGCTTGGGATCTAATAACAACCATAGTGCAGGTCCTCAAGTGGCAGAGCTCATGGAGAACTCAAGAAGGAAAGCCAAAATAATGGTTGATGCTGCTATCCAGGTATCACTTCCATTTGAAGGGTTAAGGTGTATATATGAGATATAGTTGGTCTAGACCCATGCCTTGATTATAGCCTTATAGGTTACAACCAAAGTACCAAACCAAAGAACCTGTAGTTATGCTTCCTATTCACACTATGTTTGGTTCACACGAGGTGAAAAGGAAGGGAGGTGAAGTGCAGGAGGGGAGGGAACGGAACGGAAAGGAAGTTTATTGTATTTTACGTTCTCTTGTTTGGTTTATCTCATTTACCTCCGTTACACTCTAATTTAGAGATTAACAAAATAAAAGCTTTACGAGGTTAAAAGAGTAACATCCATTAACCTTACTCCCATTAAACATCCAACCAAACAAGAATTACTCACGGAATTTTCTCTCCCCCCTTCCCTCCCTTCCTCTACTCTCCGTCAAGGTGTCAAGTAGAATCACCAATGCTCAGGTCCAGAGTACTGATGGTCACTGTTTTCCCTTTTAACAAAGTGAACCACCTAGTGTTTTTGAAAGCCTAGCATTGTGTTATTAATTTTTACCTTTTATCTTTTTCTTTTCTGGGTGGTGATTATAAAGTGATATCTTCTAATAGGCGATGTGCTCTACAAAGGAAGGTGAAGACCCTCTTGTCAAGATGAGAGATTTGCTGGATAGCTTGAGCAACTGCGACTCTGGATTTGGTTTCAGCATACTAGGGATTAGCCGCATCCCTCCTGATTCAGGACATGCCAACTCCACTTACAAGCAGGAGGATCTGACTTCAGCCATGTTTAACCCTTCTTTTGTGAATGCAGAGAGCTCAACAATGCATGTTGGACTTGAAGGGGAGGTCAGGCTTCCCTCTAAGCTGATCTCGTCATGCGTGTCCACTTTACTAATTATTCAGGTACACCTTATGTTTTGTGTATTATTCAGGGTTATAGCTGCATATATATATTTTAATTTTCTGTTCATGAACATACATGTCAAAAAAGAAAACACTATTTTATGTACGATCCTCTCCTTTTGCCTTGTACTTGAAAAACAGAAAACAATTTTGGATTTTTATGTACTATCGTCTCTCCTTTTGCTTTGTATTTGCAAAACAGAAAAAAAATAATGGCTGTTTATGGGTTAGGAATATTCTAGCAAAATATTAGTTGTTTTCTCTATGATCATTTCTTTCTACGAATTATTGGGTTATAAATTAGATGGGTGAAAGGGGAAATGTTCGGAGTTATTTGATTGAAGGAGAGAACCACTTTTGTTTTCCATAATTATAAATCTATCTGGGTCAAAAGGTTATTAGTGGAACTTTATAACACTCTTTTGCCCGTATTAAAAATGTGCTTTCTGCAATACCACATAACTATGCAGCCTTTCTTGCGAATACTGAGATACAGTGAATTTTTTCTTTCAGAAAAGTTTATATCTATAGTTACATAATCTTTTATTTGTGGCAGAGTTGTACTGAGAAGCAATATCCTCCTGCTGAGGTGACGCGTATTCTGGACTCGGCACTCTCAAGCATTCAACCCTGTTGCCCTGAGAATGCAGGGTTGTATCGGGAGATAGAGTTCTGGATGAGCATCATCAAGAACCAGATGCTTGCTTTCATTCCCATCGGTTCCCCGATTCTCCCCCTTTCTGTTCGTTTTAATCTTCCGCCTGAGCTCCCGCCTATCTAGTTGTATCGGGCATTTTATTTTCTCTGTTCAAACAGTAGTTTAGCATTTTTGAAGTGCATGTTATAGATATATGTTTTTTTTTTTTTTTTTACCTTTTGTTAATATGCGTTGATTTTCTTAGAGCTTGATATTTAAAGGCTGCCTTTAGTAACAGAGCATTGAAGAAAACTAGAGAAAGAGACATAAAAGAGGAGTCTGTAGTCCAATCAATGTGCATAGTAACTTTTACGGTACTGTAGTAAACTTTGAAAAGTATTGACATTCGCTTGAACTGAAATGAAGGGCTGCAAACGAATCGAACCGAATCGGACTTACTCCAGTTTGAGTTTGGTTTGAATTAATTTCGAATCAAATTTTTTATGAACTCAATTTTGAATCTTTTACGAACTTTTTTACTACAAGAAAAAGTGATCATAGTCGCTGAGAGCGAGAGGTGAAAGTCGTATAGAGTTTCAGAACTGAGAAGGAGGGTTATGACTTATGAGTTATGATTTATAGCTGTGCAGCCTTTTGTTTTAACTTTAAGTTATCAGCGAACAGAAGTTATCAGCGGAAATTAACAGTTCTTGTTATTTTGAGATTCGAACTAGAATAGTTTGCGAACATATTTCGAACGAACTAGGTCTAGTTTGAGTTTGACTTGAATTAATTTCAAACTATTTCGAATTGAACTTTTTACGAACTTTTTCGAATCTAACATGAACTATGAATTTTTTGTGCAGCCCTAAAATGAACACATACTTATTCCTTTTTGTTAAGAAAAATAATAGAAAAATGTGTGGAAAATATATTTAAGATATGAAGAGACTGCATTAACACCTTTTCTTAAGGAGCTGATTTTCACCGAAACAAATTCTTGTTAAAAAATCACAACGGGAACAGTAAAATAAGGCACCAGATAATTTTCTCATATATGTAATTATTATATATGGATATACATAATACATTATAACTTCAGCATGCATGCGTATTAATTTGATTTTGATTAGGTCGTTAACCCGTCCACCTCGCCAAATAACTACCAAACGACGGGGGGCTAAGTTTAGATGCATACATCTTTGAGTTGTTCCGATGGTTCTATTTCTCCATATTTTATTCCAATCTAAGATTAATAATTGACATCTTATTCCTAATTAATTTATTACATGTATACACGTCCACATACACGTACTTCTTTTCAAGAATTATTTGAGAGCTCCTTTGAAGGTTTTCTTACACGCCACCTCAAACTCTGAGTCTCTGACCAATCAATAAAATCTTTGACAATTTTTAGTTGTTTCTTTCGATTTTGATAAATTTGTCTGTTGATTTTTAGGACTTAGTTCATTTGTTATTTGATTATACAGAATGAGATTTGACGGGACGAGAATCCATAAGTACGGGTACGCATATAGGAATGTGCTGACATGAGTGTTTGTTTGTAGCGTGAGATTAGGTGCGGAAAATATTGATTTTTTTGAGATTGGTGACTTTAAATACCTACTAACAATTTCATTGATAAAAAATGTATTTACAATGGGTCAAATAAATGTAATTCCTAAATCTATTCTTTTATTTTTCATAAAATCATCTAAATTAATATAATATTATAATTATCTTGTAATCACTCTAATATCTTAATCATCATCTCGCTCCACGACCGGATCCGCTTCTTTGACCTCCGCCGTGCTCCGACAACCAATGATTGTGTTGCAAAATAATTAACTTTGATTGATTGATATATTTTAAAAATATGTATTTAGATTTTTTTTTCATCTATTTTAAATAAGAAAAAAAAAGTAAAATAATTAAACCAATAACGTGTTGCAAATTTTCTCATATATTTAAATTTTAATAATTTGTAAAAAAAATGAGATGCAATTTGTTTAAAAAAAATTATGTCTGAACTATTTAATAATTATAAAACCATAAATTATTATATGAGAGGGCAACATAAAAAAATTCAAAATTGATATTTTTTTTCTATCGATTAAACTTCGTTATGCTTATACTAGGTTTTATAAAATATAATAATAGATCAATGGACATATCTAAATATAATTCCTAAGCATTCTATGATCATTTCACTTCAATAGAACAGACATGTTGTATTACTATACTAGATTTTATAAATAATACAAAAAATAGGACCCAGATAACTGTCCCCGCACCCCCATCCCTCCTCTATCCCCGCACTAAAAAACAAAAAAAGTCTGCACTAAAAGACAAAAAATATCTGGTTCCGCGTAGTATTAACATCTATATGTAATGTATTTACAGTGCATCGAACAAGTATTTAACTCTATTCATTGGAGTATTAACTGTCTGCCTAACAGCGAAACAATATATGTCCCCACAAAAATTTAACATATCTGTCCCCTCATCCCCGCACTAAAAGACAAAAAAAAAATTAGGTTCCGACATTTGCGTCCCCGCACTAAAAGACAAAAAAAAAATTAGGTTTCGACATTTGATGGAGTATTAATAGTGCATCGAAGAAGTATTTAACTCTATTAATTGGAGTATTAACTGTTCGTGTTCAACAGCGACACAATCTGTCCCCACAAAAAATAACAAACTAATATTCACGCGTCCCGCACATCAGTATTTAACTTTAGGAATGTTAGTATTTAACATTATGAACGTTAGTATTTATCTTTAAAGTCAAAAGTATTAATCTCTAAAATTATAAATAAGCTGCATGGATTCTATTTAGCATCCTATATCTTAGTATTTAGCTTTATATACATCAGTATTTAACTTTAGGAATAGTATTTAACTTTAGGAATGTTAATATTTAACTTTATGAGAATTAGTATTTAAGAGGGGATGGGAATGTGGGGTTCTATATAATTATTCTTAACAATTAGAGATAGTGGTAATAATGTCTATCAATCTGTAATTATTGTCTCCGCACCACCATCCCCTCATATCCCTCTACTAAAAGACAAAAAAAATTAGTTATCGACAATTTGATGGTTTAAATTTCTTGCAGTATTTAACTTCAGTCTTTAATGTATTTACCGTGCATCGATCCAGTATTTAACTCCGTTCATTAAAGTATTAATCATTGGTGTCCAACAGAGAAAAATATTGTTCCCCCACTAAAAGACAAAAAGTTAGTTAGCAACTTTTCTTTTTAGGACTGCAGAGATGAAGGAGGAATGGAAATGGGGGGTTCTATATAATTATTCAAAAAAATATCATGTCCGAATTCGGATTATTGTTTAGTCTCACAAGGAGATGTGATGGGAGAATAGAGCTTCTTATATATAGTCTTTCTCATGTTTGTGTCAAGTAAAATTAAGTGAGCAGAAACTTACTCAAAAAGTGTAGGGCCCATGTGGAGGGAGACAAGAAGACTGGAAATGAAAAAAATTCAGTCGGGTTTCTCTTCGAGAAAGAAAGAACAATTTAGTCTTTAGTCCAATCCTATGTTACACCTTCGCATTGCTTCGTATACGCCAGTATCCGCACCCAATACACCAACTAGCTTATCCACTTACATGGTGTATCTTTACTCAGTCGATACAGTCACCGATATTCTATTAAAACTAACGCACGGAATACATCTACATACTGTTGGATCGAACTCAGAAACCGCGTCAGCTACCGTGAACGGCACCTGCGCCCATAAACCGGTGCAAATGAGTTTTTTTTTTTTCTGCCCTGCGTGAATCGAACTTCGGACTTCCCATTTGAGTATCAAAACCTTTAACTACTACACTAGACTTTTGTTTGTGATGTATTCTAGTACCTATAGTATTTAATTTATTCCTGGATTAAACCTTTATTTTTTAATACAAATTTAATTTAAGTTATGATTATTTAAAAATGATATATATAATAGATGTATCGTATTATATATTTTTTTAAATTGCTGTATCTTCATATCTGTATCGTATCTTATACAATATCTGTACCCATATCCATACAACATATGTCCAATTCCATTTAAATTTCATCAATTCTCAAGCATCTGAACATGAGAACAAGTATCGTCTTCAATATGTGTAAAAGGATTCCCTTCACTTTATGGTTTGAGATTTACTCTAAACCGCTTTGAGATTCGAGCCAGAGCAGGGGCAGTATTATTTGAGCTTTGAGATTCAAGCAAAGTTAAAAGAACGGTTCGTTAATCTATTATTTTCAATAATATTCTTATTTTCTTCCTTTGTCTTCTTCAATTCTTTTTTTCTCTCTATATGTAGATGTCGTTTTTATTAAACGATAAACCTTTATCAATATTCATAGAACTATAATATACTTTAATCAAAATAACAAACTTATTATGATATATTAGTGTTCCATATTAATAATTAAGTTTATGAATAATTTGGATATTTATATCTGTCATTATATATAGTTCTATAATTCAAGATTAAAAACATCTTCTTAAACACTTCTAAAAATAAATATAAAACTTGTGAGACAAAATACATATAAAATTCAATCCATAAACTTAACATGCAAAAATAATTAATATAAAATAACTTTTAGAACATAAAACTAATATAACTTGTCAGCAACCTCTTGTAGATCGCTTGTCTAGATGCAAACCGGTTCTAAACATGCATGCAGTGTTATTTGGTGGAGCTCGTTGGCTAGATGTAGCTTGGCTTCCGCTGGTCCCTGGAGGAATTTCTGAAGGTGTGCCTTCATCTTATTTTCATTTTAAAAATAAATATCTAGAGGTATTAAGAGCTACATATGGACAAAAAAAATTGAAACGATAAAGAAGTAAATGGGAGTATATATTATTGAAAATAATAGATTTAAATGATTCATGAATTATAGATAATTAATTTTGTAGGCAAATATGAAAAAAAATATAAAAATTAATTAAGAAGCATATATTAAATATAATAAAGAGTATAGAAATAAATAAGAAAATGATATATTTTTTAGGTTACATAAGAATTAAATTAACCCAGTTTGCATCTGCATATCTAATAACAAAAAACATAACGAATTCGCATCATCTGAGATATCTCATATTTTGTGTGATTTTCTGGTAAATCTCAACTGTTCAAATACACTATGCATGAATCTCAAAGCTCAAATAATACTGGTCCCTGTACTATCCCCGAATAGGCACCAGACACAAATGTGAGATATCTCAGAGGATGAATTGAGAGTAGGTATGATGCCCATCGGACCTACTTTGGTTCATTGGGTGTAATGACCATCCGATCTGCATTAAGATTCGTGTAAACTACATTAAAATCAAAATCCGTGCACGTTTGTTTCAATTTCCATGCACATAGATCTTGATGCTAATTGTATGGTGTTAGAGCTAATGGGACCTAAAAGTAGGTCCGGTGCCCATCGGACAGATAGGCGTCGGACCTACTCCTATCTCTCAGAGGATACGCCCTCAAAGAGAACCCACTCAAGCTTTATGCCAGAATGGTATCAGCTTTAATAACCTATTCAACTATTCAGCATTAAATCACTGTCTTTGTTCTATACTTCTATCTCATACATTAAATCAACATAAAATCAAAATTAAACCCACATTTTTGGCTGACTTTTCTCTTTCTATTTGCTTTTAGGCAGCTTTCACTGGTACCATTGGTACCATATATATGACCTTAATTCCTTATCTATCTGATTAATATGTGCCACCATTTGTATAGGCATTTCATCCAAGTCGGCTGGCAGCCAATTTTGCATCAAGACCCTTGTATTTGAACCAATTGCATATCTGTCCATAAATGAACAATATGACAAATAAATATTACCAAGTTCCTCTTAGATTAGGTGTATTTGCTTTTAAATAAATATGAAATATTGTTTGAAATGCCTAACATAAGGGCAGCTGAAGGAAAAAATAAATCTAACATTTAATTAATAATAATAGGGGATACAGAATACTAGTAGGCTCTTTGCCTATTAGTTTATTTCAAAAGAAATTGATACTAGAGAAATATATCAAAAGATATAAAAACTGAAAGGCAGCATCTCTAAATATTTGTAATAATACTGTATGGTAGGTCCCCTACTTGGTTAGGCAGAAAGAATATATTCATATTAATTGCATCTAAATCATGGTTTATGTTAGGCTAAGAAGCATCAGAATCAATGATTGAGTTCTGGTGTCGTTATAAATGTAACCCTTAATTAGCTCAGGCGTTAGCTAATAAACTTAAAAAAAATGGCCTATTATCAATAAAGTATAATTAGGTGTCTTAGTGTACATGACATATATAGAAGATGTTTAAATAATATATAGTTGAAGACAGTGTTATTGGTTGACTCTACCTTTATTGGTTAAATTAAAAAAAAATTGGTTGGATTCAAATGATTTAATGATTTGTTGCAACAAATTAGAATCAACAACTTAATTTTTCTCGCTTGTGAAAGGAATCTTTCACTTGTTCCTGAGAAGTAATTAAATGTTTGTGCATTATTTCCAGAGATAAGCTAGTTGTTGGATCCAAATTTGCAGTAATTCGAGATGTATGAACAATAATTCTGAAATTCTTGCAATTCTAGTTCAGATGTTGAATTGTTTTGAGATTCGTGCATAGAAAAATCAGCTGTTTTGAGATGCGTTTTAAAAAAAAAATTCTACTGCTAAATTTGAATTTTACGGATTTTAGAGTTACTGTTTATGCATTTTGGAATTGTAGCAGATTTATTTTGCTAGTTGTTACATGCTTACCTAGCAACTTTTTTTCTTTTCAACACAATACCTTGTTTCTTTTACATAATTTATTAAATAAATGTTAAAAAACACATTGACCTTTTCATTTGTGAAGTCAAATTTTCTTCATGGCCAAGTTACTCAATATTTGAAAAGTAGTTTGGCTTCCTTTTTTAAAAAAAAAAAAAGATAGAAAAATTAGAATCTTTCGAATTTGTCAACATTATCGATTGAATATCCTTTTTCCGTATTTTAATTTAAAAGGCACATAGCCTATCAAACGAAACCAAATCTCCTGCCTCCTGTGAGTAGAAAATTTATATTTCTAAAGTCACTGTCAAATGAATCCGGAATAAGTTTTAATATTTAAATATTAAATATAATTTTGTTCCCGACTCATTTCGGACCTATCTGGCAATGACTTTAAGGACATAAATTTCATGTCCACACAGGAGCAAGTGATCCGGTTCATACCAAAATGGTTATCATTAGTTATCTTAGAGGAGCATTGTTGATTTGCCCAAGAATAAAACCAGTACTGTCAAATTCCTCTTGCTGTCTTGTTCAGCCTACAATCGGAAACGAAAATAGAAATAAAATTTGAACTGATTTTTACTCTACACGTGAGACAAAAAATACGAAATTCAATTGAATTTTTTTTTTTCACCCCCACAGTAACGGAGGAGCCGAATATGACTTGAAGGAGAAATTATTGGCAAGATTTCCCAATCCAAGAACAACACGCAGGTGGGCCTTGTTTTGTGAATTTTTCAATAAATTAAACAATGACCTGGATTTTTGCATAAATTCCTGACCAAACACTGATAATACACCGTTAATTTGAACTTGTGAATCTTTCCCAATAAAGTCTCATAATTTTCCCGTTAAATGAAAATGACCACATTGATCTTCCTATAAAAAAACAAAGAAAGAACTATACCTGACCATTTTTTTTTCTTCATTTTTTTTCGAGAAAAGTAATTTTATACAAAAATAAAATAAGAACTGCTTGGAGTTGGAGTTGCTAAGAAATGTACATTTGTTTAATTCTTAATGTTTGTATTGAATACGGTGTCTTGATGCTCGTGCCAAAAGAACAGATGCAATAATCGAACACCAGAGGATTTGGTGTGCATGTATGTGGGTTAAGTAATGGATTTTAATTTGACGATACATGGTCCAGTTTTGCACACAATATTTTAAATGTCTTTGTAACAACTTTACTTGATTTCCATTTCAAGCAAAGGACAAGTAGTTTTTTTTTACAATGTCATTGTTTTAAAGCCCACAATTTAATCAAATCGATCCGCTTTCTCGTACAATTTTATGGTCAAATATTATACAACTCCTCGATATATACATTCTTATAGCACGTCTCACATGATTGTATCTATGTCACCGGAACAAAAACTAACACTTGCTAAAATGCTGCCATTAAAAGATACTTTTAACAAGCAGTATCATACGATCTATACCTCTTCTCCAGTTTAAAACACTGTGCATGCTCTTAGCATGCAGTGTAGATCTTTCTATTTCTAACCAGAATTGTAAATAACGGTATGCGCTTGTCGAACAAACATAATACCGTCAAGTAATTAATCGGAAATAATCAGAAATAATTAGCAGATTAGTTGATAAAACCTGTAACGGTTTGATCACCGCCAATCCGCCAAGAACTAATCAGTCAATTAATCAGTCTAAACGGACGTTTTTTACAACACTGCTTCTGACAACTAGTATCTGAAATTTTAATTTCTTGTTTTATTAATAAAAAAAGTAAATTAATTTTCATTTTTATACAGGCCAAAGGATTTTCAATTTAATTATATATATGATTAATTAAGATGTTTGTTCAAACACGGCATATCAAAATCTTCCTTTAAGGCCAATTAATAAAATTTAACTAAGAAACTTGTTCAAACCCAGGCGTATACTTGTCGCATTTTTCTAAGACAGTAACAGCCATCTAATTCCATCAATAGTCATTTTGACTATCATACTGTGACGAAATGGACATTCAGATATTTGCAAAAAATGGAGGCGATCGCTCCATTTCCCGAACAATACAAATCGAATAACTTACAAAATATTTATGTACCACTACTTTAATCCACATAGACCCCAAGTCAGCGGGGTGTACTAGTTTCTCCGCATGGATTTTACATCCAACGGCGAGAAATGACAGGAGCGAGGAGTTACATCCAATCTCGACCGTTCCTTAATCGCAGGTGGAAATCGGCGCACGTTTCGGGTAAAAGAGGAAAGAAAAAAAATAAAAGGTTAAAAAACTGCCTTATAAATCTCTCCTCGTCTTCTCACTTCACATCTCTTCGTTTTTCTCTCCTTTTTTTTCTTTCTCCGATAGCGTGTCTGCGCCGCTCTCCTCTCATTCCTCCGGCGCCGCCTTCAATCCCGACCAAAATACTCCGATCAAGAAATCCCATTCCCCATTTCTTCAATTGGATTGCATTTGACAGGCATTCTATTCATTTTTTAAGGAACCCCTGGACGAACTCGCAATCAAGAATCACCAAAAGATAGGTTTCGTAAGGAGTAATCAGAAGAAAGTCATGGTAATGTTTCTATTTCCATATATTGCAATCCCATTTCAATTTCTCATTAGTAATCCTTTCTCTTCTCTGTTTCATAATGTCATAGTTAATGATACATGTATTAAAAATAACAAAGAAAACGATTGTTTTTTTAATAAATTGGAAACAACACAGGTTGGGCCAGTGATTAGGTCGGGCGAAGAAATGTGGCCGCCATGGCTGAAACCAATGTTGAGAACAAACTTCTTCATGTCATGCCCGGTGCACTCCGACATGACCAAGAACGAATGCAATCTCTACTGCTTGGATTGCACAGGCCCTGCTCTCTGCTCTTATTGCCATTCCTTCCACAAGGATCACCATGTGGTTCAGGTCTCTAATTTCTCTCTATGTCCTCGTTTCCATCCACATTACTATTTCCATTAAGCATTTAGTTGTCTTTGATGTGTGATTAATATATGAATACAGCAAACAATTAAATGGATTGTGTTTTGGTAATGGAAACAGATTCGGAGGTCGTCATACCACAATGTGATAAGGGTAGCGGAGGTGTCCAAGTTCATCGACATTACCGGTGTGCAAACATACATCATAAACAGTGCCAAGATTGTGTTTCTGAATGAGCGGCCACAGCAGCGTCCCGGTAAGGGCGTCACCAATACATGCCAAATTTGCGGACGCAGTCTCCTCGACTCCTTTCGCTTTTGCTCCCTTGGCTGCAAGGTTCTTTCTTTTTTTTACTTTTTTTCTTTATTTGCCAAGTTATATTATTTGTTCTGATTTTGTTGTATTGATTATTATATATATTATGTTAATTAATGTGCCTTGCTAAATGTGAGCTTCATGTATAATGTGTGCAGTTGGGAGGGATGAAAAGGGACTCGGAGTTGAACTTTGCGATCAAGCCGAAGCTGAACAAGGAATTGATGCAGAGCTCAGAATCTGACGAAATGTCGACACCAAAGAAGATGCGGCGAGGAATGGAGGAGAGTTTTTATGAGGATACAAGTCAGAATGGAAGGGAGGGGATTTCGCCGGGTACGCCTCCTAATGTTAGTTATCGAATCTCTCGGCGTAAGGGTATACCTCACAGGGCGCCTCCCTTTTAGTATTAATTTGGTGGTATTTAATTTGCTATTTGTTTAATTAACTTGTGTACAAAGAACTAAGAAAATGGAGAAAGTCAAGACAAAATGTGAAATATATATATATATATTGCTAGGTCTTGTTGGTAGTTATGGAAAGATATGCTTAGGTGTTTGTTGGAGAAAAAGGCCGTAGGGTATATAGGGAAAGTATATGTAGGATTTTATAAAGGAAAGGTTCAAGAAAAAAGGGCAAGCCAGCCTTTCTCTTTATTTTTTGTACAGAAAATAAAGCTTTATTAGGTTTTTGGTATCTTTGGCGGTTTTGAAAGTTAATTTTTGATTGTCTTTTCAGATTCCTCTGGTCTTAATTCGCATTTTTTTTTCCAATTATAATGTTAACATGTTCTTTTTTCTTGGTGTTCAATCCAAAATTTATTTCTTTTTTTCTGCATTAATGATGCACATACCCTTTCTGTTGCTGCTTCATTTTCCCTTTCCAACTTCCTAATTCTGATAATATGGTATCTGCACAATATTCTTTGCAATTAATAGTTGGGGAAGGGAGGATGTCTTCCCTAGAGAGAATAAATTCCATTTATTACATAATTAATAATGGGTGGATTGTCATACAATGAAAAAAACAACACCTGCTGTGGTCTCTGTTGACTCCGACCAGGTGATGGAACTTGGGTTGGGTTGGGTTCGGGCTCGTACAGACCGGACCAGCTGAACCGGGTTTAATTGAGTTGATTATAAGGGAGATTTTCTAGTTAAAAGAAGCTAAGTGCACGGAGCAGGTGTCATCAACGGTCGCAATCAGTGCAAATGTCTTGGTGGACACGCCACAAATCCCTCCTAATCTAATGCCCCTCTCTTCTCCGATAGAGACATCATTTTTATCTCTCGTTCTCTCACTACAAGAGGAGGAGCCGTGAGGAATCATGAGAGCTCTGAAGTGATAGGCGCCTCCTTTCTTTCCAATCCTTTTCTCTTTTCCCCTCCCACTTATCTTATGTTGTGTTATCAAATTGCCATTATAGTCATTAATTAATCGCTAATTAATTAACCCTCACATAGTATAAAGTACACGGCGCATACATGTCAAAAGGTGTGTTCCATGCTATCCTTTTTTTTTTCTTTCTAAATTCTAATTAATCTTTTAGCCTTCATTGATGGGTTGCTGAGGTGGGCCCCTTGTAGAAAATTAATATCTGATGAAGATGTGCTGTTACGCTATGATTAAGGACAGGTAAGGACTTAATCAACCGTAGAGAATTTAGAAGAGGAGCAGCTTAATTGGATTTTTTTTTTTAAATAGAATCAAATTTAATAATTTTAACTGAATAAGTGTTAGTTTGTTATAAAAAACAGCTCCACTAATATCGGTGGAGGCAGAATTACATTTGCTCCACCGATCCGCAAAATTACATTGGTGGAGACATTATTTTTATCTCTCTTTTCTCCATACCACTTAATTACATAAAACAATAGCAAATGGCTCCACAGATCCACAAGAAGCAAATGCGTTTCTGTCTCCACAAGAAGCAAATGCGGATCGGTGGAGCTGTTTTTTATAAAAATCAAATCAACTGTGCTTGTTTGGTTAAAATATTTAAAATTGATTTTATTTTAAAAAAAAATCGCTTAATTGTGTGGGGCCCACAAACAGTAACGCCGTTTAGGAGGGGCTACTGTTTTCCGTTGAGAAGGGGCAACCGGCGTCATTTTCAATTTAAGCACATTACGACACGTGGATGTCGACATTGATTCGTAATTTACTTAAAAAAGGGCTCCTTATTATCCCAATTTATTGGCTACTTGCTTCCTAGTGGATAATATCCCATGATGGTATCTTTTAAATTATTGTCGTCTCTAAAAGCATTGCTTTCGAAGAGCAATTGACAACTATGTAATTGTATTTAAATTAACTTAAATAATATTGAAGTGTCTGTAAGTTTTTAATTTTCATATATAGCAGCTGAAACAGTTATTTCTAATTATTAATTTATTATAACTATTGTAATTGTTATAATAATAATAATTATTATTATTGCTAAACATAGTAGCAGATTAGAGATGTTATGTATACAATACTGTCAAGTGGGAACATTTTTGTACTCGTACTCACACAAAATTGGTCATATCTATACAGGGCGCAGCCAAACTTTCAGATTATGGGAGGCCAATGATATAAAAATGTTGTATTGTGAATGTAGTCAATTTTTAAATTTTATGATATTCATAACATTTTACTCTAAACTATATAGAAAATCGTGTATAAATATATAAATTTTGAAAATAAATGGAGTCAATTGATCCCTATTAGATGACGGTCCCTCCGCCCCTGTATCTATACCATACATTTGTTAAGTATTAGTTTTACGTACTATATCATTATTCGTTAAGACTAAATAGTATCGAACGGATGATGAATACTTATACATTAATTGATAGCTTATATAATCTAACAAAAAAATAAAAAATAATAATATTTTAAACACATGTAATATTATAATATATAAAAAATATATAATTAGTTATATATCCTATTATTTAAAAAAGCAATCTTCTCATAAACTACTTTCTCGATCCAATACTGTTTTGTCATAATTTGCTACTTATAAAAATGAAACGGTGAAAATTATATAAAATATTGTTTAAATTAATTTCATCATTATAAAAAATGGAAGGTCGCTATATAATGTTTTAGCATGAAAGGTCAAAGTTATTTTAACTTATCCTCTGTTTAAACACTAAATTTTAAGACATGGCTTCTAATATGAAAGATAATGTCTTACAATCACTACATTATTCTCGTTGTTCTTATAATATTGTGCACATTATATAGCGAGTTCTAACTTCTAAGCAGAGGCACTAGTCCGGATTTTGAAATTCAGTAGAAAAATACGAGTTCCGTACCACTTTGTTTCTTTCTAGAAATTGTTTTGTCTCTCTGGAGATAGAAAGCCCACCAGATCAGTTCAAAAACACTGTTAATGAGATATTTTATTGTTTTTATAGAAACTTTATAAAATTTTATAGGCTCCGACCAACTTTGTTGTTTTTTAATATATAAAATGATATTATTTTGTTATTTTTATTATGTAAGAACATACTATTTTTATTGTTTTTTTATTATATTTATTATTTTTATCTAGTATCCAATTAGTTAATGAATTTGAACCCGATAAATTATATAAACCCAATTCCTGCCATTTTCTGACAAAAATCCTACGTCTGCTCCTGCTTAATCATTCCAAGCCAAAAAGTAAAAAAGAAAAAAAAAAAAAACGAAGGTATAAAGCTTGTGTGTTATACATACTCGTATATATTATCAGAGGTACGTTCTTTACGGACATTTATTCAATTATAAACGAAGAGCTACGGATAAATTCGTTATGTCAGTTGCTTATAAAAAACGTTTGATCAATAAATGAGGATTCATATATGTTTGACTTTAACATTTTTTTTTTGAAGATCAATGGCAGAGGCATGTTTGACTTAACTTACTACGCACTTATTCATGACAGAATAATAAAAATCAATTTAGCTTGTAAGTTCAATTTTGATAATTGTGGATATTGTTGTTATATATAGGATATATGAATTGTTTGATTGCACGAGTGAGAATATATATTAGATCAGTTTAATAGTATATTTTTTCTGAATAAATTAATAGTATAATTTTTTTTTCATAATTACTAGACCATCATAGTAAGATTTCTTAATGGAAAAAAAAAAATTTAAAGAGGAGAAGAAGATTTATCCATGGAGTGTGCGTTAGGCCTCAATTGTAAACAAACAATGCAGGAATTTCTTTATTGAACAAATCTTTTTGGATGAAAACGAATCAATTTTTTTTTTTTTTTTTTTATGATTTCCAGCAACTACAGAAACGTATATAATTGCTGTATAAAGTTGTAACAGCATGGCACAGCCTCAAAATGCCCCACTGCAAAGCAGATTAATTAAAGTACTTGTTAGGGATCCCAACCAGGGCTTAAACAAATTGAACCGAATCAAACTTAACTCAGTTTGAGTTTGAACTAATTTCCAACTGAGCTGATTCAAAATTGAAGTATGATTTCGAACTGGAAAGAAGAGCTCGAGTTTGATTCGGTGCGATTTGAACCAATTTTGAACCGAACTAGTTTGAAATTGAAGCAGGGTTTAGAACTAAAAAGAAGTTTCGAATCGAGTTCGACTCAGTTCGAGTTCGATTCAAACCAATTTCGAACCTAAATGGTTTGAAATTGAAACAGGGTTTAGAAGTAAAAAAATAGTTTCGAACCGAGTCAGACTCAGTTCGAGTTCGATTTGAACCAATTTCGAACCGAACTAGTTTGATTTGTTTTGAACTAAATTTTTTTTCGACTCGAACTAAATCGAATCACGAGCTACCGGCATTTTATACACCCCTAATGCCAGCATAATATTTTCTAAAAAGTACAAAAAAAAGAATAGAAATAAATGTCATGCAATGGAATTGTGCTTATTTTTTGTAACATGGCGCAAATAAAAACTATATGAAAGCATCAAGGAAGCCAACAGCCAAATTTGCTAATTTTATTCACAAATTAATAAAGACTGTTTTACGGAACCGCTAACTACTATTATGAACCACCAAGTCGCCAACTACTATCATATGCATACAAAAGAATAAAATAAAATTTGTTGTCCTTTGTTTGTTCGACGAAAATGTGAAATTAAAAAAAAAAAAAACAAGTAGTTTCTACCATAAAGTTGAAATAAAAAATCCTCATAATGATTTTTTTTTTTTTGACAAAAATTCTCGTATAATGCGCGATGTCTAAAATTTCGGACTCCACTGCTCTTCAAACAAAAGAGCAAAATTCTACTATTCCAATCTCAACCATTGAATTTTTCATGCATGAATCTCAACACAGGTGAACGACTGAAATTAGAATAGCAGAATTCTGCTCTCCTATTTGAAAAACAGCGGAGTCGGTTCCAAAATTTTCCTCTCCTTTCCACAAACTTTTTAACTATACAATTTCATATTATTAAATTCAGAAGATTATCATAATATTTAAAATAAGAATTTTAAATTTTGCGTTTGCAAACCGAAATTCCAAAACTAATATGAATACCAAATAAGCCAGCCAAAATTTCGAAAATTTAAAGTTTAAATCTGAAATAATTCATTCCTAAACTATAGGATAGGATCATTTTATTATAGCATAACATAGAATGTATCTAGCGTTATCTCAATTTTGACTTATCCATCAATCTAGATACGGCCTACTATTGGTTAAGGAAGAACCGAGAAAATAAAAAAAAAAAAATAGAAGAGAAAAAGGAGCTCTAACATTATTCAGAAATTTTGTCTATTTTTTATCCAGTAAAGATTTTTCTATATATTCGTGTATGATGTACATTTTAGTGTTACTTTGTATATTATGATTTAGTTCATAATACGAATTAACAGTTGATTTGAATTGTTTAAATGATTTTTATATGAATATGTACTTACAGATTAAATTTTATATTGTTTAAGATAGGTAGAAAATCACTGTTTTTGGATAGTCCAGAATTTTTAGATCAAGTGATTTTCTACCTATCTTAAAAAATAGTAAAACAATTCTAAAAAATATAAAGTTCGATCTGCAAGTAGATATTTATATGGGGATCATATTGAACGGTTCGATCGATCATTAAGATTTGCAAACAAAAATATTGACCCGTATTATGGATCAACTCATGATATGCATAGTACCATAGACTCACTCTTTTAAATATATAACTTTATTTTAAAGTAGATTGACCTTTAGTCTAATGGTAAAAATAATACTCTCTGTCTGAAAGATCGCATGTTCGAAACTCAGATAAAAATATCTTTTATAAATATTAAATAATTGAGTGACTTGAACTTCAATCTATACTTACTAAAAAAATATTATTTTTTCAGACGAACAGAGTTATTAATTATTCATTTAAAAAAAGGTACTGGCCAAGGATTAAGGATAACGCAAGGGTTAGAAATTAATGAGCCTTCCTTTAAACTAACTTTTTAGTTTTTACTTTTCACGTTGAAACTGAGTTTGAATGAAAAGAAGAAATATCTAATGGTGTCTTGTTTCCGTCAGCCGCTGGAATATTCTTGTGCGGTGACTGTCAAGTCTATTATATCTTTTTTTGGCTTAGATCGGTTCATCTGTCAATTATATAGTCTACTATTCATGTAACAAATTCAGTACTGTTGCTGAAAAGTAATTGGTTCAATTTCACCACATTTTATTGTAGGAGTAAAGTTTAATGTTTTTCATATTAATTCTTATCTTTGTATTTAAAAATTAAACAATCGTTCTCAACTGTTTAAGACTAAATTTCATATTTTTTTGGAGAGAATTTTTATTATTTATTAGGCTTGTACAAAATCACTATTTTTGAAAAATAAAAAATTTAATCTCTAAATACACTTTATTATGGAGATCATATTGAGCAGTTCTAATCGACTTTCTCACCTTTGAAAATGAAGATAATAATGTATAAAAATCACGCGGCATTTGAACTCTCCTCATCACATTGCATATTTCATAGTCTGATCTCTTTTATTTGTAAAATATTGGTTAGAATACATGTTAAAATGAGTTAATATAAAAACTATACCTTTATCTACTTTTAAATTTTATATATCAGATAGTCTGTGAACAGATTATAATGAGCTAACAAGCAAGTATTGATGGACCGGTTAACATAATATTAAAATTATATTTGTTGCATCATTACAAATATTTTTTGAGTTTTAGACCCCAGAAAATCAAATAACTTAAATTTGAGCTGATAACAGTATAACCAGTGTTATCTGTTATCACCAGTGTTATAAATAACAGTATGTCAGACAGACATGTAAATATCCAAATATATTAAATTAAGTGGATTCTTGATTTATAACTGGTAAATATCTAAATATAGCTTTCAAAGGAAATGTAACTGGTAAGAATCTCACAATAGTATCTCTGATTGATTGAAAGATAGTTGGATTGGATGTGGCTTTCCTTGCATCCCTAAATTATACATGAAGAGTAAGGCTTGGGTGCTATCCATAGCACCCAAGGCACTATGCAACGGCTCAAAATTTGAGTTTTTTAAATCGTAACGGTCGATCCGAACCGTTAGATGTGTTCTCCATATTGAAATGTGCTTAAAACCTTTGAAAATCGCTAAAAACGGGTGAACAGTAAAAAAGTCTGGACCATCGGATCAGCGATTTTCAAAGTGGCTTAATAAATAGTAAAAAAATTCCAAAAAATGTAAAATTTGGTCTCCAAGCACATTTCAATATGGAGAACACATCTAACGGTTCAGATCGACCGTTATGATTTAAAAAACTCAAATTTTGAGCCGTTGCATAGTGTCTTGGGTGCTATGGATAGCACCCAAGCCTTACTCATACATGAATTGTCATTTGTCAAGAGGTCAAAAGAAAACAAATAGACCCCATTTTAGTCAAAACAAGTGTGTCAATTCGATGGGCCCAAAATTATTTAAAGAGCTTTCGGCCTGCCTAATTTAGGCCCAAATAGCTACAATGACAAAGTTGTTTTTATTCTGGACCTACTAGTACCGGACTAGTTTTAGTAAATTAGCAATATATAAGAAAATAATTATTTACATGTTATATAATTTCATCCACTTTTAATTAGAAAAAATATAAAAATTAAAATTTTGATTGGAACGAAATTTTAAATAATTGAAATAAATAGATGTCAATAAAGTTGATTTAAAATTATGGTTTGCTGATTAGAATTATTTACATTTGGAATGTTTGAGAAACAAAATAATGAAAAAATAATAATAATATAGGTTTTATCAAATTTATTTAATGCCATTGAAACTCTTTGATTTTTGGAGTTCGAACATTTAGGTGTTGAAAGTTGTAAAATTTCTAGGTTTTATTCAATTTATGTTAATATCAACGGAACTATAAAAGTTAAAACCTCATAATCCGTGAATAGGAAGCAAGAAAGGAGAGCAAAAACCTCATATAGTCTACTACGAGTTTGAATCTGCTGTAATTTCGAGAAATTACTGGATGTTGAAATTCTGAGATCAACGGTAGGGATTAGGATTACAGGATCCTGCAATTCCGAAACTAGTGAACAATAATCCTAAAACCAGTGAACAATAATACCGAACCCTGTGAACAATAAGTTTTTTTTTAGGATGATTGATATATGACTTGTGTTAGTAATCTGCTTATTATGGAATTCTAAATTTGTTATCTTAGTCAATATAGTTGTCTTTAAGTGAAGTTGTTGTCTGTTTTGAGTATTTTAAAGGGTTTTCTTTCTTTGTTATCTGTGTTGGCACATAATGGTGAACTCATGTTGTGATATGCTGCTTGTATTGTTTTGAACTTTCTATGAAAAAAACTTTTGCATAGAACACTCATATTTTGCTAATTTAACTAAGAACCAAGTATCATGTCATAGTTCGAAATGGCAACCACCTTCTATAATATTTATGAGAAACTCCATTGTTACTAACTTATTAAATATAATTTTTTATTAAATTTGGTACAACAGAAAACATTATTTTGTTCTTACCTTGTACTACAAATTCAAAATTAATAATTTAATGTTAGCTACTATACTAATAAATCTTTGCTCTAAATTAATCATATAACTTCAACACATGTGTAGGGCTCGGAAAATTGCATTGCTAGGTTAGCTAGCGATGCAGTTTTAAACTTGTATTTGTGGGGGAATGCTCTCTTATGGGTTCGGCGCTCCAGTCTCCAAGACGGACATGAGCGGGCACCGAACTCGGGGCATTGCTGAATTTCTTTCCGAATGCCTTCTAGTTCACCCAAAGCCAGACCTACGGTTCATGATCAGTCAGTCAGGATTTTATTGTTTGATTGTGGGGACGTTTAACTCCCGATGGGCGCAAGCCCCCGCCGTTAATTACATCGGAAAGACCTTTCGAGTCTAACCGAACACCTCGTTCATTCCAGGATTTGTGCCTATTTAGTGTGAACTGAGTAATGGGGGCTAAAAGAAAGGGGCTCATGTAAGGTTATACATTTGGTTTCTTGGTTGGTTCTCATGTGCTCGGACTTTGGTACTGACGTGTATGCATGCACATGCTTAAATATATATATTTTTGGCATATTTTCAGAAATCATCTTTTAAAGTTTTGGTTATCACACAGGGAAGTTTATTTTGGTCATTTCAGGTTTAGACTGGGGCTTGAACATACTTGGATCTGGTTTAGAATGATAGAGGATTTGATTGAGATTCATTTGGTTTTGGTTTGAGTCAATTTGAATTTGAAATAAAAAAGTTATGATAGAAAGGGACTCATTTGCAGGAGATTCGAATTAAGATAGTTTCTTAATGTCAGGAGAAAATTCTTTTGTGATAGGTATGAAATTGGATTTAGGCTTTGGAATGACATTGGGTCTGGGCTTCGGGGTTTCTGCGCTTATATATGGGTTTCGGGTATCGGACTCGAAATTACATCGATAATAGTGCAGATGCGAATGTCGGGCTTCTGATTGATATTAGACTTCATAAAGATATTGGGTTCGGCCTTTTGAGGTCTTTACGCACATACCTGGATTTCGGGTATCGGGCCTGGGATTTGCATCGATAATTGTGCAGAAGCGAACGTCAGGCTCCTGATTGGATTTAGACTTTAGAAAGAGATTGGGATCGGCCTTTTGAGGTCTTTATACCCATATCTAGATTTTGGGTATTGGGCCCGGGATTTGCATCGATAATCGTGCAGAAGCGAATATCAGGCTCCTAATTGGATTTAGACTTTAGAAAGAGATTGGGTTCAGCCTTTTGAGGTTTTTATGCCCATATCTGAATTTCGGGTATCGGGCCCGGGATTTGCATCGATAATCGTGCCAGTGTTTTTAGCGGGAACATACTTCAATCATGGGGCTTTTGTATTTGAAATTATTTTAAAGCTGAGACATAGGTTCAAGAGGGTTCATGAACATATTCTCGTTATTGCGCTATCATTGGCGCCCTGGCGCCCCAGTGCCCTGGCGCAGGTGCAGGCGCATTGGCATTGGCGCCTTGGCGCGCATGTGCCCTGGAGCACTGGCGCCCCGGCGCGTTTGCGCACTGGCCCCCCGGCGCGTTTGCGCCCTGGCGCGCTTGCGCCCTGACGCCCTAGCGCGCTTGCGCCCTGGCACTAACGCTAATGTTGATGTTGGCGCTGTCACCAAGTCGACTAGAATTTGAAGGGATAAATTCGGATATGACTGATCAGATCAATTGAAAGGGCTGACAAGATTTCGTCTCGGTTTCGAAATTTTCGGGTTTCGTCATTTTGTTGGGATTTGAATACTTCATGGGGTTTATTTCATAGATTTGAAGTTTGAGATATCATATTCTAATTATTTGGGCGCCAAGTCCTCGTAGCAAATCGATAGAAGGATAGATGGAAATTTTGAAGTTTGAAGTTTGAGATATCATTTTGGCCAATTTTCAAGAATTGATATATTTCAGTCTGGTTGGAATTTTCAAGAGATGTTTCACTGGTATGTTTTGTGGAGTCAAGGCTAAGTGTCGACAAAATTTCATAATTTTTGGAGATGTCTAGCTAGGTTAACAGAGCCCGTGAAGTGGCTGTCAGCATAGTGATTTGCAGGATTTTACGGTTTCTTTCTTAACTTGGTGCCAACTTCTGAATTTAATTATAGGCAATCGGCTCATTGTTTTTCTATGAAACTTTGCAGTTTTTTTTTCTTTGGTATTATGTCTATAATATGGTAAAATTTTACATTCAAACTCTTTCGGGATTTTGAGATATGGCCGATACATAACTGGTATCAGCAAACTGCAGAATTACCGTAACAATACATTTTTAACCAAATTCTGAATTTAATTACAGGCGATTGGTTCATTGTTTTTCTACGAAACTTTGCAGTTTTGTTCTTTGGCATATGTCCATGATCTGGCCAAATTTCACATTTTAATTCTTTACAAGTTTCGAGTTATGGCCGATACAAAACTAGTATCAGCAACTGACAATACCAGTACTGTTGCAGTGCAGTTTATTTTGGACAATCAAACTTTAAACAGTCACCATTTCTTGCTCGATTACTCAAACTGAGTGATTCTTTTTTTTTTCTTCTCATATAGAAGTTTTCTATCTACTGGTAAAAGGATTTGGTCAGATTCGGCCTGGTTTGATATGTGAGACTGATTTACTGACAGAAGGGCATTTTTGGGCATTTCTTGTACCAGCTGGGTATATATCCAAATCAGTGGGGTTTATGACTGGTGCAAGCATGGTTTTTTACTTCATTAACATGTTATGGACTGGTTGGGCATAACCATTAGGTTCATAAATCAAGGAAATGCAAAAAGACATGCAATGACATGCAATTTTGACAACATGTCCCTTGTTTGGCATAATCTTGGGTCTCACATATTCTAAGCGAATAGTGGCATGACAAGTGGTCTTAGAGCATCAAATCATCGGGTTTCATATCAACCCTATCTCATCCACTCTCATACTTGTGATCATTCCAAGGGGACGGTTTTAGAGGCTAGCTAGCTCGCTTTGCATATCCTTCGACATGAACTCTATACAACTATATATCGAAGAGACACTATATAGTATCGATCTCGGATTTTCATTGCATAGGCTTCATGCCGTAGGGGTCCATGTATGATATATTTCTCAAGACAACTTACATGTAATAAAACAAGCATAAGAGATACCATAAGGCTCAATCTTAGCTCATTACACAAAGCATATTTCAAGAAGTTTGATTATGAGTCATTGATCACATTTTATTCAACTTTTAATGAGGATAACAAAGAAGCTAAGTTTCCAAAGAGATGCCATAAGGCTCGATCTTCTTCAACCTCACCCATTTGCATTTCCCTTTTACATGATATTTTTTTATTTATTTATGTGTTTATAAGGTGTGTTTAAAATGAAAGATCATGAAGAAGACATCAAGAACATAAAATCCACATATGCACATATCAATATATTGAATCAAACAAAGAAAATAAATTAAGAGATGAGAAAGAGCAACAAAGGGATGTGGCTCGCATGAACCCTTGTGCCTTTCTTTCTCTTAGCCGATTTTCTTTATTTGATCCATCTCCTATCTATATTTTTTTGTTTGTTTTTAAAAACAGAAAATAAAATGACATTTTTATGCTCTCTCAAGGCATTGAAGGCCCGAAAAGAAGCATCTTTATTTGAGAAAAATCTAGACTAATAGTCATCATGAGACCATAGCCTAAACCCTTTAATTTTACTCAAAAGAAGAAGAAGAAGAGGGATAACATGAGGAAGCTCCAAAAGACAAAAAACAAAGCAAACAAAACAAAGAAACATAAGCAAATAACAAGAACAAAACAGAAAAATAAATCAAAGCTCCAAATAAGAGCATATTTCATTGATTCATGACCATATTTACATGACATAGCCTACATAGGCATCTACATTGCTTAAAGTTTTAAAAGTTCTATCTATTCTATTGATTTGAATGGAGAACAACAAAGGAGAATGTGGTTTCGGTTTTGGGCAGCAGCTGTGCTGTGGGAATTTCAGGTTTTGAGGTGTTTGTGGTGTCTCTAAGCTTGTGTTGTGCTATAGCTGGAAGAGAGGTGTATCTATTGCTTCTTTCTATCTCATTTTGATGCATATATATAGCCAAAGGCATGAGGTTTTAGGGTTTAATCATGGGGTAAGGTGGCACTATCATCACCACACATCTCCTTCTTCATTTCTTCAAGGTTTGAGATTGATTTCAATGCATTGGGATTGTATTTGTCAGCAGCTTGCACCAATGCGTTTTTGCCATGTTGGCAATCCAAAAATGTTGAAATTTCGACCATTGATCTATTTTGTTTAAGGGTCCAGATTTGCTTGCATAGTGTCATGTTTCTCCTCACGCATGGGAGGAGATTCCTCTATTTTGGCAGCTAGTAATGGTCAGCAGGGACAGCTGGCCTCTTGGTGTAGAATTTGGTGACTTATATTGCCCCCTCCTTCCATTTTATCATGGTCCATAGTCCTCTGGCTTAATTTCGGCCAATTGGAGGCTGCCAAGGCACGGGTACATCATATAGGTATCATGAATGGCTGGACATTAGACCATTCATTGAATTATCCTTCTATTTTCGGATTCATTACAAGCTGCCTTTTGTATGCAGAAGGCTGCAAATATCAATTTTCATTGTATTTCTTGAATGCACATCAATTCAGAGGATACAGTGACATTATGAGATCCCATCAGTACCATTTAAAGGTGTAAAGGAGGACAATTGCTCTCCACTTACCGGGTTTAGCTCATACCCGACCATAACGGGTTTTTGGGTTAGTTTGAAGCTCCACCTTTCCCTCCAAATTGAGTTGTCAGTAAGCATCGCCAGAGAGTGTAGAGTGATTATATATTATCAATTTTGAGTTTGGTGCGGTATTTCACCGAGTTCCACCTCTCCTCCTTCTTTTCTTCTTCTTTCGGATTTTGCTACAGTGTCACAGGAGACCTGAATTAATGGGTTTAGGGAAGTCGCCTGGTAATTGCTTGAGGTTTGCGCGGAATTGAATGAACTCTGCCCCTTCGTCCTCAATTTCCCATTTTCTCCATTGTTTGGTTGGTTATCAGGTAGCTTCAGAGAAGAAGAAGGAGAAGGAATCAGGTAGTACTGGGCCCCTTCTTTTTCTTTTTCTTTTTTTATTTCTTTTGGTGTGTCTTGCTCCATGGCTGCACTTGTTTCACCATGGACCGCATATAGGATTATATTGGTTTATGGTGCTCCACGTGCACGCATGGTGAAGGGTTCAAATTGGAGATGGGCGCCGGTTTTGTTTAATTGGGCCCGAATTTTGAGTGAGCTTGGTGTATGTACACCACTTGATGCATTTCGGTTTACAAAGGTGATTTGTATGAACCGGGTTTAATTGTCCAATGAAATTTGCATATTAGATTGACTTGTGGGTCCTATCTGTAAGGTTTTGATTGAGTATTCATGAAATTTATTTAGATTTCATAATTTTCTAATTCATTTCATATCATGACATATCGGGTTTATGAAAACTTGTAATTTTTCATGTGCCATTTAATTATGAATTTTCTTCATAATTTTGCATTTCTATTTCATCGCCGAGTGCCAAATTAAAATACATCTAGCAGCTTATTTAGGGTACAACAACATGACAGTGGATCAAATTAAAATACGTCTAGCAGCTTATTTATGGTACAACAACATGACAGTGGACCAAAACTTGATCACATTATTATCGAGTGGTTAGGACATAATTTTGATACAAACATTTACCGGATCCCATTAAGCGATATATGTGCTATTATGATCACATGTGTTGCATATTCGATTTTTGGAAAGTACTAAGTATGCATAGTGTGTGTGTGTGTGTGTTGCATTTGAAATATGTTAGTATTTAATATTTTATTTATGATTTTATATAAATTAATATATCATAATCGTCCCAACGAAAATTTATTGTATATTTTTTTCATATAAATAATTTGAACCATATAAAGTTATTTTCAATTTTTTCTAACTTTAAAATAGCGAACAAAAATATTGCAACTGCCTTCCAATCATCATTTTGATCATCTATTATAAATACAAGTATAAAAAGCCAAAAAATTAAAAAAGAGGGGAGTTATTATCTTATATACGACATCAAGAAATATGCAATGAAAAAGAAATATTAGTTTGAAATTTTGAAAGCTTCAAAAAGCAACTGAGTTGATATCATTTATAAACATATAAATTCCCTATAAAATCTTTATCTTACTTAGCAACATTTTGTCTTAATCAAAATGATGTAAAGTCATAACCTCATGCGTCAGCTATACTTAAAACATATGTAAGCTATGAAAAAGTCTATGTATACTATTTCAAAATATTTAAAATTATGTTATTTTTCTTTTAAAGTTTCTGATTTTAATTTTCTAAAATTAAATTTTGCAGATAAAATTTAGTTATGAGAAATTTTAAATAATATACAAAAAAACCCCACAATTAAATAACAAAGATTCTTAAAATTTGATGAAAATCTAAAAAATAGTAAAACGATTAACCTGAAGTGCCTACGGATGTGCCGGTGACTTTACCTACAACTTAATTGTCACCAACCACACATACTATCATTTCACCACTGATATTGCCATGAGTGTGTGGTTGCCAACATGTATAGTCTTTATTCCTTTAAAAATCTCTCTACAAGAGAAAATTCAACTAATTTTAACATGTATTACAAGTATGCTCAATTTATATCAACTGATATTGTCTAAAAAATACATAAATATTTAGCATATCAAAAGAGATTAAATTTTACGTACATGAGGAGCAATTTAAATTTTTCTGAAAAGATGAAGATTCTTTTTAAACGTGATGCTGTTGGAGGATTTAGCAATACTATTTCATAGACACAATTTACATTACGATTTACATGATATTTGAGAGTCTCATAAAAATATGGAAGAACGACTCATTCTTCGGTATCTTTGTCGATCTTCATTTCAGTAATAAGATACGGGTTATGAATGTAATTGCTTTTGCTACCAAGAGAATAATTTGAGCTCAGATTATTGTAAAAAGACTTCACAAGAAACTTCACTTGATTGATTGTTGAAAAAATTATATTTGTCCCGGTAGGTAAGACCACAAAATTTGAATCCATATCGATCTGTTTTTTGTAACTTCAAATCGGTTATGGTGTATTTTGCCTACAAAATAAAAAACAAAAGAAAATAAAACATTTGAAGTGGGAATGGTAGGATGTGCATTTTTTTCATGAATTTTCATGATATATTTGAAAATAGGCTTGATATCATATGTAGCTTCAATATATTTCTCTATTTCATAATTAAACTGTTAAGTTATCACTATATCATATATTTTGTTCAATACTTCAAATTCTTTCACAAAATTTCTCTATTTCATATTGATAATTTGTTGATAAGGTTCTATGTTTTGAGATTTTTTTTTAATTTTAGGTTGCACATGTTCAAAATAAATTTAAATTGGTCAATTATGATATGAAAAATATATAAAATAAATTTCCGTTGGGCCGATTATAATATACTAATTCATATAGAGCCATACATAAAATATTAAATACTAATATATTTCAAATGCAACATATATATACAAACACATTATGCATACTTAGTACTTTCCAAAAATCGAATATGCAACCCATGTGATCAAAATAGAAAATATATCGCTCAATGGGATCCGGTACAATATTTGCATCAAAATTATGTCCTAACAACTTAAAAGTCATGTTATCAAGTTTTGGTTCACTGTCATGTATTGAAGTTATATGGTTAATTTAGAGGAATGGTTTATTAATATAGTAGCTAACATTAAATTCAAAAGTTAAGGGTTTGATTTTTAATCGTTTTGTGTAGTGATCAAGTGGTTGAGCATTCGCTTTTTGGTTAGCCCCACGGAAGTGTACTCTTATTGATAACTTTCTAGACAGTTTAAAGACAAATAAAATTAACAAAAACTGGATAAATCGATTAATAGGAGTAGAAAGCAAAATTTGATAGTCGAACTAGAAAGTTTATTTTCAAAATTGACAATGGTTATAAAAATAATGTTGTGAGTCTAGTAAGGTTTGCGTGCAACATGACACTGCATGGTTTATGGAACTTGAACACGTGAGTTTTTATGACACAAGTTAATTTTTGAGGATTGAAATTTGAACAAGTTCTTATTTAATTATAATTTTTTCTTTAATAGATTGAACCTACATTGCAAAATAAATTTGAATATCACGAGAAGAGCATTTTGGGAACGATTGATAAAATCTTGTCAAATTTGTTAATAAATATTCTCAACGTAACCGTACAAGTCTGTCTTCCATTCCCTGAGTGTATAACTTGGATTATATATTTTTTTGTAATTTGTTTACTTTTTTTTGTTAACATAATTTACATGATCAGTTTTACCTTCTAATAAAATTCTTTTCATTGGACTTTTCTTTTGTTCTCTAGGTAGACTTTTGACGAAACCAGAAGGAAATTTAAAATTGTTGTGTAATTTGGCGATTTATGGATGGATTACAATTTGTGAAAAATATATACAAAGACCTTTCGTTGAGCTGATTATTATATATTAATTAATATAAAACCATACGTAAAATATTAAATACTAACATATTGCAAATGCAACATGGATCAAAATTGAATATGCAACCCATGTGATCAATAGCACATATATCATTCAATGAGATCCGGTACAATGTTTGAATAAAAATTATGTCATAACAACTTCATCATCATATAATCAAGTTTTGGTTAACTGTCATGTGTTGACACAATTTGCATTACGGTTTACATGATATTGGAGAGTCTCTTAAAACATGGAAGAACGACCCATTCTTCGGTATCTTTGTCGATCTTATATTTTAGTAATAAGATACGGGTTGTGAATGTAATTGCTTTTGCAACCAAGAGAATAATTTGAGTTCAGATTGTTGTAAAAAGACTTCACAGGAAACTTTGTTTGATTGATTGTCGAAAAAATTATATTTGCCTCGGTAGGTAAGGCCACCATATTTGAATCCATATCGATCTGCTTTTTGTAACTTCAAATCGGTTATGGTGTATTTGGCCTACAAAATAAAATAAAAAAAACAAGAGAAAATAAAACTTTTGAAGTGGGAATGGTAAGATGTACATTATCTTCATAAATTGTAATCTTTCACAACATTTATTTATTTCATATTGATAATTTGTTGATAAGGTTCTATGGTTTGAGATTTTTTTAAATTTTAGGTTACACATGTTCAAAAAAATTAAAATTGGTGATATAAAGTACAATTGGTAAACTTGTATTTTCTTACTCCATTTTCAGATGTGACTAAGAAGAAGAAAAACTGAACGCGATTGGAGAAGTAGTAGAGGTAGATGATGGCCTGGACGAAACTCTACAGTAAATGAGGAAGGGAGTAGTCTTGGCACTCAACTCGAAGCTGGTCCTGTACACACCTTTTTACTTTGGTGATGCCACTCCTGCAAAAATAAAAGAACAAAAATCACAACACTTATTCTTTATTCTCGGGACAAAATATGACAACACTTTAATTTTTAAATGCAACACACACACACACTATGCATACTTAGTACTTTCCAAAAATCGAATATGCAACTCATGTGATCAAAATAGAACATATATCGCTCAATGGATCCGGTGCAATGTTTGCATCAAGATCATGTCCTAACCACTCAATAATCATGCGATTAAGTTTTGGTTCACTGTCATGTGTTGAAATTATAGGGTTAATTTAGAGTAAGGGTTTATTACTATAGTAGCTAACATTAAATTCAGTGGTTGAGTGTTTGTTTTGTGCAGTGATCAAGTGGTTGAGCATATCGCTCTTTGGTTAGCTCCACGGAAGTGTACTCATATTAGTAACTTTCTAGACGGTTTAAAGGCAAATAAAATTAACAAAAACTATATGAATCGATTAGTAAGAGTAGAAGTTACATATTGGAAAACAAAATTTGATGGTCCAACCAGAAAGATCATTTTTAACATTAACAATTGTTACAAAAAATAATGTTGTGAGTCTAGTAAAGTTTGTAAGCGACATGACTCTATATGGTTTTATGGAACTTGAACATATGAGTTTTTTCTGAACCAAGTTAATTTTTGAGGATTCAAATTTGAACACATTCTTATTCAATGATAATTTTTTCTTAAGCAGATTGGACCTACATTGCAAAATAAATTTGAATATCATGAGAAGACGTTTTGAAAATGATTGATAAAATTTTACCAAATTTGTTAATCAATATTCTAAATGTAACCGTATAAGCCGGTCTTCCTATCCCTGAGTGCGTAACTTAGATTATATATTTTTTGCATTTTGTTTACTTTTTTTTGTTAACATAATTAGTTTACCTTCTAATAATTTTTTTTCATTGAAATTTTTTTTTGTTCTCTAGGTAGACTTTTAACGAAGCCAGAATGAAACTTAATATTGTTGTGTAATTTGGAAACTTCTAGATGGATCACCATTTGCGACGGCTATGCATAGTTAGATATAACATGATATATGTGCTTAGATACATCATATATGGAAGCTACTTATTGGGTCTGTATGGATTCGTCAGGTCCTTTCTGTTTACTTGATTAAAGTAAAATGGTGTAACAATTAAGCAGAGAAAAAAACAAAGGTGAAGTATTATGCTTAATTAATTTGTTACTAAAACTACGTCTTTGAAAGATTTCTGAATTTTTCTTTTCTTTTTACAATACACATTTTTGATGCGACACAATTTCTCCTCTAAAATTTGAATTTTCCATAACCTATGTATGGCATAATTCTTTCCTCCCGATCAGAACAGACAGTAGTATAATAAATATATGCATCTATGAAATAAATAAAAGATATCATGCTTGTAATATTAGTTAAAAGAAAAGAAAATAGTATTGCCAGCATATATGATATAGAGGAGGGATCCATTTACACCAATTTTTGGGGACACCAAATTACACAATTTATTTTTAAAGTTCAAACAGTCGATCCAAACTGTTCAACATGATGGATATATTAAAATGCAATTGCAGATCAAATTTTATATTTTTTTGAA
Organism: Carex arenaria; assembly: GCA_964058825.1. Lineage (NCBI taxonomy): Eukaryota > Viridiplantae > Streptophyta > Magnoliopsida > Poales > Cyperaceae > Carex > Carex arenaria. The sequence continues at coordinate 155,558 of CAXKVW010000322.1, forward strand.
TTTTTTATTATTTATTAAAATGACAACACTTTAATTTTTAAATGCAACACACACACACACTATGTATACTTAGTACTTTCCAAAAATCGAATATGCAGCTCATGTGATGAAAATAGCACATATATCGCTCAATGGGATCCGGTGCAATGTTTGCATCAAAATTATGTCATAACCATTTAATAATCATGCGATCAAGTTTTGGTTCACTGTCATATGTTGAAGTTATAGGGTTAATTTAAAGCAAGGTTTTAAATTCAAAGGTTAAGGATTTGATTTTTAATCGTTTTGTGCAGTGATCAAGTGGTTTAGTATATCGCTCTTTGGTTAGCCCCACGGAAGTGTACTCTTATTACTATTTTCTAGATTGTTTAAACGCAAACAAAATTAACAAAAATTGCATCAATCGATTAGTAGGAGTAGAAGTCACATATTGAAAATCAAAATTTGATGGTCCAACTTGAAAGATCATTTTCAACATTGACAATGGTTACAAAAATGATGTTGTGAGTCTTGTAAGGTTTGTGCGCAACATGACTCTGCATGGTTTTGTGGAACTTGAACATGTGAGTTTTTTTGAACCAAGTTAATTTTTTATGATTGAAATTTGAACAAGTTCTTATCCAATAAAGTTAACAATTAGTTTGCGACTCGGGTAGATAGGTATGATACTGGGTTGGGGTTTTTTGCAAGATTAATTTGTTATTCGGTTAGTATTTGCTTAATTCTTTAGATCTGTTCTTGTGAATGATGAATAATAATGAGATACTTTGATCTTGTAAATTTGATACTTTGATTATTGTGTTATTTAGTAATATTTTGATATAATATAGTATGAATCATAAAAGAATTGTTGGCCAGCAAATTTGTTGTGGCCCCATTACAAAAATAATTTGCAAAGAAAAAAAGAGAGTCAGAAACGGTCTTTTAATAAATAGCCATACTTAATAGGACATTTTGTAACGGTCTTTCAATAACGGCCGTTTATTAAGAACGGTCTTTCAATAACAATCGTTTTGAAAGTACTTTCAGTAACGGTCGTTTATTAAATACCGTTACTGAAAGTACTTTCTGTAACGGCTATTTATTAATGATCATTTTTGAAAGTACTTTCTATTACGGTCGTTTATAAACGACGGTTCTTAATAGACACTTTCAGTATCGGTTATTTAAACGACTGTTCTTGATTGTTAAACCTGTAATGGTTATTTAACCGTTCCTGATTATTAGTACTATCAGTATCGCCTGTAAGTCTATTCCTGATATGCATAAATGACCATTCCTAATACCTGTTTTTCTACTAGTGTTTATACTTGATATATTAAGGTCAATAAGTAGTTAACAGCTAATTAACATTAGTTCGAGTTAAGCAGTAAATTTCAAGAGTTACCTTATCCAATATAATATAGGTTTTAAGAACTCATTAGCATACCCTACTTCAAGAGGAATCAATGGTCTCCTTTTTCCTACATATAATAAAAAATCAACATCAAGACAAAAAAAAAATGATAAAGAAAAAAAAAAAAGAGTTATCACTGAATTGTGAAATAATTATAAAAGGATAATTTAAAAAATATTTAGTCTTAAATTTACTAAAGTAATTTACCTCCAACCTTCATCCCAAACAATACATCTTTCAGGGCACGTATAATTTAAAATGCACAGGTCAAGGAACCATTAACCATTAAATCTCATATCTTAACCATATTTCAAAAGATGTATAGCTTAAAAAAAGGAATTCAAGTAGCATGTAAAATTAGAATGTAAATGCAATATAATTATTTGATCTACCATTTAATTTCTTGTACTTGCTTATACATTTTCCCTTTATCTTTTCTTCTACATGACATTTATACAGGGAGGTTAGGAGTGGCAAAAAAACTCATAGCTCGTGACTCAATCGTGACTCGCATCTAGTTCGCTTGTTACTGGATCAAGTTGTTAACGAGTTAGCTTGTTATTAACTCGGTTGAGAATTAACGAGTTCAAATTAGAGCCTAGTTTGCTCTCCAGTTCGCGAGCTAGCTCGGCGAGATATCAATTTTTGAATTTGTATGAACCTGTGTGTGCATTTTATGCTGTTTAGCTCAGTCCAGTTCGGTTAAATTTTTTTTATAGAATTTATTTTCTTCTTAAAATAAGATTCAGTCAGATCCAGCTTGTCAGCTCGTCAGCTCGCGAGCTAGTTTAGTTGAGCTATTAACCATTTCAAGTTGAGATTTCAGCTTGGACTTCTAAAGTTTGATCGCTCGTGACTTGGACGAGTCAGCTTCTGATAAGTTTAAGCTGGATCCAGCTCGTTTGGAGATCAAACAAAAGGAAAAGTGAATGTCAAAATTACTGTCATCCAATAGATTCTGTAAGCCAAACAGTAGATTTATTCTTGGGTTACATCATTTATTTACTAATAACAGTGTACACAGTTAGCAACTGTGCATATACTAGTGACGAATCAAACTCCTCAGCCGTAGACACCAGCTACCTTCTCGCTTCACTAATTATTAATCAATTGGCTATTATGGTTAAATTCGCAACAGAAAACCAATACGTCTATAATAATTTGATCAAGAACTGAGAAAATGATTGAAATAAGAAACGCGTATATATAAGCAAAACTGAGTTATCAATTTCATTTTCAACATTGCATTTCCTTTCTTCTTTCAAATACTTCTACTTCTATTTACAAATACAGAGAATTTTTTTTTCTCATTTAATTATGGCAATGAAAATCAAAACTGAAACTTATCCTACTCCATCTAGGTGTACGCCGACAGCGTAGCAGTAATGAAAATATATCTAAAAAAAAAATCTACAAACTAATTATGTTGCATCATTCTATATATACATACTACTCTTGAATGGCAGCCAACTTAGGCATGTTTTGCCCATCTCTAACTCTCACCGATGCTCTTCCTCCTAATTTTGTTTTAGAATTCTGCAAAAGTGTACTCCTACTCCTAATTTGCTTTGATTTCTCAGGATCGTTACCAATTTTGTATGTTTCATTCAACTTTTCATCCAATTCACAAATCGGCATTACTTGAATACCTCGCTTGCTGCCAACACTGCCTGATCTCTTCTTTACCAATGCTCCATCCAAGGCCAAACTAGCCTTAACAGCAAGAGTTGCCATGTCTTGTCCCTTTAATGGATGATTGGCCATGGATCGAGGTAGAATGAAGTATATCTGATCTAACTCGACCCAGTCATGCGAACTCAACGCATAGATGTCTCTGTCCAAGTATAACTCATCTGAGCTGCAGAGGAAAGAATCAGTATTCATTTCATCTAAAATCTCTGATACTTTTGTTGCCACCGAGTACTCTCTTAGAGATCCATCAATGGTAATCACCTTGGCTGTAGCGAGCATATCTACGATCTCATTGGAATAAGCTGATGATAAGCAGGAGCCCATTTTCCTATTAATTGATCGATTGTTTAATTTGGCGTTCTTGATAGAATATGAGAAGTTAGGATATTAGAGGTGAAGGTACTGATCACTGGCTTTATATATAGAGGAAGAGAGAAAGAAACAGTCCAAAACAGATGACGTAGGAGCAGGCGTCATTAGCGAAAACAATTGTGGACCTGACTGAGTGTGTCTCAACAAGAACTTGCACCTGGACCAAATTAGTTGGGGTCAAAGTGACGACCATAACTTATTTGATTGTATGGTTTAATATTTGATTTCTTGGAGAAGGAGCAAAGTTTATCGGTCATGGATGACGAATAACGAGTGTTAGCTATTTGTAGGTCCCTTATTTGGCAGCATTCAAATAAGTCTCACAAATATACTCGCACTTTTCAAGCTTAATTTTTTTTTTTTTTTTGGGAAAGTCCAGCGTAACTATCAAATGTTATAATTCTGAAAGAAATAGATCTGCTGCAATTCAAAGGAATTGTAGGACTTGTTATTTCAATTTTAATATTTTATTTGTTTTGAAATTTGTGTATAAAAATAAAAAAAACAATAAATTTGTGGAATCCGATTCCGTTGCTTTTTTTTTCTAAGAAAAGCTGAATTCTGCTTTTTTGATTCCAATCATTTAAAATTTTACATTTGCACATCTTGATAAAAAAAAAATTTCATGTACAAATCTCAACAAATTTTAATGGTTAGAATCGGAAAAGCAGGATTCTGCTTTTCTTATAGAAAAGCAGCAGAGTCCAATTCAAATTTGTGCATTCAAAAAAATAAAAAAGTTGAATTTGAAATAACAGAGAACTGCAATTTCTTTAGAGCGCAACAGATTTATTTCCAATTCAGAAAGAGGGATGCAGGATGCTTCATCAAAAGTGGATTTTCTTGTTGCGGAATTGAAAAGTGACAGTCACCCATCAAAAGTGGATTTTCTTGTTGCGGAATTGGTGTGTAGTTTTGCTGTTTATTTAATAATTTCTGAACTTTGAGTTACTGTTGTGTGTATTTTAGAGTTTAGTTTTTGGAGTTGTAAACATATCTCTTTTTTGTAATCCTAGTATATTCTATCTGGTTATAAAAAAAAAAAAAACAGTCACCCATCTAACCTCTTTTTTTTTTTTTTTTTTTTTTTTGTTGGCTTCATTCATGCGGCTCCAATTACATCCTGACAAAAACTCGGTAATTAAAACAGAGGAAAATCCAAAAAATAAAGCGAAACTTTCTAAAAACCCCATTACAAATCCCTTTCTAACCTCTGTTTTCTCCAAGTTCAAACTGTTACTTGTTATTTCTACTCTAACTATTGATCTCCGTTGAAATTTATGCATAAAAAATTGACTTCGTTGAGATGGGCGCATGGAAAAGTTTGAACGGTTAAAATCGAAATAACATGTCCAAGGAATAACAGCAGATCTATTTTCCGAAAAGATGCATTTGGTACGTACGTACTCTTTGGCTGTACTGACTTTGAAGTTGAGATAGTTAATTCATCCTCAACCATTTGGCTGGAATACGTACGTACTCTTTGACTGTACATATTTAGTAGTTTGAAAATTCAATTCTCCAAAGTCTCATGTAGGTGCCAAGATATATTCCAATAATTTCTTGTTCGTCAAGTCAGAAAATTTCATCGGACTTGCCGACTTGATAATTTGGTGTTGGAACTAGCAACTATCTTATTAACACATTATCAAACTGTTCTTAATATTTTATTTCTCTAACTTAGATACATGTGGATGGGAGGATGCTGTACATTTTTTATTCAATTGTTTCTATGCGCAAAGAGTTTGGAGAAGCATGAATGCACTGTTTGGCTTTCGATTGATGAGAAGTGGTGTTTCGACGGAGCAAATATGGGACAACTCTATCAGATGCGCTAGCTTTTTAACAAAGTTTGGGCAACACGATTCCTATGTACGATCTGGTTTCTTTGAAAACAACGCAACGAGAAAATATTCAGAGATTCGGATCTGTTGGCGGAGCTGTTGTGCAGAAGGATTAAGGATGAAGCCGAGCTTTGGCTGAAATTCTGTAGAGGGGGCAACAGAGGAGTGAGGCATGTGTTTGAATCTTCATAGGCTGCATTGCTGTTGGGTGTTGTTCATGTGCATGAATTGCATGGTGAATGGAATACTTTTTTAATTTATTTTTCCTTTTTATGTAGGCTGGTAGCTTCTACCAAGTTTTTCAATAAAAAAAAACAATATAATTAATTATTTGGTGTACCATTTAATTTATAGTACCTAGGGTTGCAAACGAATCAAATCGAATCGAACTTACTCTAGTTTGAGTTTGGTTTGAATTAATTTCAAACTAGATTTGGTTTGAATAATTTCGAATCGAATTTTTTACAAACTCAATTTCGAATCTTTTACGAACTTTATTACGACAAGAAAGAGTGATCGTAGTTGCTAAGAGCGAGAGGTGAAAGTCATCTAGAGTTTCAGAACTAAAAGTGAGAGTTACGACTTACAAGTTATGATTTATGGCTGGGCAGCTTTATGTTTTAACTTTTAAGTCATCAACGAACATAAATCATTAGTGGAAATTAACAGTTCATGTTATTTTGAGATTCGAACTAGAATAGTTTACGAACCTATTTCGAACGAACCAGGTCTAGTTTGAGTTTGGTTTGAATTAATTTCAAACTATTTCGAATCGAATTTTTTACAAACTTTTTCGAATCAAACTCGAATCGAATCACGAACTACGAATTTTTTGTCCAGCCCTAATTAGTACCTAGTTACTGATACATTTGCCCTTTTCTTTATCCGCTATATGACATTTATAAATAGAGGTCAAACAAAAGGAAAAGCTATTGTCAAAACTGTTATCATCCAATAGAAATTGTAGGCTAAAAAGTAGCTTTATTTTTGGATTATCATTTATATCATTTATTCACTAAAACTAAAATAAATCTGTTGTGTTATTCGAATGGAATTAGAGTAACCAGTTATTCCAATTTCAATCGTTTAAATTTTTCCATACGCGAATTCAATGAAAATGTTTGTTCTTGCGCAAATTTCAATGAAAATACATATATTCGCAACAAATTTCATTTTCTACATTGCATTTCCTTGCTCCATTAATTCGTATTTACAAATACACACAATTCTTTTCTCATTTAATTATGCCAATAAAAATAAAAACTGAAACTTATCCTACTTCATTCAAGTGTGCCCTGACAGAGCGCAGCAGTAATGAAAATATTACTAGGAAACAAAAATACTACAAACTAATAATGTTACTTCTTTCTACTACTCTTGAATGGCAGCCAACTTAGGCATGTTATGCCCATCTCTCACTGGTGCTCTTTCTCTTAATTTTGTTTTAGAATTCCACATAAGTGTATTCCTCCTAATTTGCTCTGTTTTTTTCAGATCATTACCAATTTTGCATGTTTCATCTAATTTTTCATCCAATTCACGAATTGGCTTGACTTGAATACCTCGCTTGCTGCCATTGCTGCCAGATCTCTTCTCTTCCGATGCTCCATCCAAAGCCAAGCTAGCCTTAACTGCAAGAGCAGCCATGTCTTGTCCCTTCAAAGGATGATCGACCATAGATCGAGGTAGAATGAAGTATATCTGATCTAACTCGACCCAGTCATGCGAACTCAACGCAGGGATGTCTCTCTCCATGTATAACTCATCTGAGCTGCAAAGGAAAGAATCAGTATTCATTTCATCTAAAATCTCTGAAACTTTTGTGGGCACCGAATACTCTCTTAGACATCCATCAATGGTAATGACCTTGGCTGTAGCGAGCATATCTATGATCTCATTGGAATAAGCTGATAAGCAGGAGCCCATTTTCCTATTATTGATTGATTGTTTAATTTGAGGTAGTTGATAGAATATGAGAAGTTTAGATATCAGAGGCCAAGTAACTGGCTTTATATATAGAGAGAGTGAGAGAGAGAGAGAGAAACAGAAGACCCAATAGTTGACGTAGGTGCAGATGTCAGTCACGAAAACAACTGTGGGCCTAAGTCTCTCTACAAGAACTTGCACATGATGTACAATTTAATTACTTTTCCGTACTGATAAAATTTTCTCTCTCTTTATCCGCACATTTATAAATGAATGTCAAACAAAAGGAAAACGGAATTTCAAAACTTTCACTATCCAACTCCAACAGAAACTGTTGGTCAAAAGTAGCTTCATTCACCAAAAGTGTACATAGTTTCCACGAGCTGCATCTCTCAATTAATTGCCATCACTAGTGACGAATATTGTAACTCTTCTTTCAAAATCAACTTGTAAAGTCAGAACTTATGAGCCGTATTTAGAGATCTATGCATGTACTTGTGCCGTACCGTGTTGTGATCAAAACAGATTTATATATATCGTGTTGTACTGCGAATGAAATGATAATTACGGTACATTAGTCACGCAATAACCATACATAACATGTCCAAATGTGACAAGATCTTGTTTAACTAATTTTTTATAATTTAGATTAGTTTATTCAAAATTCAGTGTTCGATTATGACCTAACGGTCCTAACTACAAATGTCGTACCATGAGTTTTTTTAGATTTCTATCTATAATGTTGTATGCACCAGCTACTTTCTATCTTTGCTAGTACGACCAAAGCTTGGTACTACCAATTGATGATGTCCAAATGAACTAGCACAAAATTTCAGTATATATGATTATACTTTTTAATCTTGATTCTACTTTCGAGTCAGATTGCAAGTGCACAATCCTATCGCATAGTATAATCGAGTTATCGATCCACAGAGATATTGTATTAGGTTATAATAATTTTCACTAGTCTAGGTCGGGTTGGTTGTTCATTTGGAGTTTGATGTGTTATTAAAGTAATTTAAAATACAACCGGAATTATAGCAAGGTTTAATGCGGTGGCGCTACAGGTGATCGGCATAAATAATAGAGATTCTCTAGGGTTCTGGTTTTCCTATGAGTCTAATACTTAGATATCTTTTTAGGCTCCAGTCAACTCGCATACGACACTATCAATACCGCATACAGTATTGACTTACCTGCAGGTGACCCCTCATGCGGCACTATAACTACTTGCAGGGCGCCATGGTGTTCTGTTGTGTATTTTGTAAGGTTTTCCAATTTTTGGATCAGTTTTTGGGGTACCAAGACTAAAGTATTATTAAGTAAATAATTTTAATATTTTCTTATACTACCCGGTAATTGAAATATCCCAAATATCTAAATAATTTCTAATGTTGTTCCAGCTAAGTAAACCTAACCTAAGAAGTTTTTTTTATCATATCCTGCCAAGGGAGCCCCCTGGATTCTAACCCTAGTCTTTGAACCACTGCCAAGCCTCGTTAGCCAAAGTTCCACCACTTACTTACTATCCTTGTCAGACAAGGATCTATTGGATTCCCCCCAATGGTATTTAAAGGATCATTGGTATATAGTAGACGAAACTATGTATGCTTGAATAGTATAGAAAAATTAAAATGCAATATAAATTCAACACAACAAAACATAAATAGAATATCAAAATATTATTAAATGACTTATAGTTCAACCCTCAACCTACAGATGAGAGGTTCAGCTCCGTGAATCCATGGCAAAAGAAAAAAAATAAAGAGAACAAAGATTACAGCCCACTTAAAGAAGAATAACCTCATCTCCTTATATGATGCTAGTGTTGTGCTGGCGGATCGAGCAGTCTGGACGGGGTCAAACCCGGGTGGGGGCACGGATAACTTGGGTACGGGCAACTCGGGTCGGACGGATAGCACGGTCCGGGTAGGACGGGTTTTATTTTTGAAACCAGACCCCGCCCTTGGACCCTTGCTTGCACGGGTCAGCGGTCTAGACGGTCTGGGTCTGGAGGTAGGACTGTCCTAGTCAAACCCAGATCGTTTTTTTATCTCGGGCGGTAGGAAATTTTTTCAAAATTATTCAATCCGGACCATTCTTTTTAACTTGGAACGAATCTTAAAGAAAAATATATGCACAACACGAATCCCAAAATAGTGTGATTTAATTATGCACGAATCCCAAAGCACGGGTCCAGGCATGGGTGCGGACTGTCTGGGTTCAAACCAACCCCGGCACAGGTATGGGTCAAACGGGTCCGGTCTGGGTGGGCACGGGTCAAACTGATTTAATTACTTGTCCGTACTGATAAAATTTCCTTTCTCATTATCCGCACATTTATAAATGAATGTCAAACGAAAGGAAATCGGAATTTCAAAACTTTCACCATCCAACAGAAACTGTTGGTCAAAAGTAGCTTCATTCACCAATAGTGTACTAAGTTTACACGAGCTGCATCTCTCAATTAATTGCCGCCACTAGTGATGAATATATTATAACACTTCTTTCAAAATCTTGTAAAGTCAGAACTTATCAGCCGTATTAAGAGATCTATAGATATATACGCTGTACTATGTCGTTATCAAAACATATTTATATATATTGTGTTGTACTGTAATTGAAATTGTATCATGTCGTGATCAAAACATATTTATATATATTGTGTTGTACTGTGATTGAAATGATAATCACAACACGTTTATTCAAGATTCAGCGTTCAATCATGATCAAACAGTTATAATTACACATGTTGTGCCATGAGTTTTTTAAATTTATATATGTAAAGTCGTATGCACCAGCTACCTTCTCTCTTTACTGGTATGACTAAGACTTTGGTACTACTAATTTGTTTTTGAGATTTTCAAAATTCAAATAGTCAATCTAAAATGCTCAACATGTTATTCATATTAAAATGTGTTTGGAAACCAAAATTTTCATTTATTGGAATTTTTTAATATTTTTATGGATTTTTAAAAAACACTGTTTTTCAGGTTTATTTTTTATTTTTTTATATTATGAAAATAGTGATTTTCAAAATTCTATTAAAATGGTGAAAAAAAATCCAAAAAAAATATAAAATTTTGTCACAAGCACATTTTAATACCGAGAACATGTTGAGCAGTTCATATTAACAATTTTAACTTTAAAATCGCAAAAATAAATTAGTAGCACCAAGGTTTTGGTCATACCACTTTGATCTTAGCCAATATATATAAAAAGAGAGTTATCCAAGCGTTTGTTCTGGGGTCTTGGTGCTACAAAAATTTTTTTTTTTTCAAAGTCCAAACAGTTAATCCAAATCATTATATGTGATCACTATATTAAAATGCGCTTGACCAAATTTTATATTTTTTGAAAATTTTTTACTATTTATTAAGATGGTTTGAAAATCACTGATTTTGAATAAATAATGAAAAAAATTTTGATCATTAAAAATAATGATTTTAAAACTAGCTTAATAAATAGTAAAAAAAGTTCCAAAAAATGTAAAATTTGGTCTTCAAGTACATTTTAATATAGATTGAATATTGAATAGTTTGGATCGAAACATTTGTTCTAAGATCCAAGAACAAACGTTTTGATATTAGTTCCTATATATATATATATATAGAGAGAGAGAGAGAGAGAGAGAGAGAAATTGACTAACTTGTTTTGGAAATTAAAAATAGTGTTTTACTTTCCACTTATATTTTCATTCTCAAAGTTTAAATAGTCAATTCGAACAATCTAATATGATCTTTATATTAAAATATGTTTTAAGACCAAATTTTATATACATTTCTTGGAGAAAAAAATTTACTATTTTTTTTTGAATTTTTTGAAAATCATTATTTTTTATATATATGAGGGGATCCACTTACAACATTCTATAGTTACAACATCTTATGACATGATTTTTCAAAGTCCACAATCTATCCAAACCATTCAACATGATCTCTGTATTAAAATGTGCTTGGTGATCAAATTTTGCATTTTTTTTTTGAACTTTTATACTATTTATTAAGATGGGTATCAAATTCAATGTTTTGAAATCAACAATTTTGTGAAATACTTAACAAAAGTTAAAAAAAAAAAAAATTGTAAAATTTGATCTTCGAGCACATTTTAATATAGAGATCACGTTGAATAATTTGGATCGATTATTTGTACTTTGAAAAATCATATTATTAGATATTATAACTATCATATGTTGTAAGTGCATCCCTCATATATATATGTGTGTATATGAAGATAGGTTATCATGCTTTGCAAATTAAAAGACCTCTTTTAATTTGCATTTAAGACCATTGGATCTACTTTAAAATTCGTACAAATCAAATTGATCTAATTAAAAAAAATTGGTGGATTAAAATTTAACTGGATGTGTCCAATTTAATGAAACCTGCACCACCCTCCTCTCTCATGCGAGCCACTCTCTCTCTATCTCACGCGGCAACAATGCTTCTCACGTGAAACCCTAAACCCACCATGGGGCGGTTTACTCTGGATGGAAGGGCGCCCCACGGGGGACGGTTTGGTTAGTTTTGAAATTAGTTTGGGGTGTTGGTTAGTATTAATTTTGTTTTTTTTTTGGCTATTTAAAAAAAACTCGGTTCGAATAGTATCACATAAGGATTGTTCAAAGAAAATGAAATTTCACAATTTCTAAATTGTCCAATCCAAGCACCAAAAACAGTGAGAAAAGCAAAATGAGTCTATCAGATATAATTGAAAAGATTGATTTGTATCATTATAATCATACTGACATATTTTAATATGATCCGAAATCTGCTACATTAATCAATATGGATCCCGTACGTATTTCAACATTTAAATTTTGTAAAATTTTAATAAATTAACATTTAAATTATATTAGAATCCGATTTTAATCCAATCTATTGACAATTCTAAATGGTTGGCGACGAATTTAATTGGTATTTCGTTAATTATTCCTGTCAAATGGTTGACGAGGATTTAACTCTCAACTTCAAAGTCGTAGTACAGTCAAAGAGTCCGTTTATACCACATGCATCCTTTCGGCCTTGGGAACATATGAAGTTGGAGAAAACATTAGTTTGATGGGTGATTGTCACTTGTAGGGCTTTAAATGAGCTGGTTCGGGCTAAGCTGGGCCTTAGCTCAGCTCGTTAACAGCTCGGGAGCTAAAATCTCAACTCAAATTCGTGACGAGCCAGCTCACGAGTCACGAGCTGGCTTACTGGGTTTTATTGGACCTTGTTTTAAGAAGAAAATAAATTTTACAAATCTTTTTTGACCGAGCTGGACCGAGCTGGACCAAACTTGACAGTATAAAATACACACAAATTCATACAAATTCACAAATTGATGCCTAGCCGAGCTAGCTCGTGAGTTGGCGAGCGAGCTAAGGCCTTAGCTCAGCTCGTTAATTTTGGCCCTAGCTGTTAGCGAGCCAGCTCGTTAACAGCTCGGTCCACTATCGAACGAGCTGTTACCGATCGAGCCAGATGTGAGTCACAAGCGAGCCACGAGCTACGAGCTTTTCTGACAGCCCTAGTCACTTGTCAATGTTGGAACAAGAAAACCCACTTGTGATGAAATTCAGATTCAGTGAAGTAGCTTAATTATTTATTTTTATAGATTCGAACCATTCGAATTTGGGACAATTAATTCTAAAGTGAGGCGCACACATCTCGGGCGACAGATTCGAATTCCGAGATGATCCCAAACTACGGTTTCGAATTGGACGATCCCAATCCAAAACTCAAAAATTGAGTTATTTTAGAGGCATTCTTCACTTAAAACCTATGTTACCCTGATACTCCACTTATGGTCCCGTATCCATATCAGGTGCGTATCGGATACAGATACGCACCCGATACGGCATCTGAATTCCATCAACTATTGGGTCTTTCTCATTTTAATTTGCTTGGAACTTTGAAACTTCCTCTGTTTCTCTCTCTCTCGCTCTCACTCTCTCTATATATAAAGCCAGTTACTTCGCCTCTAATATCTAAACTTCTCATATTCTGTCAACAACCCCAAATTAAACAATCAATCAATTAATTAATTGGAAAATGGGCTCCTGCTTATCAGCTTATTCCAATGAGATCATAGATATGCTCGCTACAGCCAAGGTCATTACCATTGATGGATCTCTAAGAGAGTATTCGGTGCCCACAAAAGTTTCAGATATTTTAGATGAAATGAATACTGATTATTTCCTTTGCAGCTCAGATGAGTTATACTTAGACAGAGACATCCCTGCGTTGAGTTCGCATGACTGGGTCGAGTTAGATCAGATATACTTCATTCTACCTCGATCCATGGTCCATCATCCATTAAAGGGACAAGACATGTCGGCGCTTGCAGTTAAGGCTAGCTTGGCTTTGGATGGAGCATCGGAAGAGAAGAAATCAGGAAGCAATGGCGGCAAGCCAGGTATTCAAGTCATGCCAATTCGTGAATTGGATGAAAAATTAGATGAAACATGCAAAATTGGTAATGATCTGAAAAAAACAGAGCAAATTAGGAGGAATACACTTATGCGAAATTCTAAAACAAAATTAAGAGAAAGAGCACCAATGAGAGATGGGTATAACATGCCTAAGTTGGCTGCCATCCATGAGTAGCAGAATGAAGCAACAATTATTAGTTTGTAGAATTTTGCATATCTTTTTTTTTTTAGAAATATTTTCATTACTCTTGCGCTGTTTGCGCGCACTTAAATGGAGTAGGATAAATTTCAGTTTTGATTTTCGTTGGCATAATTAAATGAGAAAAAAATATTGTATGTATTTGTAAATAGGAATATTTAGACAAGTATTTGAAAGAAGAAAAGAAATCAAATATGTAGAAAATGAAATCGATAACTTATGAGTTTTACTTATATATATATACGTTTCTTCTTTTAATCTTTTTTCTCAGTTCTTTATCCCATGATTATTAATATATTGGTTTTCTGTTGGGTATTTAACCATAATAGCCAATTACTTAATAACCAGTGAAACAAATTATCAAGTCTGTTGAATTTTCTGACTTGGGAAAATATATTAAGAACAATTTGATAATGTTTAATGAGATAAATAGTTCCGACACCAAATTATCAAAGCCCATGAATTTTCTCATGATAACTTGACGAACAATTTCTTGGAATATATCTTGGCTCGGTTTTTTTAGCAACCTTGATGTGACTGTTGAAAATCTGTTAATCACATATTCACAAACAAATAAATGTAATCCAGTCAACGTGGGAACTTTTTGACGAAGATATCATAATATCAGGTCAGGAGAAAAGTATATTTGAAAAATCAGGGTTGTATTACTACTAGAATTTTCGGTTTTTTCATGTCTTGGAATATGTCTCATTTGATGGGATTACTCTTGGGAAAATACTTAAAATCGCCATTTTCATATGTCACTCTTGGAAAAACTACCGTTGCAAAAAGATTCTTTAGAAATAGTAAGTATTTTTATGAGCTGTTGGAATACTTATTTTTTGCTTATTTCCATGTGACTGCTTATGGAAAAAGAACGCATGGAAAAACTTTCAAACTTGATCATTGTCTGGATTATTTCTAAGAGGAGCATATTTGGGGCCCACCTTACTTGTTCAACTGAATTTTTTTCCACATGAACAGTACTTTATAGTTCAATTCTTATACCTATGCCCATTTCCAATGGCCTGCCGAACAAGCCCTTAAATCAGGAGAAAGGGATATTTGAAAAGTCAGAGTCATATCAGTACTAGAATTTTTGTTTTTTCCATGTGCTGGAATATGGCTTATTCCATAGGATTACTCTTGGAAAAAGGCCTGAAATCGCTATTTTCATACGCTATTTTTGGAAAAACTACCGTCGCAAAAAGTCTCGTTAGAAATAGTAAGTGTTTCCACGAGCATTGTTGGAATACTTATTTTTTACTTTTTTTTCTATTAGACTACTCATGAAAAAATAACTCATGGAAAAACTTTCAAACTTGATCACTGTTTGGATTATTTTCCATAGGAGCATATTTGGGGCCCACCTTAGGTTTTCCAATGTGGGAACTTTTTGACAAAGATATCAGAATATCAGGATAAAGGAATATTTGACAAGTCAGAGTCTGTATTATACTCCGCCCAAATTTGATTAGGTATATAACGTGAGATTCACTTGATATAGGTTAAATGATGATCAGTCTATCAGATATAATCATACTGACATATTTTAATACGATTCGAAATCTGCTACATTAATATGGATCCCATACGTATTTCAACAATTAAATTTTCTATAATTTTAATAAATTAACATTTAAATTATATTAGAATCCGATTCAAATCCAATCTATTGACAATTCTAAATGGGTGACGACGAATTTAACTATCTCAACTTCAAAGTCACAGTACAGCCAAAGAGTATGTACCATATGCATCCTTTCGGCCTTGTGAGCATTTGAAGTTGGAGAAAACAGAAGTTTGATGGGTCATTTTCACTTGTCATTGTTGGAACAATAAAATCCATTTGAGATGAAGCATCCTTCACTTAAAATTAAAGGAATAGGAAAATTCTCCGTGAGTGAACAGTATCAAATCCATGTTTTTCGGAATCTAGCTGTCTTACTTTTTTTTTTTTTTTTATGTACGAATCTCAAAGCAGAAGGGTTTTCTTTGCACGAATTTCAAAACAGTTGGATGGTTGGATTCGAAAAAATAAATATTTCAGGAATACTATTCACTCACAGAGAATTTTAACAAATTTGTATTCAAAATTACTACATTGATAGTTAGGCTTAAGGCTGCACAAAAAGTTCATAGTTCTTGGTTAATTCGATTTGAGTTCGATTTGGAAAATGTTCGTAATTAATTTGATTCGAAATTAGTTTGTTCTAAAACAAATCAAACCAGTTCGGTTCGTTTCGAAACAAATTAAACCAGTTCAGTTTTTTTTTTTTTGGTTTAAAAGGCCAGAGGCCCAGTTTCATTAAACATGAAACAATAGTAGTTCATACAGTGAAATCCAAAAGCGGAGACTGATACTCTCTACTGCAAATAAAGCTAGCTGCTTACTAACAAGCTACCATAATCTAAACTACCACTGGGTGTTAATCTCATTGAAGCCTTACACAAAATGTATCAGTCTGCAACAAAATAAAGCATGCTGGTAACTAAAGTGTCTATTCTTAGTAACACTAAACAACTCGTAGTAGATACAAGTGGAAGCACAATGGAGATACAGTTCACTAACAGAAGCTTAAGAAGATCGAGTTAGCTGTAGTATTTTGCATTTAATTTCAATTTCCAATTTTCAGTTTATTTTATTTTCTCTAAACTGTTTTCATTATTTCCTTTTATGTTGGTTTATGCTCAAATGTTTTGAGCAGAATTGTTTTTCTTACTTAGTTACATATCTTTTGTAACTCCAAAATGATTAATGAAGCAAGGGCTAGACCCTTTTTTCTTTGTCAAAAAAAACTCGTAGTAGATGAGTCTTCAACAAGCTGGAAGGAGATACTATCATCTTCTCCAGGTAATAGATGAGTCTTCACTCTTCAACAACCAGTTCAGTTCGTTCTGAAACAAATTAAACCAGTTCGGTTCGAATCTTATTCAAACTCAAACTGTATAGTTCGTTCGAATCTCAAATAATGCAACTAATGGCTTTAACCATTGATATTTAATATATGCGTTTGTAAATAATAATTGGACAAGTATTTGAAAGAAGAAAGGAAATCCATTAATATAGAAAATGAAATCGATAACCTGTGAGCCGAAATTTTTATAAATATACAAAATTCAATTTTTATTTAACAATCTATACAAAAGTCTGTTGGAATTTTAAATCTGTCCATACCGGCAATAGAATTGCCGGTTTCAGAGCAAATAACCGGCAACGCAATTGCCGGTTCCAGGAAGCCCAAACCGGCAACAAAGTTACCATTTCTGGAACCGGCAACAAAGTTGCCGGTTTTGGCCTCTAAAGCCTGCAACTCTGTTGCCGGTTTGGGGAATATGCGATAAATGAAGGCCGGCTAAATATTTAGAATGGACAATAGTATTTTCTCCTTTTACGAGAAATTAAATTAAGAATGGTTAATCAAATTTGTAGCTTACCGTAACGTTCAGGAAACCTCACAAGATTAAGATAAGACTTGTAATAATTTGCATAAATGAAGAATTATAAATGTTTGCAGATAATTATAAATGTTTGCAGACAATTCAGTTATTCCAATTAGGTAATAATTATAAATGTTTGCAGATATACATTTAGAGTGGACAAAATGTGCCGTGCCGTGCCGTGCCGTGACTAACATGCTGTGACTTTGGTCTCGTGCCGTGCCGTAACCAAGTGAACAGTCACACGTGCCGTGCCGTGACTAAAATGTGGAGGGGTGGTCACGGCACGCGAGTCACGCCGTGACTATTCGCGTGTCGTGTCCAAACATAACTGGTCACGTTTCTCACATTTAACTATTTTTTCATAAATTAGGTTAGTTTATTCAAGATTCATCATTTGATCAAGACTTAACGGTCCTAATTACACGTGACTCGCGTGACCACGTGACGTGCCGTGCCGGAACGTCACGCGAAAGATCTGGTCACGGCACGGCACGTCACGTGGTCACGTGAGTCACGTGTAATTAGGACCGTTAAGTCTTGATAAATGATGAATCTTGAATAAACTAACCTAATTTATGAAAAAATAGTTAAATGTGAGAAGCGTGACCAGTTACGTTTGGACACGGCACGCGAATAGTCACGGCACGGGAGTCACGGCGTGACTCGCGTGCCGTGACCACCCCTCCACATTTTAGTCACGGCACGGCACGTGTGACTGTTCGCTTGGTTACGGCACGGCACGAGACCAAAGTCACGGCGTGTTAGTCACGGAACGGCACGGAATGTTTTGTCCACTCTAAATGTATATATGCAAACATTTATAATTATTACCTAATTGGAATGACTGAATTGTCTGCAAACATTTATAATTCTTCATTTATGCAAATTATTACAAGCCTTATCTTAATCTTGTGAGGTTTCCTGAACGTTACGGTAAGCTACAAATTTGATTAACCATTCTTAATTTAATTTCTCATAAAAGGAGAAAATACTATTGTCCATTCTAAGATATATTTAGCCGGCCTACATTTATCGCATATTCCCCAAACCGGCAACAAAGTTGCCGGTTTGGGCTTTCTGGAACCGGCAATTCTGTTGCCGGTTATTTGCTCTGAAACCGGCAATTCTGTTGCCGGTATGGACAGATTTAAAATTCCAACAGACTTTTGTATAGATTGTTAAATAAAAATTGAATTTTGTATATTAATAAAAATTTCGGACCTGTGAGTTTTGCTTATATATATGCGTTTCTTATTTTAATTTTTTCTCAGTTCATGATCACATGATTATATATATACATATTAGTTTTCTATTGCGTATTTAACCATAATAGCCAATTAATTAATAATCAGTGAAACAAATTATCAAGTCTGTTGAATTTTCTTACTTGGAAAATTATATTAAGAACAATTTGATAATGTTTAGTTAGATAAATAGTTCCAACACCAAATTATCAAAGCCCATGAATTTTCTCATGATAACTTGAAGAACAAGAAATTGTTGGAATATATCTTGGTTCGGTTTTTTAGCAACCTTGATGTGACTGTTGAAAATCTGTTAATCACATATTCACAAACAAATAAATGTAATCCAGTCAACGTGGGAACTTTTTGACGAAGATATCAGAATATCATATCAGGAGAAAAGGATATTAGAAAAGTAGGAGTAGTATCACTACTGAATTTTCGTTTTTTTTTTCATGTGCTGGAATATGGCTAATTCCATGGAATTACTCTTGAAAAAAAATCTGAAATCGCCATTTTCATACGCCACTCTTGGAAAAACTACCATTGCAAAAGGTCTCGTTAGAAATAGTAAGTATTTCTATGTGCATTGTTGGAATACTTATTTTTTGCTTTTTTTTCCATTAGACTGCTCATGGAAAAAGAACTCATGAAAAAACTTTTAAACTTGATCACTGTTTGGATTATCTTTCAGAGGAGCATATTTGGGGCCCACCTTAGGTTTTCCAATATGGAAACTTTTTGACAAAGATATGAGAATATCAAATCAGGAGAAAGGGATATTTGACAAGTCTGAATTGTATATTATGAACTCCGCCGAAATTCGAATAGGTCGTTAGATAACGTGAGATTCACTTGATTTGTATGCATCTACACATATAGGTTAAATTAGTCTATCAGATATAATTGAAAAGATTGATTTGTATCATTATAATCATACTGACATATTTTTATATAATCCGAAATCTGCTACATTAATGAATATGGATCCCGTACGTACGTATTCAACATTAAGGGCCTATTCGGCGGGCCACTGGGAATGGGAATGGGTACGGGAATTGAACTGTGAGTTACTGTTCACACGGGAAAAAAAAAATTCAGTTGAACTGAATTTTTCTTTTCCCAACTGAATTTTTATTTTCCCGCGTGAACAGTAACTCGCGGGAAGTCGGCCGAACAGGTCCTAAATTTTGTAAAATTTTAATAAATGTTTGACGACATATTTTGTAAAATTTTCAACATTGAATATGGATCCCGTACGTACGTATTTCTAAATGGTTGACGACGAATTTGATTAATTAGTATTTCGTTAATTATTCCTGTCAAATGGTTGACGACGATTTAACTATCTCAACTTCAAAGTCACAATACAATTAAAGAGTACGTACCATATGCATCCTTTCGGCCTTGTGAACATTTCTTAACTATCTCAACTTCAAAGCCACAGTACAATTACCAGATGCATCCTTCACATAAATACAATTACCAGATGCATAAGTTTGATGGGTGATTGGCACTTCTCATTGTCGGAACAAGAAAATCCATTTGAGATGAAGCATCCTTCACATAAAAGTAAAGGAATAGGAAAATTCTCCGTGAGTGAACAGTATCAAATCCATGTTTATCGGATGAATCTAGCTGTCTAACTTTTTTTTCATGTACGAATCTCAAAGCAGAAGACTTTTCTTTGCACGAATTTCAAAACAGTTGGATGGTTGGATTCGAAAAATTAAATATTTCAAGAATACTATTCACTCACAGAGAATTTCAACAAATCTGTATTCAAAATTACAACATTGATAGTCAGGCTTAGGGCTGCGCAAAAAAGTCGTAATTCATCATTAATTCGATTTGAGTTCGATTAGGAAAAAGTTCGTAATTAATTCGAAGAAATTAGTTCGTTTTGAAACAAATCAAACCAGTTCGGTTCGAATCTTATTCAAATTCAAACTCAAACTGGATATAGTTCGTTCGAAATTGGTTCGCGGACTATTTAGATTCGAATCTCAAATAATGCAACTAATGGCTTCAACCATCAATCTTTAATAATGCAGGAACCAAACTTATATCAGAACTCAAAATTGTTAATATAATGGTAACTTATAATAGAAAAATGCTTCAACAGCATAACAAATTAACAATGGAATAAGTTCCATTTGACTACGTTCGTGCCATGATTTTAATCAATCTAGCAGTGCAAAAGGTAAGAAAATTTTTGGACTGACACATAATCCATCAGTGTGAATTCGTGAAAGGTAAAAGGAAACTACATGAATTTTGTTCTGTGTGAAGAAAACTATTGCATAAACTACCTGTCAAAAATTTTGTAGTTCGTGATTTGATTGACTTCAATTCGATTTGGAAAAAGTTCGTAATTAATTTGATTCAAAATTAGTTTGTTTTAAAACAAATTAAATCAGTTCGATTCGAATTATATGCCAACTCAAACTCAAACTGAAGTAAGTTCGATTTAGTTCAATTTGTTTGCAGCCCAGTCAGGCTGGACTTCACCCAAAAAAAATATTTAGGCTTGAAAGTGGAGTATAGTGGAAGTATATACTTGCCAAGACTTATTTGACTGCTGCCAAATCATGAAACTAGAAAGTCGCTGTTTATATATAGGGGAATTTCACGTATACCCCTCAAAAACTTCAAAATTACATATTTCTCCCTCGAAATTTTAAAATTACGTATTTCCCCCTTTAAACTTCGAAAACTCACATATTTATCCATTTTATTGTATTTTATATTAAAACATATTTTAAATTCGTATGTTACCCTTTTATTAAAAAGCATAAAACATCCATCTCACTCCAATTTTAATATGAAAGGTTTCTCTACCATCGAATTTTTGGTGCGATACGTGTAGATCGGACGGTAGAGGAACCCTTAAGATTCAAATTCGAGTTCGATAGGGCGTTTTATACTTTTAATAAAGGGTAAAATGGGTATTTTATAAATTTAAAATTTGTTTTATTACAAAAGACAATAAAATAGGTAAATATATGAGTTTTTGAAGTTTAGAGGGGGGAATATGTAATTTTAAAATTTAGAGGGGGAAATATGTAATTTTGAAGTTTTTGAGAGGTATACATAAAATTCCCCCTTGTATATATATGATCCATATCCAAGTGCAGCCACTAATTGTAATCGCATGATAATTAACTTTTTCTTTTGAGGAAGCCTCATAAGTAATAAATCATAATTAACTTGATAGCTAACACTCATTATTCGTCATCCATGACCATGACCAATAAACTAAGGGTGCAATCGGATAATATCCGATCGTATCCGTATCCGTATCCGAAATTTAAATACAGATATCTGATATCCGAATATCCGTACTGATACGGATACGGATATGATTTTGAATATTAATTATCCGTATCAAAATAGTAAATATATATCATATATTTTAATATATATTATAAAAATATTTATGTATATGTCTACAGATATTCGATATCCAATTCATATCAAAAAAATAAAAATAAATACTAATATAGTTTTACCACTATCCAATCCTTATCCGATCCGTTTGCACCCCTAAAACTTTCCTCAATCTCCTAAAATTAAAGCATTAAACACTAGCAATTAAAATAAGTTCTTGTCGCTACCCTTGACCCCAAATCAAGTGATCCAAGTGCAAGTTCCTGGAGAGACACTGAGGCTACAATTGTTTTCGCTAATAGTGACGCCTGCTCCGACGTTATCTTTTTTGGTCTTTCCCGTTTTAATTTCTTTAGAACTTTGAAACTTCCCCAGTTTCTTTTTCTCTCTCTATATATGTAAATCCATCCCCTCGAATTAATATCTAAACTTCTCATATTCTATATATCAACAACGTCAAATTAAACAATCGATCAATTAATAGGAAACGGGCTCCTGCTAATCAACTTATTCCAACGAGATCATTGAAAATGTAAAAATAATATGTTTTTATCATTTTGTAGATCAAAACATTGTATTTTTTATAAAATTTCTCACCCTATCATTGAACCGGATAATCCGGATCCATTTACACCTCTAATTGATATCAATTCTTTTAGGAAAAAAAAATTCATAATATTTTATGATACAACCAAACGCACATTTTAAAATACTTTCATAACTCATCTCGTGCATATATATACTCATAAGTATGAATTTCTACAAATTTATTTGTAGTTTTTCGAATTCAAAAATTCGTACAATCCAGTAATTCTTAAAAGAGATTGAGGCGCACAACAAGAAAAGACGAAAAAAAAAATCGAGAAGAATATATGATAACCTATACGCCAGCTGATGTGTCCTAAACCATCTGATACGGTCTCCGATACAGTTTGTACTCGCAGCGATACGCCGACACTTCTGGATACGTCTCCAACACTTCTGTAGTTTTTGTCTACGCCAAGAAGAATCGAACCCATGTACTGTGTTCCAAACTACACACTCATTGACCACTACGCTATTATACATTTGTTGTTAGAAGTTTGTATTTTTTTTATTTAATATATATGTGAGCTATTGTATCTTATGATTTCTAGAATTTTTAATATTGAATTTATATATACAACTTTTGAATAACAAATACAATTAAAATAATAAAATATATATATATATATATATATATATATATATAATAGCCATATCATATTCTTGATTTTTAAAATTGCCGTATCGCCGTATCCGTATCGTATCCGATACGATACCCATACCCGTGTTCATGCAACATAGAGAGATTTTTTTATAAAACATAAATAAAAAAAATTAAAGTTAAGCTGTCGATATGATTATCGATGGATTTATAAAAAGCATAAGGAGCGGCTTGGCAAGCCGTTCCCCATTTTTTTTTTATGAGAACGGAATCGGAAGCCGTTCCCTGATCATTTTTCTCATTTTTCATCTGTTTCGCACCAACAGCACAACAGCTGCAACAGAAAATCTGGAAATTTCCTTCTTCCGCGAAAAAAAAAAATGAGAGAACGGCTTCGCAAACCGTTCTTGCGCCAAAAAAAAAAAAGAAATAGGGAGAATGGCTTCCCAAACCGTTCTCTACAGTAATTTTTTTTTATTATTTTTTTATTTTTTTACAGTTTGTTTATAAAATAAATCATATATTTTGTTTGATTTTGTATATTAACAATAAGATTAATGGAACAATTTGAATATATTTTTTTTGTGTATTTTGACTATTTTATCATTTTATCAAATCAATGGATTGATTTTTTATATAAAAAAAAAATCAATGGATTGGTTTTCAAATGTACATATTATTTTTTTAAATTTGACTTTTTTATATTTTAAAAACAAACAAATTTAATCATTTAATTGTTATTTTTATTAAAACTCATTTTAATTTAAAAAGTACTTATTTTTTGTAAAAATATAAAATAAGTAATTTATTTATGAAAAAATATGTTAGTATTCTAATTGGTCGATTTTTTAAAATAATGATACATTGGTCTACTACATTGAGGATTTAGAAGTTTCTGTAACCATAAGTTTTGAAAAAAAAATTAAAATATAGTCGATTTTTGCCATAAAAGATGTTAGATTATGGAAAATATGTTCATTAATCATTCAGAGACATTATTTCCTAGAAAAAAGTATCTAGAGATACAAATTTTTAGTATTGTTATTGTAATTCACTTTTACATTTTCTTTAATTTTCTTTACGGAAATATTTATTGCTTTTTTTATATAAAAACCAATCAATTGATTTGTTAAAATGATAAAATGATAAAATGGTCAAAATACACAAAAAAAAATATATTCAAATTGTTCCATTAATCTTATTGTTAATATACAAAATCAAATAAAATATCTGATTTATTTTATAAACAAACTGTAAAAAAAAAAAAATACTGTAGAGAACGGTTTGGCAAACCGTTCTGGAGGCTTGGCAGTCCGTTCTGGGGATATAGGGAACGGTTTGGCAATCCGTTTCCTAGGTAGCAACACGAAAGCCACACGGATCCGCGAAAAATGATCAGGGAACAGCTTCCGATTCCGTTCTCGTAAAAAAAAAAAAATAGGGAACGGCTTGGCAAGCCGTTCCTTATGCTTTTTATAAATCCATCGGTAATCATATCGACAACTTAACTTTAATTTTTTTATTTATGCTTTATAAAAAAAATCTCCAACATAGATGATAACTAAGTTGGTAGTTTTTTTTTTTTGTCGTGTTTTCTTTCGATTGTTGTTTGACTAGTTGTGGTCTTCACTCGTTGACGCTAACCAAGTGCAAGTTCTTGGAGAGACAGCTGAGGCCCACAGTTGCTTTCGCTAGTGACGTCTGCATCTACGTCAATTATTTGGTCTTTTTCATGCTTGGAACTTTTAAACTTCGTCTGTTTCTCTCTCTCTCTCTATATATATATATAAAGCCAGTTACTTCGCCTCTCATATCTAAACTTCTCATTTTCTATCAACAACCTCAAACTAAACAATCAATCAATAAATAGGAAAATGGGCTCCTGCCTATCAGCTTATTCCAATGAGATCATAGATATGCTCGCTACAGCCAAGGTCATTACCATTGATGGGTCTCTAAGAGAGTATTCGGTGCCTACAAAAGTATCAGAGATTTTAGATGAAATGAATATTGATTCTTTTCTCTGCAGCTCAGATGAGTTATACTTGGACAGAGACATCCCTGCATTGAGTTCGCATGATTGGGTCGAGTTAGATCAGATATACTTCATTCTACCTCGATCCATGGCCGATCATCCATTGAAGGGACAAGACATGGCGTCTCTTGCAGTTAAGGCTAGCTTGGCTTTAAACGGAGCATTGGAAAAGAAGAGATCTGGCAGCAATGGAGGAAAGCGAGGTATTCAAGTCACGCCAATTCATGAATTGGATGAAAAATTAGATGAAACATGGGAAATTGGTAAAGATCTGAAAAAAACAGAGCAAATTAGGAGGAATACACTTATGTGGAATTCTAAAACAAAATTAAGAGAAAGAGCACCAGTGAGAAATGGGCATAACATGCCTAAGTTGGCTGCCATTCAAGAGTAGTAGAATGAAGTAATATTTTTAGTTTGTAGAATTTTTGTTTCCTAGAAATATTTTTCATTGCTGCTGTGCTCTGTCAGCGCACACTTGAATGAAGTAGGATAAGTTTCAGTTTTGACTTTTATTGGCATATTAAATGAGAAAAGAATTGTGTGCATTTGTAAATACGAATTATTTAGACAATTATTTGAGAGCAAGGAAATGCAATGTAGCAAAATAAAATTTATAACTCTGTGTTGCTTACATGATTATAGACATATTGGTTTTCTGTTGCGAATGTATTTTCATTGAAATTTGCGCAAGAACAAAAAATTTCATTGAATTCGCGTATGGAAAAATTGAAACGATTGAAATCGGAATAACAGTTTCCCGTAATTCCATTCGAATAACACAGAAGATTTATTTACTTAGTGAATAAATTATATAAATGATAATCCAAAAATAAAGCTACTTTTTGGCCTACAATTGCTAATGGATGATAACAGTTTTGACAATCGCTTTTCCTCTGTGAAAATTGAGCTTTGGATGTGTTGGTTTATGTGCACAGTTTGAGAGATCTGAAAACAGCGAAATGCTGTCATTTTCAGAGATGTAAGGGTATACCACTGCATACTTTGGCTGACAAGATTGTTTCAGAGGTTAAACTTTGGTGGAAGTTTTGCTAAAGATTAGTACTGGTACGTACCAGCAGGTTAGAGGTGCTGGTACTGATAGGTTAGAAGCTGTTATATTTTCTTTCTTTTTCTTTTTTTCTGTTGGCTATCGTAATTTAAGGATGTAGGTCAATTGTAAGAATGTTGTTATGCAATACAATTATTGGGAGCATCTACCAAGTTTCTCAACAACAAAAAAAATGGAAAAAAAGAAAGACAATCGCTTTTCCTTTTGTTTGACCTCTATTTATAAATGTCATATAGGATATAGCGGATAAAGAAAAGGACAAATGTATCAGTATGTTGAAGATATCAAACCCAATCAAAATCAAACCCAATTCAATTATGATTCCTAACAGCTCTCAACCTTACATAAGTGATTCAAAATATTAGGAAATTCCAACTGATGGAAATCAAATTGCAATCAAGCAATATTTGTATATTAGGAAATGGTAACGGCTAGTTAGCCTTTATAAGCACCTGTAATTTTTGTAAATGATACGACTCAATCAATAAAAAAATATATATATTTGTTCACTGTTATTTGAAATACAGTAAGTACTATAAATTAAATGGTACATCAAATAATTAATTATATTGTAAGCTGGTTATAAAATGCATACTAAGTCAGAGAAATAATATATTAAGAATAAGAAATTGTTGGAATATATCTTGGCAACCTGCATGTATGTGACTTTGGAGAATTGAATTTTTCAAACTACTAAATATGTACAGTCAAAGAGTACGTATTTATTCCAGCTAAATGGTTGAGGATGAAATTAACTATCTCAACTTCAAATTCAGTACAGTAAAGAGTACGTACCATATGCATCCTTTCAGGAAATAAATCTACTCGTTCACTTTTCCATGCGGCATCTCAACAAAGTCAATTTTTTATCCACAAAATTCAACTAAGATCAATAATTAGAATAGAAATAACAGGTAACAGTTTGAACTTCTAGAAAAGAAAACAGAGGTTAGATGGATGATTGTCACTTCTCAATGCCGGAACAAGGAAACCACTTTCGATGAAGCATATCTCTTTCAGAATTGGAAATAAATCTGCTGCGGTACGTCCAAAGAAATTTCTTTTCAAAATAACATTTGATATTATTGTTTATCTATTATTAATTTTATTATTTTTTGTTTAAGCACTCTATTTTTATTAAAAACATAATTTATTGGAATTATAAAATAACGTCTTGATACTTATTAGATAAAAAAAAAATCAGTTGTTATATTCTTCTACCTAAATGACATTCAATAATTATTAATAAATTTAGTATTTTCATTTCAGTTAGATTTAAATTTGATCTTAAATTATTTTATTGAATATGTAGGTGAAAGTTCATGAATAAAATATATTATTATTTTTATAATTATTTTCATATTTCATACGTATGTGAGTATTTAAATAAATCAACAATTAAATTGGTTTAACCATCGGCCCAACCAGTAAACCGTTATTCAGATTCATCGAATCTGATTATGATAACATTGACATTGATAGTTACGCTGGACTTTCCCCAAAAAAAAAATGTAAGCTTGAAAAGTGCGAGTATATATATATATTTGCCAAGACTTATTTGAGAGCTGCCAAATCAGAGAACTAGAAACATGAATCCAAATCCACGTGCATGCACCAATTGTTCGTCATCCATGACCGATAAACTTTGCTCCTCCTCCAATAAATTAAATATTAAAACGTATCAATCAAATAAGTTGTGGGCGTCACTCCTGACCACAACTAATTTGGGGGTGCGTATCCTCTGAAATATATCAATTTTTGCGTGACCGACGTGTCCGGTGCCCAGAAAGGAGGGGCAGTATTATTTTTGCTTTGAGATTCGTGCATCACGTATTTGAACAATTGAGATATTCCAAAAAGTCACGCAAAGTATGAGATTTCTCAGAGAGTGCTAATTTACTAATTTGGTCCAAGTACCAAGTGCAAGTTGACACACTCAGTCAGGCCCACAATTGTTTCTGCTAATGACGCCTGCTCCTACGTCATCTGTTTTGGTCTTTCTCGTTTTAATTTGTTTGGAACTCTGAAACTTCCTCTGTTTCTTTCTCTCTTTCTCTATAAATAAAGCCAGTCAGTACCTTCACCTCTAATATCCTAACTTCTCATATTCAATCAACAGCGTCAAATTAAACAATCGATCAATTAATAGGAAAATGGGTTCCTGCTTATCATCAGTTTATTCCAATGAGATCGTACATATGCTCGCTACAGCCAAGGTCATTACCATTGATGGATCTCTAAGAGAGTACTCGGTGGCAACAAAAGTATCAGAGATTTTAGATGAAATTAATAAGGATTCTTTCCTCTGCAGCTCAGATGAGTTATACTTGGACAGAAACATCCATGCGTTGAGTTCGCACGACTGGGTCGAGTTAGATCAGATATACTTCATTCTACCTCGATCCATGGCCGATCATCCGTTAAAGGGACAAGACATGGCGGCTCTTGCAGTTAAGGCTAGTTTGGCATTGGATGGAGCATTGGTAAAGAAGAGATCAGGCAGTAGTGGCAGCAAGCGAGGTATTCAAGTCATGCCGATTTGTGAATTGGATGAAAAGTTAAATGAAACATACAAAATTGGTAACGATCTTGAGAAATCAAAGCAAATTAGAAGTAGGAGTGCACTTTTGCGGAATTCTAAAACAAAATTAGGAGGAAGAGCATCGACGAGAGTCAGAGATGGGCATAACATGCCTAAGTTGGCTGCCATTCAAGAGTAGTAGGTAGAATTATGCAACAAAATTAGTTTGTAGATTTTTCTTAGAAATATTTTTCATTATTGCTACGCTGTCGGCGTGCACCTAGATGGAGTAGGATAAGTTTCAGTTTTGATTTTCATTGGCATAATTAAATGAGAAAAAAAAAATTGTATGTATTTGTGAATAGAAGTAGAAAAGTATTTGAAAGAAGAAAGGAAATGCAATGTTGAAAATGAAATTGATAACTCAGTTTTGCTTATATATACGCGTTTCTTATTTCAATCTTTTTCTCAGTTCTTGATCTCATTATTATAGACGTATTGGTTTTCTGTTGCGAATTCAACCATAATAGCCAATTGATTAATAATCAGTGAAGCGAAAAGCAAGCTGGTGTCTCCGGCTGAGGAGTTTGATACGTCAATAGTATATGCACAGTTGATAGATCAAGCTGTTGCTAACTGTGTACACTATTTTTTTTTTTTTTTAAAACGAATTTACTTGAAAATATTTTTATGTTGAATTGAAGACCATATGAATTCGACACCGTCAGAATTTCAAATCCAAGTTTATCCGAATTCAACGTCGTAGGAATTTGAGATAATCGTGTTATAATCTGACACAAATAATTCGGTACTGTTGCGGACCAAATGACTAATTCGAAAGAAGTATCATAATGTTGAGCATCTCTTGTCAATATATATATATAACAAAATACTTGTGGTCAGGGCTGCAAACAAATCGAACTAAATCGAACTTATCTCAGTTTGAGTTTGGCTTGAATTAATTTCGAACGAGCTCAATTTCGAATTGAATATTTTACGAACTTTTTTACGACAAGAAAGAGTGATCATAGTCACCGAGAGCGAGTGATGAAAGTCGGCTAGGATTTTAGAACTGAGAGCTAGAGTTTTGAACTGAGAGCGAGGGTTACGACGTACGAGTTATGACTTATGGCTGGGCGGCCTTATATTTTAACTTTAAGTCATCAGCGGATATCAATGATTGATATTACTTTGAGATTCGAACTAGAATAATTCGCAAACCTATTTCGAACGAACCAGGTCCAGTTTGAGTTTGGTTTGAATTAATTTTGAATCAAATTTTTACGAACTTTTTTCAAATCACGAACTACGAATTTTTTGTACATCCCTACTTGTGGGGAATTCTTTTTTATTTTGTATGAAAATATGAAAGGCTATACTAAGGTGCTTTTGTTTCTTAATTTCATGGCTCTTTCGCCACGAAATATACAGCAAGAGAGTGTAATAAGTGATCGTTAATAAGTAATAACAGCAGTGCATTCATAATTTCTCGTTTTGACCGGCAAACTTTGTCTCAGTCAAAATAATTGACATTAAATTACTACAACAAGATTTAAAGTTAATATGACAGTATTTGTTCACATATGCATGACTTTGATAGGTTAATTACTTTTGTTTTTTAGCATAACCCTGTTTTTAGTTAACATATACGTGGCCGAAAGCATTTATTTTTACATGAATCTCTTACATAAAGAGAATCTATTCAGCCTAATGAACTAAATGTGATTACATTATAATTAGATAATTTATTTTTATTTTTTTCTATTAATTTTTCATTTACCTTTAAAGTTCAAACAAATCAATATTCGGATAGGCCCAGAGAAATTTACTGGATTGTCTTTCGTTCATCGGACAAGCCCAACTATTAATGTTTTAACAGAGTTGCAGGCTAGCAGCTATCTCTCAACGGGCTTACGGCCCATAGATTAAACCAAAAAGAAAAGAAAAGCTGTCTCAACATGGTTTTTAGTAGGTAGGGCTGCAAACGGATCGAATAGGATCCGATACGGATCGGATAGTGGTAATATCATATCTATATCCGCTTTATTTTTCAAATACGGATACGGATCGGATATTAAACGGATACGGATACATATATCTATCTTTTATAGTCGTAAATAACATAATTTTCATAATATATATTAAACTATATGTTATATGAGGAGGGGATCCACTTACACTATTTTTTGGTGATACAAAATTACACCATTTATTTTTAAAATTTTCAAAGTCTAAACAATCGATCCAAACCGTTCAATATAACCTCCATATTAAAATGTACTTAGCAACCAAATTTTACATTTTGTTGAATTTTTTACTATTTATTAAGTATTTTACAAAATCGTTGTTTTCAGACCATTAAATTTTTGTATCCATCTTAGTAAATAATCAAAAATAAAAAAAATGTAAAATTTAATCTGCAAGCATATTCTAATATGTCCAACTTGTTGAACAGTTTCGATCGACTATTTGAACTTTAAAAATATAGGATGTAATTTTGTGTCACCAAAAAATAGTGTAAGTGGATCCCTCTTCATGTTATATATCTACTATTTGGATACAAATAATTAAAATTTAAAACTATATCTGTATCTGTATCTGAACGAATTTTCGAATATCGGATATCCGTATTTAATTTTCGGATACATATTCGAATACGATTATCCGACCCGTTTGCACCCTTAGATTTTATTCGTTTTACTTGGATCATCAGCAACAAGTTCTCTGAAAGGTTTTGTGTGCCAACAGTGCCCATCAAAATGACAACATATATTTGGTCTTTGAGTTTTAGACATAGACTAGCTATTTCTCAAAAATTGTTCAATTAACATGAATATTTCAACAATGTGATTTTGTTCTGAATATGATAGCGTCAATTAATTAGCATAATTAAGTAAGTAGTTATCATACAAGTTATTTAAATAAAAACAAATTGTTGCGATAATGTACTCTTATTAAAGTTGTTCCAATGACTCTCCAATGATTGGTAAAAGACAAAAAAAAAATATAACAAGAAAAAATATTGCCATAATATTTTTATTGTTAAGATCTTCTATTATTTTATTTAAGGTTTTTGCAAAATCATTGATGGCATTATCCAATATAATATTAATAATCAAACTTTGGTTAAGACATTTTTTTATGGAGGGCGTATGCTTAAAATTCGATTGAGAAATCATTTATGAATAATTAAAGTTGGGAAGGTTTGATCCAATCTTTATCTCAAAAAAAAAAATCTAATTATATAATACATTTTTAGCCCATTATATTCCATGTCTAAAGTGGCGAAAAACAAAGTATTCAGAATAGTTCGGATTCAGTTCGGTGGGGTCAAAAATTTATAATTCAGGAATAATTCGGATATAATCGGGAATAATTCAGTACCACAAGAAAAAAAAAAACCAATAAACTGTAAAAATAATAAAATAATAAAATTTCGTGTTTTTTTTTGCAAATAACTCATGATTCGCATTTTATTCGCGAATAAAACGTATTTTACATTTTTTGTGTGTTTTATTCAGTGTTCTATTCGGAAACATCGAAAAAATGAATGAAACACGAATAAGTCGCAAATCAATCGCGTATATTGTTATTTTGGCGAAAACCAGCTTTTGGCCTATTGGCAAAGACAATATTTTCTTTGTGAGAGGTCGCAGATTTAAAACTCCGAAAATATAATTATTTGTATATATTAAATTGTTGGATGGCTTGACCTCCAACATTTATTCAAAAACAAATGTCTAGAGTAATAAGAAACTTTTTTTTTCCAAAAAAATAATTATTCATCATCGTGTATGTATACAATTTAAAGAGAATATCTATATACACATTAATGTGGTTGTGAGAATGTCCTATACACATTCAAAATATGAAACTTTAATTAACAAAGACTCTGAGTCCATTTGAACAAATTGAACATGTCACTTAATGTGTGTATCACTGAGAAAAATTTCTTGAAATTTAAGAATGCCAAGAGAAAAATAATGATAAAATTAAATAAGAAAACCGTCCAATTAATCATCAATGCATTTAGGTGATAAACGTCAGTAATCAGTAGAGAAGGAAATTTGTCACGGCGTGACAAGTCACATCACGTAACGTCACGTACACGTCACGCAACGTCACGTCACGTGTGTCGATTACGTGACGTGACTCGCGTGTCGCGCGATGTGATTATTCACGTGACGTGACTACATTCTATGAAAATTATACATCACGTCACGTCACGTCATGTCACGTGGTCACGTGGTCACGTATAGTCACGAATGATCACAATTACGAAGATTATAGGTACAATATGTACAATCAGAGTTGGGATTATTAATTTAGCTTAATGAATATTTATAATTTGAATTTTTAACAATATTATTTACTCATTTCAAATTTTTTAGAATTTTTTAAATTTTTCATTTTTTTTATGAATTTTTAACAATATAAATTAAAATATAAAAAAAAGTTTGACGTGACTAATTCACGTTATGTTACGTTACATGTGGTCACGTCACGCGTGATCACGGCGTGACTACGCATGACGTGATCGTCTACTGCTATTTTAGTCACGTCATGTGAAAAAAATAATTAATCACGTTACGTCACGTCACGTGACCAAATCACGGCGTGATTATCACATCACGTCACGGCGTGTCACGTTTTTCCTTCTCTAGTAATCAGCCACATTATTGGATAGCCTGTACCAGCCACATAAGACTAAAACGAATGTAGACACGGTAAGGATTGTTTTCTCAAAATTGAACCAATTTTAGATATTTTAACTAAATAAGCATCATTAATTTGTTTTTTTTATAAAAAATAGCTCCACCAATCCACAGCCATTTACTATTATTTTCAGTAATTAAATTGTATAGACGAATTATAAAATGGCTCTACCGACTGATCGGTGGAACAAATATATTTCTGTCTCTACCGATCTGTTTTTTATAAAATTAAATCATTAATGCTTATTTAGTTAAAAATATTAAATTTGTTTCTATTTTAAAAAAAAAAATCCACGGTAAGGAAAGAAATTGGCATGGAGCGAAAGCACAAAGTTTTTTTCCCAACAAAAACAAAAGAAAAGAAAGTTTTTTTTTTTGTTGCATTAAAAACAAAAGAAAAGTTGGGGGTAAAATTCGGATTGTGGTCTCTCGTGGGTCGTGTCGGCAGAGAAATGGACCCCACGTGGTTTATAATGTATGATGTGTAAGTTCTCTCTGTAACACTTGTCATGACATTACCGAACCATTTTATTAATTAGTGTCATCCTTTTCCCTCCACTTTAATTCTCAACTTAGTGTTTCTACGTGTACATACTTTTTTACTTAGATTGTAAGCCATGACAGGACAGAAATTGCGATTTGTAAATCAGATTGCATACAGGAGCGGATTCAGAATTTTTGTCGGAAGCAAAAAAATATCAAATTAGATTTAAATAGCTAATTGCATTTAAATATATTAACTAATTAGATACTCGATAAAAGAACAATACTTTAATTTATACTTTCAATACTCTGATTTGTAATTTCTGATGTTTTAACCTATAATTCTAATTGAGAAAGGTTCCAATACCTCATCATACCTCATATTATATATCTTCGTTTTCAGCGTTCAAATTATCGGTCCGAACGCTCAAAATAATATCCATACTAAAATATGCTTGTGGATGAAATTTTGTAATTTTTAAAAAAAAATTTCTAATTTTTAAGAGAGGTACAAAATCAGTGTTTATGTATCGTTCAAAAATAGTGATTTTGTACATATCTTAAAAAATAGTAAAAAAAATTTCATCTATAAGCATATTATAGTATGGATATCATGTTGAGCTGTTC
Organism: Carex arenaria; assembly: GCA_964058825.1. Lineage (NCBI taxonomy): Eukaryota > Viridiplantae > Streptophyta > Magnoliopsida > Poales > Cyperaceae > Carex > Carex arenaria. Next base: position 190,122 of record CAXKVW010000322.1, read on the forward strand.
GGATTAATAATTTGAATTCTAAAAATGAAGATATAAAATATGAGGTCTCATTCTAATTATCAATCATAATACATTAAATTTATTTTAATTTTAATTTCAGAATTTAACTTGAATTACAATTTAAATATTTAGAGGAGGACAAAAGAAATTCAAAAAGAAAAAAAATCAATCGAAATATTTTGATATTCATTAAAACTCAAAATTCAAGTGAGAAGCTGCCCTCCGCATCTACATGGGTTCGTCCGGACCGTCCCTGATTGCATATGAACTTATTAGCAATTATTTTACCTTTTTAGTTGTTGTGTTTGGGATTATGTACCTTAATAAACTAATGGAAATACAACTGGACCTTGGCCCATTTGTAGTTATTGGATTTGTAACTAGACATGCAGTACAGTACAGATCAGTCAACAATAAATTCATTTGGGACTTAAATCACTGGTACTGGTACTGATACTGCTGCTGCGGTACAACCATTCGTCCATTACAATTTATTGGTGCCACTTTCGTCCTTTTTTGGTCTTCGTATTTTATCAGATAGAATCAGGGGCAAATCAATCATCATTTCTTCAGAATAATAATTGCCATCTAACTCAAATTTTAAGATATATTGCCCGAATCTGATTTTTTTTTTCTGCGCTCTAAAGAGAGCTTTAATTGTAGGGTCAATATGGCATCTATAACTGATTAATCCATCTTTTTTCTGAGAGCAGTTTGGGTCCCATGCCCATCGGACTCAAATTTGCATCCGATGGGTTGCCGTCCGATCTGCTTTAAGATCTGGCTGACACGGATATTAAAGCGATACGCATGAATTTTGAAACGGATCATACAGTTATGGAACCCATCACACTCATTTTGAGTCCGATGGCATCGGACCCAAGCTGCTCTCCTTTTTTCTGAGTTAATCATAGCAGACGGTTTGTTTAGCTGTGTTTTTGCCTTGAGATTTACTGTTCTAAAAGTAGTGAATAGTGATTCGTTTCAGGGAAATCACAGAGCAGGTGCCCAGAAGAATATATAGCTTCTCAAATCAAGAAATAAAAGTGTGTGCATTTGGAAGATTCCAATGAATGATAGGCTAGGTGGCCTTACTCAAATGCCTCAAGATTAATAAACAAACAAATGGAAGTAATAAATAGATACATTACATTACAAACTTGGGTGGTTGATACTTGATAGCATCATCAGCTATATATATATATTTTAACAGAGGAAGGATCCTACTATTTTTTTTTGTGACACTAAATTAAATTATACATTTTTAAAATTTTCAAAGTCTAAACAGTCGATTCAAACCGTTCAATATGTTATTCATATTAAAATGTGCTTGGAGACTAAATTTTATATTTTTTGAATTTTTTTACTATTTATTAAGTATTTTACAAAATTGTTGTTTTCCGACCATTGAATTTTGTAACTATCTTAATAAATAGTAAAAAAATTCAACAAAATGTAAAATTTGATTTGTAAGCACATTTTAATATATTCATCATATTGAACGGTTTGGATTGACTTTTTAATTTTAAAAATATAAGGTGTAATTTAGTGTCACCAAAAAATAGTATAAGTGGATCCCACCTCATTTTAATATTTTGTTAACAAACTAGAAGGAACTATTATTATGATGGTTAGTTTCCCCTAACAAATATCCCCTCTCAATGCACAATCACAAATCACAATTTGACAAATACAACGGAGGTTTGGTTATGGATCGACGACAGTGATGGCTTGGCAGTCAGCTTTCCCTCTCTTTGCTAAGATCCAATGTCACAATCAACTATTATAGTCTCATAACCACTATGCCCCCTCATAGAGAAAACAGCAAGTACCCTTTACCTAATATACATTGCCCATTTCAATCTCCTTTGTTGATCATTAAAAGGGAAAAGTGACATTTGTAGAGGTGTGTTAGTTAGAGATACCATTTTCTTTGTTTTAGAGAAGCATATCTTTTCTCCATTAGTTTATTTAGTATTATTCCTTTCACTAGCCTAAGCCTAGCCTCCCTCTGCTTTCTCATCTCTTTTTATTTTTGCTGCTGTATTCATTTATTTATATTTTGTTTATAATTTTTCCAAGACTGAAGGTGGGCCAGTACTTGTCTTTTTTGGGCTTTTCAGCCTCTATATATATATATATATATAGTAACTAGTAAGGTTGCGGTTATTTCTTTTCTTTCACTAACTCCCACTCAAAAGGAAACAATTATTTTTACAAGTACTTCGTTTTTTCTCTCATCAGACAGCTTGCTGTGCCTCGCTTTTAGAGCCTTTGTCCTCCTCGGCATTTCCAAAATCAATTACTATCACACAAATTCTTATAGTCACCGACACCTCCCTCAATTACGCGCGCTTCAGCATCTCTTCAGGTACTGCTGTGTATACAATTTTGCTTTTCTGAATCAAGGAAGAGATCCAGTGAAGTATTGATTTTGGGGAAGGAGATGAGCATTATGGACACACCAAGAGCTAATCGGGTTTGCAAATACACCAAAGAAAGACATTCACATAGGTGATCCTATCAATCTTCTCTGTTTATGCTTCTATTTTTCTATTTAAGTTGGGGTTTTTCCAAAATTCAGGAGCATTACCTTAAGTTCCTCTGTTAATTTCTCAAGCCAAACTTCTATTTTGCATGCTGACATTTTTGCAAATTTAATTCCCAATGCGGTCCCTCCATGTTTTTCTCTGTTTGTATTTAATCCAGCTTATATTTTAATTACAGTATATCAGCGGTACAAGAAGACATATTGAACATCTCACCTCGATTATCTTATTACAATCCTGTAAGAAATTTAATTATCCTTCCTCTTTGGTTAATAATTATGCAACTCACCTTAATTTATCCAATATTTTTTGGATTGACAAACTTTTATTCATGTTTCCTACTGGTAAATAATCGACATACCAATGAAGCAGACTATCAGTCTCGAGAGGAAGTTACATCGGAGAAATTCATTGAATATACCGAAAGAGATTGTGCCGAATCGTAACTCGACATCATCTGTCCCTTCAACTGAGGCTAACACACCAAGGGTAGCTCTATCTTTTAAGCATAGTATTTCAATCTTTTCAAGTCACTTGAAATTTACATAAAGAGTACACTCATGAATCTGCAGCTTTTGGACAAGGCATTTATTCCAAGTCACTTTACACTTAATTACTAGCTAGGAGTGCACTCAGGAATGTGAACTTATTAGTTATTAGGTTACTTTCAATTTTGAAGAGCCTTAACTTTCTCAAGAAAAAAAGCAAGTAGAAAATGAACTTTCAGCATCTAGTGATTTATCATCTCATCATTATCATCGTCCTAGTCGTCGCCGTTGTCGTCATCATTAATTGTAAATATTATTATTATTATTATTATTATTATTTACAATGTACTTGCATACTAAATTTTACATGTTTTAGATTCTTTTTACTATTTTTTTAGATAGGTAGAAAATCACTACTTTTGAATGGTCTAGAATTTTTAGATCAAGTGATTTCTAGTTCATCTAAAAAAACAGTAAAAAAAATTGTAAAAAATTTAAAATTTGATCTACAAGTCCAATTTCATATGGAAATCATGTTGAACGTTTCAGATTGTCTATTTGGAATTTGAAAATAAAGATATTAATCCATAGTACGAACCAATCTGCGCTATGCATAGTACCATAGTCTTACTCTATTAATTATAAGGGGGAGTTTCATGTATCCCCCTCAAAAATCTTGAGATTACGTATTTCACCATCTGAAATTTATAATATCATATTTACCCTTCTAACGTTACAAACTCACAAATTTACCCAATTTATTGATTTTTTTTTTATAAAACTCATTTTAAATTTGTAGAGTACCCATTTTACCCTTTCTCTTCATTCCTACAGAAATCCCAAGCTCCTCCCTGCCTATTTTCCCTCTCTTCTACATAACTCAAATATGACATAGCAACCTGCATTTCTTAATTACCTACTTGATTTTGTACTAGTTTATCCACTAGCTGACTGGACCCAAATATTCTGACACAACAGTATGATATTTTCCCTTTTTTCTTGTCTTACCAATAATGATATTTAAGTGACTTCAGTTATAAGGTAAAATGATTATTTCTCTCATTTTTCTTCTTTTCTTTTGCAATCGAGAGCTTCATCTCCTTTGCACAGAGAATCAAACCATCTGCAGTTATGTACCAGAAAATTCACATCCTCAAACCAGCATTTTCCTCTCATGTCAATTAAAAAGACCATACCAGTACAAGTATCATTATCAGTACTGGTACCCAAAGGAAACCATACTTTATATCACTCATCCACTTCTCGCAATAAGATGTCATGAAAGAAGCAAATTTCTCTGAATATTCTCCGTCCTAGTGCTCGTTCAAAACAATTCGTACAGAGAGACACTGATTTTTTTTAATCCCCTTAATTCAAATTCAAATACGGATACTGATTTTTTTAATCCCCCTAATTCAAATTCAAATATGAATTTCTCTGAAGATTCTCCGTCATTGTGCTCGTTCGAAAGGAGAAAATAGGGAGGGAGGAGCTTGGGTTCACAGTAAGTGGTTTCAGACATAGGCGACAAGCTTGATTCGTTGACAAATGGAGTATTGAATGGTATAAAGAAAGCTAAAAGTCATCTAATATTTGACAAGTTTTTAATTGGAACAAGAGAAAATAAAACATGTTATTTGAAATTACAATGGACGAAGCTGGTTGGGTTGGCTAATAGAATTGATGGCCTGGGAAAGATATTTTCTGAGTTATATGGTGATTATAATGCAAGTGATACATTTTTATTAGATAGTTCCTCCACATATCAGGTAATAACTAGTAAGGTGAAAGGAGAAAAAGAATAGAGCGAGAAAGGGTAAAATGAGTAATCTACAAATTTAAAATGAGTTTTATTAAAAAAAATAATAAATTGGGTAAATTTGTGAGTTTTTGAACTTTAGAAGGGTAAATATGATATTATGAATTTTAGATGGGGGGATACATAATTTCAAGGTTTTTGAGTGGGATGCATGAAATTCCCCCTAATTATAATAATATTATTAGTTTTTATTTTTTAATTCTTTGATTATGTGCAGTCTGTGGCAGATTTGGTCAATGAGATAGCAACACTGGAGTTGGAAGTGGTGCATTTGGAGAGGCATCTTCTAACACTGTACAGAACTGCATTGGATCAACATCTTTCATGTTCCTCTGGTACTTTTAGCAGGGCATCTAGTACTGATACATCTTTTGATCAGTCTCAATTGCAAACTATTCTTGGTTCTCATCAGTCCCAAGAAAGATCACCTAAACCTTTCAAGACAGTACGAGGCGATGAACACCTTGCATCAACTCCCGCGTACACTAGAGTTTTGACTGATAATGACAACACAAGAATCTCAAAATCTTGTACTGTAAGTTCATTCTGTTAGAGATATATAATTTCCAGCTTAATTGATTGGGATCTTTGTTAGTCTTTTTCTTGGGCTATAGCCAACTTTTTTGCAGTTTAGACCCTAGCTAGCCTAATTGAGTGTGGATCATTACTGATCGAGACATAATACCCATAGCATATACATTTTTGGTCCAAACTCCAGCAGGAACTGGAAAATACAGTTATGTTGCTTCCTAAGTTTGCACAATCATAGACTAGCATGACTTGATATCTTTTTCCTCAGAAATTATATTTTAATCAATAACCATAAAACAAACTGGGCATGCATTTGCAGAATTTGCAAAATTCATTGTCTGGACATCGTAGCCTAGCAGACCATTTTGGGTCATCGATTGTGGATCATGTGGCAGAGATCTCACCACATCGTTTATCAGAGGAAATTATAAGGTGCATCTCAGCTGTTTATTGCAAGCTTTCAAAACCTGCCATAAAAAATGAAGATTCAGAGATCTCACTTTCTTCATCTACTCCGTCAGCATCATCCTCAAGCAGCTCTTTTTCTCCCACAGAACCTGGTGATTGTAGTTCAAGCCCCTCTCGATTTGAGTTGCCTAAACATAAGAATCTTCTCTATGATAATACCATAGTTGTTCCACACATACGCATTGATGCTCATAGATTTGGCTATGCTTCTAAAATGCTTCAGAACTTCAGGTAATTTTGTAATGTTTTGCAAATAATATGTTTATGCAAAGCTTGTCCCAAATTATGTATGAGAAGCGAACAATAATTCTTTTGGTGACAAATAGTGATTACATTCTTATGGTTTAATTATTTAAAATTCCAAAATCTAAATGATCAATGGAAATCATTGATATAACTGAGGGAGCAATGCCTATCCAAAGTTGTGCAGTTTATCATTCATTTGGTACAGAATCAGGATATTAATAAATTAACGTGCCAAATCAATTACAAACCAACTTTTGATATTTCAATTCTTGATTTTGTACTAAATGAACTCGAAATTTATATAATTTTTTATGTGCATGCATTGCTTGTGACAAAGAACATAATTGACAGTTCATTTTTGTGATCATTTGGAATTTGGAATTTGAAATGTAATTCTATCTAAAGAAAGTATATGTCATGATGTGTCCCGGAGAAAAATTGTTGTTTGATCCTCCTGTTTATATATTGGAACATGTTTTTCATTAAATGACTTTTATTTGATATGTAAATAGGTCATTGATACGACGATTGGAGAAAATTAACCCAAGAGCCATGAAGAGTGATGAACAACTGTCTTTCTGGATTAACATTCATAATGCCCTAGTAATGCATGTATGTTCCCAATTTCAACTTGATTACCAGTTCAAATCAAAAGTGACCTTGAATTTTCTTATAATATTAATATTGTTTATGTTTCACTGATTTTTTATTTTTGAAAAATCACAGGCATTTTTGGCATACGGGCTCCAAAAGAACCATATGAAAAGTACACACATGATTCTTAAGGTATGGACGTCAGAAATTAATTACCCAAAAGGCTTTGTTAATTTCAAGAAATTTTCTTATATTTTCATTTGATTGAATGTACAGGCTGCATACAATGTAGGAGGCCATTCAGTGAATGCATGCACAATTCAAGGTTCAATTCTTGGATGCGAACCCCATCGTCCTGCACTGGTACATGTCTTAGCTATACTCAATTTTAGCCTCCCATTTGAACCAGTATTACAAAAATATCAGAAAATAATTGAAGCCTCTGTCTTTGAACCAATAATTTTTTCATTAACTACTTAAAATTAATGAAACTCATAACAAAGTAACGAACGAAACTCTTTTAACTAATTATGAATGTAGTGGATGTTAGCACTATTCTCATCCAAAAGGCGGTCGACAACTGTTAATCAAGGACACGCGTTCGCTCTTGACCGGCCAGAGCCGCTAGCCCATTTTGCTATTTGCACAGGATCTATCTCGGACCCACCGGTATATTTGTTTTCCTTTATTTATATTTGTTTTTCTTACTTGATGTTTCTGCATTATCTGTCATCTTGATTTATTTTAAGAGTTGTGTTCCTCTCCTTATCATTCCATACATAGCTTCGGCTTTACACAGCAAAACAGATCTACAAGGAACTGGAGATTGCTAAGAGTGAGTTTATTATGGCCAATGTTTCGGTTAAGAAGCAGAACAAAATATTATTACCAAGAATGCTGTACTACTACGGGAAGGATGCTTCATTCGAGTTACGCGACATTCTTGAGATGATATGCAAATGCTTGCCTGAATCTCAGCAACGGAAAGACATGGAACAACTCTGCCTCAAGAAAAGAGTCGAAAAGTATGTAGAATGGTTGCCGTACAAATCATCATTCAGATATGTTGTGCATAGGGGATTAGCACACTTGTAATTAATCTGACTGACTCGGTTATTGTACATCTGTAATTAAACAAACCTACCAGTGGGATTGTTCATATTTGTCTGCTTGTTGTGTTAAATTGCTTTTGCTTGTAAATTATTGCCATGACAATTTATGTGGTACTTTGTGTCAAATTTGATAACTGCAATTGAGTTGTACTTTGGAAACAATTCCTTCTAGGGGTGTCAATGGGTACGATATGGGTAGGGTGGAAGCTTTTTCATATCCATACCCACTAAGATTTGACCGTACAAACCCTATCCTCACCCATTAAGAATTAACCTTGCTCTACCCTATCTTTACCCGTTAAAATTATCGGTTAACAAAACGGTAGCAGATGAATAACATAATGCTAATAATATAATAATTATTTTTATTATTTTTTACTAATATAACGTAAAAACTCATCATTTCACACGTATGCAATTACAAATTATCGGTTAACAAAACGACAGCGGGTGAATAACATAATGCTAATAATATAATAATTATTTTTATTATTTTTTACTAATAGAACGTAAAAACTCATCATTTCACACGTATGCAATTACATTACTAATAAAAAAATGTGCATTCAATTCCAACTAATTTTTTTTTATATAAATTAAGAAAATTTAAAACACAAATATCTTTTGGAACAAATTCGCTTATTTAACCAAATAATAAAACATGCAAATAAAAATAATATGTTTAACATTTTTCTTACAACAAAAAATATACACTAAATAACAAAAGTATATCACTAATTATTGATCAACAATATCATATGAAATATCACAAAAAATAAAGTTTACCATCACTAATTATTGCTCAAATATTATCATATAATTTTATTTTATATAATTACCCTATAAGGTAATGGGTACGAAATAGCCTTTACCCATACCATTACCCATTTAGCTAACGAAAAAAATCCCTATCCATATCCATACCCGATAAGCTAACGAAAAAAAATCTTACCCATATCCGTCTTATCAAATCAGGGACGGACCCAAGTGTATCCAGGGGGGGCAGCTGCCCCCCCTAGATTTTGCGTTTTAGTGGAAGTCGGGACGTTTCGATCGACTCTGCCCCTCCTTGAAAATCTTTTTGCCCCCGCTGGATGTTTAATTTGTAGTTTGGGTTAAATTTAGAGTTAAAATTAAATAAATTTCTTCAATTATGATTAATAATTAGAATTATAGATTGAAATATCGGAAATTACAAGTCAAAGCATTGAAAAGTATAAATTAAAGCATTATTTTTTATTAAGTACTTAATTAGTTAATGGATTTGAACCCGTTTAGTTATTTAAATCCGATTCAATATTTTTTGCCCCCCCCCTCCCTGACGAAAATCCTGAATCCGCCCCTGTATTAAATACGGTACGGATAGGATAAACGGTTAAAAGAGTATCATTGACACCTCTAATTCCTTCCATTGCAACCAAGAAATATGGTCAAGGTTAACTTATAATTTTTTGTTTTGGAAGTATATATATTGTGCTTTTGACATGGCAGTTAGTTTATTTGTTCTTCCTTTTTCGCAAAAGAAAAAGGTTTCTTTTTTCATGATTTTCTCTTTTAGCTATCTTTCACTACTACATGTATTTCTTTTGCTGGGTGGAGAAAGGTATAAATACGAGTCAGTATGTAAGAGTACAGCCCATGAGCACACAATCTCGACTTTATGGGCTAAAATTTGTACGGACTTTGGGCCGGATCCACACATTCTACCTGAATTATATCACCTAAGGTAACAGAATATTTTTGTTTAGATATTAACCGTCCGATCAGAATCTGCACTAATATTAAAGGTACACGTTGGGCTCAGATTTTTATCGGACGGTATTGATCTAAACAGAAATATTATGTTACCTCAGAGGATATCCACATTTGATTTCTTTTCCCCGAGATCGGAAATCAAGTAAGAAGGGAGAACCGGAGAAGCGCTAGAGCTTGTTTTTAGTTTTAGGGAACTGGGAATGGCTAAGAAGAAGAAATGCAGTTGATTAATGGTTAGTTTAATCATTCTCTTTACTATTTAGCAATTTCTGAACTATAAATGCCTACAAATTCTGTTCTTTGGTTCCGCATCGCTTACAATTGATTCACAAAAAAACACTATTCCTTTTCTGTAGTTATCAATAAGCACAAAATTTACATCAGTAATATGTTGAGATCTCTTCTTACGCTTTTAAATGATATCTTACACAGTAATTGAGTACATCCCACAAGTTACTTGTAGAATATTTGTTCACTTAAAGCAAACCTGATTTATGGGATGCCTCCAAAATAAAAATAATAACAATACAAGATATCTCTTATTCATACCTCTCATTTATGTACATATCACTTATTTGCTTTCTCCTAGTTCATTCTTCTATTGTGTACGTCTTGTAAAATTGCTTCTGAGACAAGTGGTAACAGAGAAGAAGTTGGTTTCTTGTAATTCTTGGTTTTATATGCCAAACCATTTGATGATTTGTTTGATTGTTTTTTTCATCAAAATTTAGGAAGATTGTGTGCACCTTATAATATCTCGAGGTCCTGTATGACTTCCTCTTCCTCCCATTGCAGATCCTGGATTTTCGAATCAGTTTCCTGTCCAAACAGTTGGAGAGGAGCATCTAACTGAGGTGGTTCCTGCATATATATAGGTAATGATGAATAACTTGACTATTTAAGCACTTCCATGTGAATGCATGCTGATATTAATCATGCTAGTTACCATGTGACGAATAAGGGGCCAGTTAATGCCTTGGAAAAAGGGATGTTGTTTGATCTCATTTGCACCAATTGTTGCTCCCATTCGATCAGCTGGGTCTCTCTGGAGCAACCCATGAATTAACTGTCGTCCTTCTAGGCTAACCTGTTCCAAGTTAACCAGCACTGTTATGAGTACTGGTATTTGCTTGCTGATATTTTCTTCTAAGAAAGAATTAGCAAATTTTGCATTTTCTTACTGGTATGCTGCTGGGGAAAGTGAGATCCTTTTTTAATATATTAGAGAATGTTTTCTGTCTGTTCTTCCCTCTGAAAGGTGTACGCCCATATAACATCTCATATAGAAGTATTCCTACAATTCAGAGAGATCCATCAATCTCTAAGTTTCTAGTGAAAATAACATTCACAGATATAGGGTTTTGCTATTAAGAAAAAAATGTTGACTAGTTCATGGTGGTAATATCACTACCTAGAGCCCACCAATCAATGGCACTGCTATGGCCTGCTCCCATAATTATCTCCTGGATTGCCGTCGTGAAAAATATGAAAAGATAAATAAGTGATGGTAAACACTAGTTTAAAAGTTGAAGAAAAACTGATAGAAGGTCAAGTAATTTACAGGGGCAATGTATTCTTCAGTTCCAACAAATGAATTAGATTGAGTGCTAGGTTCTGCAACAAAGGTAGGGGGATTCAGATCCCTTGACCTTCTTCGTTTTGATTGCGAAGATTGTTTCACAACCTGCAAATACATATCAGTTAAGCTATTTCACTAGAAATTAATTCTCAAGTACACAATGGGGTTGATAGAATATTCTAATCAACAGAAAAAATGAAAAAAGAAAAACTTGCCTGGGGCTTGCAATTGGTCAAAAAGGATAGGTCAAAGTCAGTCAGCACAATATGTCCGTCCTTTTGAAGTAGTATGTTTTCAGGTTTCAGGTCCCTGTATATTATCCCTACATCAATTGAAACATTAAATTTAATTGTCACTCCTTAAATTTGGGAACTTGGGGTGTTTAGGCAACTAAAAATACAGTAAACCATTCTTAGAAGTTGTCATTTATTGAAAACGGGAAAGGTCGAGGATCAAATACCCAGGCAATGAAGATATTCAAGACCAATAACTACTTCTGCTGCATAAAACCTGCATAGTATTTAGTTAATTGTAGATTAGGGTACCCATGGTTATTTTATGTAGCAGCTAGAGCCAAATTTGCTTCTATGCTCTACAAAAAATAAAAAATATCATGTACCCTTCCAAAAGAAGTATATCTTAGGTTCCACTCTAAAATGTGTATATTGTTCAGAAAGTTTGTCTTTTGAAGTAAATCAGGAAACAAGGAGTATGCAGGTTAAATTTTTTTTTATTATTAATATATGTGATATTTTTATCATCTTTTGTCGGCTGGGCATTTCTTATACCGTTCTATGTAGGGTTATACACAATGTTGTCAGTTTTGGCATTTTAAAGGTACACTCAAAATTTCCCCCAAATAAAGTAATGAGAGTAGAAGTGTACTTGGCGGCTTCCTCTTTAAATATTTTCATGGGTTGCCTGTCAAGTAAAGCAAACATTTCTCCTCCAGGACAGAAGTCTGTTATTAGGCAAACATGTGTTGGAGTCTGGTACATGCATCACAAGTATAAGTTATTATCTTCATTTTCATACACCAAAATGGAACTTGAAACAAAAGATCTTAGTATAAGAATAGAAAAACCTGAAAGGAAGTATATAAAGTAGGAAGAAAAGGATGGTCCAACTGCGAATATATTTCTCTTTCAATGCATGCTCTATGAACCTGTGAAAAAATTACACTTAGGAAAATGGCCAATATCCTTTATTTTATACTGACACAATGATTAAATATAGAAGATTACCTTGTTTCGGGTTAACATTACTGACTTGTCCATTGCTTTCATGGCATACAGTTCACCGGTGCCTTGTAATTCCACCAAATGAACACTGGAATGAAATCAAATAATATTGAGTTGACTCCTTTGGTATAAGCTGCTAGCTCCTTGTTTTGAAGCAAGATCATAAGCATTATAGATGAGTCTTTTATATTTAATTTTTAGGTAAATCTGGTATTCTTAGTTAGAAATTAGAATATAGAAAAAGAATTTCTATAATGCTAATCAGTGTACCTGCCAGTATCCCCACAGCCTAGTGGTCTTATTGGCCTGAAATGCTTCAGTTCAATCTGTTCCCCTTTTCTTGTAATCTAAATTTTTTTGGGTTCAGAAAAAAGATCAGAGCATCAACATTAGATTAGTTCATGTTATTAATTTTTTTTTTTTAAAAAGATTAGTGCTATTTGTTAATCATTAAATTTTACCTTTTCAATGGCTATCCAAGAAGAATTGTTCTTCTTGTGAGGCTTTGGAAAGACAGGCTTGGAGTGGATTGCCCACAGATACTCTGGTTTCTGAAGAAAAGCCATAGTTTTTGTTTTGAGTTATGATACCAATCATAAATTCTCAAATTTTCTAAAAAATGAAACAAAAAAGAATGTACCTTACCGAGTTGGGATCAGGAAGTTCCCTCACAGCTCCATCCACATTCTCAGCTGTTGCTTTGACCTGAAAAAAAGAAAAGAAAAGCATCATGCAACATGCTTGATTGTGCTTTAATGAACATAGTTTCCACAAATCCCATGGTAATATATAAACAAAATTTACATGCAAGCTATTAAATGAGAATATCCAACTTACCAATTTGGCACTCTGGAGTTCAGTCTGTTCGGAGAGACGATTTTGAAGAGGTTCAACATGATCGCTTCCATCCAGTTGCACTCCAATAAAGTACTGAACTTCCCCCTGCAACATTTAGTGAACAATAAATCAGTCAATTTTGGATCGATGGTGCTGGATATTGCTTCTTCTTTTACAAAAAAAAAAAAAGAAGTAAAAGAAAAATTCCTTGGAATTCTTGCTAGAAACCATGTTTAACATAAAGTAGTACTGCTAAGCTGAAATAAAAAGAGAAGCAAAAGTATCCACCTTTTGGTCGCGCATTGGTTGCAAATGGAATAAGTTCCAGAATTTTTTGCCTGAGAAAATTTACCAAAATTCTGATTTTGTTAACAAATTATTGAGTTTTTTCTAAGTTGAAGAAATAAAAGATAAGTACCACTCTTTGTGTAGTTAATGAGTTGGACAGTAATTTCTTTTTGGTCTCTGATTGCATCTCTTATTTTGGCAACTGTTCCTTGATCTGTTTCAGGTCCTTGGAGAAACCTGCAATGAAATGCAGATGTAAATTGAATAGATATACCCATCAAATATAAAAATTGGATGGAGTTTAAGCAAAATTAGTTGATTCAATCTAAGGTAATACTGGTCTATAATTGAAGTAAACACAAAACATATTGTTTTTAGTTGCTGATCTTTTTCATCACTGATCTGAAATTCTCTCTTTTCTTTTAAAATGTGCGATGAATAATATATATTACGAAGAAAGTTTAGAAAGCTGATTCTTTTTCTTTATTGCTAAAAGGTCCCTGTTCAATTGTGTAATCTAAAATTATCCCTTGTAACATGTTACTCTATAACAATGCAATCTTCAATTACTTAGGAACTCTTTTCCCAATAAAGAAAAGGGATGGGATTATCTGATTTCTGACAAGGCAAGCTTTCTGTTTCTATTGTTAATTTGTTGGAAACTTCTCTGTATTTTACTATGTTGATACTTAACTGTTACGATTCCGTACCTACAATTTCTTCCTAAAATTTCTTCCCGTGTGTACTCTGTCAGCTCAAGGAAGCTATCAGATGCAAATATCTGCAATAACAACATATGAATGTAAATTAAATTAGTAGGCTCAAAACTGAAAGCACTGCAAGAGATTTTAAAACAGTATCAAGAAAGGTTACAATTGGGTTATCAGGAAGTCTTGGATCTGTAATAACAAAATTTTTCTCGATTCGTTCTAGTGTCGTCGCCAGATCAATCCCTTGTCTTATATCCTGCTCCCTCTCCGCACGATCCCAACTCTCTGTTCTTTGCACTTCCTTCGTCATTAACACCTCTGGAGCTGCCTCCACATTTGACACCGGTGCTTCAGCTAAACTCCCTTTTCTGTTCTTAAACCTACATACAAATAATTTCAAGCTCCAGGTTGAGAAGAAAATTTTATTCAAAAGAAAAAGGTTGAGAAGAAAATGTTTATAACTAATTTTTCTGATATTCAATTAAATAGATTGAGATGGCAAAAAGCTGACCCAATTAAGGAAAGGCGAACAGATTTGCGTGTGTTGTGGTGTGGGGATTCGCTTTTGAAGTCATGGAGTGGAGTGAGACGGCCTGGTGATTTAAAGAAGCTTTTTGCATCAGAAATGGTTCTCTGAGGTGAATCCACAGTCCCCAATTTCTCTGGCTCGTTAAGCTTTATTGGGAGTTCTATCTCCGGCTGTGACCGACGAGGATGCTTCACTGTTTGCACCACCTCTGTCATGGATGATAAGGCTTTGTCCTTTTGTCTTGCTGCTCAAAAATTAGATGCGGTGAGGTGATGTTTGGAGAATATTTGAGAAGAGAAACTACACATTGGCTCAACAGTGCTTACCGTCATAACGAATAAGAGAAACAGGTAATTCGTTTGGTCTTAATTTTTTGTCGCTTAGGCCTTCTGTATACTTGCTGACCTCAACTTGCATTCTGCATATATGAAAATTTTCTCTTAACAAAGCACTAAATGGAAACTAAGGTGTAAACAAAAAAACTTAAATAAAGAACTGTGAAGAGTAAAATTTGTAAATAGTGGTTGATACACCCCTAAGTGTTGTTAGATTTCCTATTGTTCCCCGAATAAAGTTTGGTAATTCTAGCAAACTGCATACAAGGATAAAGTCACAACTGAAAGCAGGATCAAAACCGTTCCTTCTAGTTTCATACTCATTTCAATGCTATGATTCTGAAGCTTTATTTTTTTTTCTTGGAATATTGATTTATTTAATGCAGGAGATAAGATGTAGAGACTGACCCGATGAACTTGATAACCTTGCCCTCATCATCCCGAATTGGGGTAACGGTAAGAAGATTCCAGAAGGGGGTGCCATCCTTCCTGTAATTCAACAGCCTTCCACAGTAGCTCTTCCCATTTTGAACTGCATCTCGTATTTTTGCAACCTCTTCTTTATCTGTTTCTGGTCCTTGTAGAAATCGGCTGTACATAAAACATGAGTAAGAATTTAATCTTTTATTATTTTTTATATTTTGGTAGAAACCATAAGTGACATACAATCTTTTTGTTAGAACATGATTTTAATGTTAAAGACTTGTACATATATTTAAATCTTTCTAGATTAATTTAATATAGTATTGTTGCCTTACCAATTCTTTCCAATGACCTCCTTAACAGAATAACCAGTCATGCTATAGAACCCAGCACTGGCATACATAATGGGGCAATCAGGCTTTGTCGCATCTGACACTACAAAAGTTTGTTGAAGGTTGGAGAGGGCTTCTTTGAGCTCTTGTGAGGCCCGAGGTATTCCAGAGCTTGATTCTGTCGAAGCCCTTTCGACAGACTTATCACCTGACGACCTATTGCGGGTTTTTCCATTCTCAGATGATTTTGGGCCGAGTTTCCTGCATTCTGCCATTGCGCCTTCTTCTGTTATCTCACTGTTGATTTGTTCAGTCGGAAAGGCCATCCATTTCTCTAGTCCTGCCTCAGATGAATCAGAGACCTCCCCAGGGGGGAGGTTTGTTTTTGAGGAGCTTGGTAGCATTGTAATATCTATTCCAATAATCTGTCACTGAGCTTTGATTGCCTTTCTTCTTGAGTAGTGGAGTTGATCAAGCACTGTTATTTCATAAACCCAGCATAATTTCTTCAACTATGAATGGAAGAATATCTGGAAGTTAAGAAGAGTTAATCAGCAAACAGAATAAGATTTTTAAAAAAAAAAGGGGAGGGCTCTTAAAACAAACAGGATAAGATGTTCGTACTTGTCTATAACCAATAAAAATGTGACAGGTTTGCATAACAATAGTAGCAATAACAAGGAATACAATTAAAGTTAAGCGTGACCGGTTAACAGCTCTTGCACACGTACATTCAAGAGAACAGAAAAGACAATAAACTACCTAATTTCACAGTACTTGCTAAAAGAAGTAAAGAAAAAGATGTATATATAAAAAAAAAAAGTGCAATTATTGAAGAGTACCATAGCAGAGAGGGAACGAGGTAGAAACTAAAGAAGGGAACGAGGTAAGAAACTAAAGAAGCAGAAAAGTTTAACGATATAGCTTCACTGTTTCTACGCCTCAGAAAAACAATGAATAGGAGAGGATGGAGTTGTGTGTTTGGAGCAATAGATGCCTTCGATAGTTTTGTCTTAATCGTGCCTCGAGGCCAAGGAAGAGACGCGTGACCTCATGTGATTTTTTTTCCCTTTCTCTTTGTGGTCATTCTCATGGCCACTAATAATTTCTCTGTTTTTTTTTTCCTTTCTCTTTTTGGAGAGCAGTTTGGGTCCGATGTCCATCGGACTCAAACTGAGTTCAATGCCTTCCATAGCCGTCCGACCACTTTAAGATCCGTGCATGATGCTTTAATACCAATGTGGGTCTGCTTTAATATCTGTGTGCACGGATCTTAAAGTGAATCGGACGGCTATGGAACCCATCTGATCCAATGCTCTCCTCTTTTTGATACCAACAAAAAAAAAATAATGATAATTTGGTCGGATTTATTCAGTTTAGAATTTAAATGTGTTTTATCTGGTGATAATATGATGTGGGTCCCTCTCCTCTCCTCCAAGCAACGGTAAGCAATTCTTCTTACTGTTCCCTACAGACTAGGAGTCCTGCTTGTGTTGTTATACCATTTAAAAATAGCTCCTGATATAGTGACAACTAACATTCTGCACGCCATATTTTACACTTCTTATCTGAATTCAAAAGTGTTTACACTTATTTTTGAGTTGTTCATATCTGAATTCACAAATATTGATATTTAACATACAAAGTGTTACTTTTTCTTGTCTGAATAATTATAAGAAATTTTAAATTTAATTCTTTGCAAGGTTCTAAATACAGACATCATCGTTATTAAAGTCCGAAAAAGTTATAGCTAGCTATTTTGCATTTGTAGCTTTTAAGAAAGTGGCTGATACTATTATAGCTTTTAAGATCCGAAAAAAGATATAACACAGTCATTACGCAACTATAGTTAGCTATTTATAACCCTAATACTTTGTCAAATAAGTAAAATTATAACTTTCAGATTATTTATTCTTGATAATTAAATATATAAGTATTTTTATAATTAATGCAAGATTCTAAATAGCGATTATCGCATTAGAAAGGCTAAAAAAAGTTATCGCAAATAGTGTAGTGACCTACATAGTTTTTTTTGTTTTAAAATTTGTATTTTATGTTTATACTAATTTTCAACATTATCTAAAGTCTCACAGAGTAACAAGTAATACAAAATTAATTAAGGAATTAGATTATTCATATTGAAGGAGTAAAAAGTTCAAATTGCTATTCAAAATATCTCTAATAATATCATAGATTTCTATCTTTTTTTCTATTGAATTTAACCTAAACATCATAGTATAAATTATCTATCTTTTCTCTATTCAAAATATCATTAGCATCATGGCATAATTTTTTTTTTTTGGCAAAATTTGTTCTCCATCATGACACATAAGCAATTTTAATATTGTTTGATGACTTATTAAGAGTTGGTAATTTTAAATTATTGAAAATTTCACATTACTACATAGATCGTGTCTATAATGTTGGATTTTAAATTTAAACTTTTTTTTATGATTATCACATTACTACATAGGTATCTTGTTGAATAAAAATCTTCATATTGTATGTTAATTGTCAACAAATTAATTACAAAATTTAAAAAAAATTGTAAATAAATTAACTTTGATGGTTATTAATTCTAGTTAATTGTGTTGGCTAAGTCGACTTGCTCTTGTTTCCGTTTTCTTTCTTTGCTAATCAGTGCATCTTTGAGATGTTAGGTTTTATAATGCTAAGAAATTAGTTTAGTTAATTATCATTATAGAATCGTTTAATTTTATATTCTGAATTTTGGGTTTACAAAACTCTCTATTAAATTTTTAATATCTTTAATGAGATTTGAAAAGTTATAAATTGAATTCAGTTTTGTTAAAAAAAAAAAATAGTACAATTAGATATATCTGTTGATCAGATAGAATGGTTAAATTAAAAAAAAAAAAAAAACTTTCTTTCTCTTAAAAATATTAATTAGATGTTGCAAGGCATGGTAATGTAATATAGGAAATATTCTGATAGAACTTTTAGTTGGGAAATTCTTAATCTTGTTTCAATTGTAGTCTCTCTTTAATCATTCTCGTTTACAGTCACAATTGTTTTGCCGCTAATGTCCTTGTAGAGGAATTACAAAAAATCAGAGTTTTTACTTACAAAATCAGGGCTGGATTCAGGATTTTTGTCAGAGGGGCAAAAAAATATCAAATCGGATTTAATAGCTAATTGGATTTAAACTCATTAACTAATTAGGTATTAGATAAAAAAAATAATGTTTTAACTTATATTTTCTAATGCTTTGACTTGTAGTTTTTGATGTTCTGACTTATAATTCTAATTACCAATCATAATTCAAGAAATTTATTTTAGTTTTAACTCTAAATTTAACTAAGAACCATTCTTTGGTCTAGTGGCAAAGGCACACGGCCTCTATGTGGGGAGGTCATGGAATCGAAATCCAGATGGGAGAAACCATTTGTTATAATAACAAAAAGGTATTAAATAGTTGGGTGGCTTAACCTCCAATTTTACTAAAAAAAAAAAACTCTAAATTTAATCTGAATTGCCAATCAGACATTCAGAGAGAGGCAAAAAAAATTCAGAGGGGAGGAGCAAAACTGATCTCCACTAAAACTCAAAATCTAAAGATAGAACGGCTGCCCTCACTATAGCAGAAAAGGATATCAACGACCAGTGTGATCGCCGGTCTCTGATACCCATTTTTCTTTAAAAAAAATATAAATTACAAAAACTCAGGAGACTAGCTTATCAGAGACCGGTATCAGCGACCGGCGCCATTACTAGTCGCTGAAAGTAATTATTTATTAAAAAAATATATTTTATGCGGCAAAAACTTTCAGCGACTGGCGCCATTACCATCAGAGACCATATTTTCCGGTCTCTGAAAAACCCCCGCGAACGCTTTCTTCTTCTTCTCTGCCGCGCGAGCGTTTCCAAATTCTAGGTTTAGAAAGTTTTCCGCCACGCCTGGTGCGATCCTGCCGCCGTTTTGCTGCCGCCTAACTCTCTCTCTCAGTATCTCTCTGTTATTCTCTCTCTTTTGTTTTTATTTTATTTTTTTAGTTTTTAATTTTTAGGTCTTTTTTTTGGTATTTTTTTGAACTTTTAGTTATAGTTTTTTTTGTTGTTATAGTTTCGTTTTTTGTTTTTTTTTTTTTTGTATTATTTCTGTTTTTTGTTACTGTTGTTTTCTTTTTATTTTTTCTGTTTTTACTTCTTCTTTTTTTTGTTTTATTAAGTTTTGTTTAAGTAGCATAATTTGCACAATAAAAGGTTTTGTTTAGTTTGTTTTTTTTTTCTGTTTTGTTTAGGTTTAATTTGTTATTTCCAAGTTTAGATATTTAATTAGTATTTCTGTTTTTTAGGATTGAATCATTCGATCAGAGCAACAGCAGCTCGGGAGCAGTAGATCGGCTGTTTTTTTTAGGTGAGCATTTTTTTTAATTTTGGTACCAGCTATACTTGGATGACCTGTACCACATTATATACTTGAATGCATTTGCGGCTCTCGGTTCAGAAATTTGTCCATTTGTCCATTATATACTTGGATGCATAGTTGAGAAAAAAAAAAAAAAGAGGTAACAACTTAATATCTTGTTTTGTCAAGTATGGTTCTGTACCATATAAGCTAATTGGAATTTGATTGAAATTTGAAACCCAATTCTTTTTTTGGTCAGGTATGGTTTTGTACCATTAGTTAATAAGGTAGACAAAACTTGGTTGTTTTCTGAAAACTAAGGCTGCTTCCAACCAAATTAAGGTTTGGATAGCATGCTTGTCTGCATATGTGTGTAGACCACATATAACACAGACGCTATAAAATTTACACGTGCAATTATTCTTAGTTGTATAGATGAGATCTAATACATGATTATATTTATATAGAATGAATAATATGGATAGATTTGAAAACATTTTTTTTAAATTGAAACTAGAAAATTGAGATTGGAGAGACAGGAAAATCTAATGTGCTGTATTTTTTTTTTCTAAAAAAAGGTTTTGTCCTCTCAAACTTTCATCTCCGAAAATGTCTTTCAACTAGTTCAACTCTCAATTTGTCTCCAAGCTAAAAAAAATGAAAGATTTATTTCACTCTTTTTTTTTACTCCAATCATTCTCGTTCATTTTCTCAACGATCTATGATGAATTTTGAAAATTTTAAAATATGAACTTCTTCTACTTGATTTTCTCTTTCAGATAAGATCCATGAAAAAATATTTTTGAGTTATATTTGTATTGCTTTTTTTTTTCTTGAAGATATGATACATATAAAAACTTGATATACTAAGTTAAAGGCTTGCTCGTGTAGGTTTAAAGACTTCATATGCTATGTACAAATATTGCACTTTGATAAGTTACGTGTATGGTTTGAAGGCTTGAGACAATTACTTTAAAGGATTATAGATAGAGGCTTAAAGGCTTGAGGAACAAAATTTAAAATGCATACAGACATTTACTGTTAAAAAATAATTGATAAGTTACATTTAAGATTTAAAGACTTGACACAAGTACTTTAAATAGTTGTAGATAGAGATTTAAAGTATTGAGAAACAAAATTAAAAGTGACTACAAGTTTTTAATTGTAAAAAAACTGATAAGTTACATGTAAGGTATAGCTTGACACAAGTACTTTAAAGAGTTTTTGATAAATGTTTAAAGGCTTCAAAAATAAAATTTTAAATGCCAATGGGTTTTTACTGTAAATTTTTTTTTTTGCCAAGTTGCATGTAAGGTTTAAAGTCTTGACACAAGTACTTTAAAAAGTTGTAAACATAGATTTAATGGCTTGAGAAATAAAATTTAAAGTGCCTACCAACTTTATCGTAAATTAAATTGATTA
Source organism: Carex arenaria (assembly GCA_964058825.1). Taxonomy (NCBI): domain Eukaryota; kingdom Viridiplantae; phylum Streptophyta; class Magnoliopsida; order Poales; family Cyperaceae; genus Carex; species Carex arenaria. The sequence goes on from CAXKVW010000322.1 coordinate 211,749, forward strand.
GTTACATGTAAGGTTTAAAGTACTAACACGAATACTTTAAAGAGTTGTAGAGAGAGATTTAAAGGCTTGATAAGCAAAATTTAAAGTGCCTACTGGCTTTTATTGTAAAAAAAAAAAACGCGAATATAACTCAAAAATATTTCATCATGAATCTTATTTGAAAAAAAAAATCTCATAAAAGACGTTTGTAATTTCAAATTTGCAATATTTATCACAGATCTTCAAAAAAAAAAAGTGAAAATGATTGGAGGAAAAAGGAGACTAAAAAGTATTGATGTATATGAAAATTATAAAATTTAATGAAAGAACATTACAAATTTTCAATTTATAGGAAGGACTTGACTCCTTTTTCCTCATTATAATATGTTCCTGAGAGCACATGAAGTGTTAGCGTTCATTGTATAATCACTATTATAATGTTATCCAATCATATCAACATGAAATAAATTACTAAATTTGAAATTTGAAACAATTAATTTGTATGCTAGGGATTTTGTATCACTTTAATATTCTGCTTAAAAATTTTCACCGTGATTTTTTTTTTTTGAGTAAAGTTAGAAATCAAGTTACCTAACTATTTAATATCCCTGTTATTATAACAAATAATTTCTCTCATCTGAATTTCAAACCCATGACCTTTCACATATATTTCACCGTGATATTGTAACCGCAAATTTCTCATTGAGCTGTCTTAAGAAGGGGAGCAGCTTGGGTCTGATGCCCATCAGAGACTCAAACTGGATCCGATGGGTTCCATAACCGTCCGATCCACTTTTAAAATCTGTGTGCATCGCTCTAATATCCGTGCATGTTTGCTTTAATATTTGTGTGTACGGATCTTAAAGAGGATCAAACAGTTATGGAGCCCATCGGACCCAAGCTCATCCCTATGAAGACATAGAACTCCACAGTAAAGTAATGTAGCAAATCAGGTAGATATTTATATATATATGGCAGTATGGCACCAAGTCATCGCTGTTGCTTGCAATAAATTCATACAAAATGAAGCTATCACTTGCTAACCATGTTACAAATGGCATCTAATAATCCCTATTGCTTGCTTGCTTTCAATTCGTACGAAATGAAGCTATCACTTCAATCACTTGCTAACCTTTTGGTCTTATCTCCAAATTATCTTGAACTGATAAATTTATTACGGGAAATTGTTCCATCCATTCAGATTTTTAGTTCCAAGTAGTTTTATAGCTACTAATTCCCATATATTAAAAAAAAAAACCAGCAGGTAGGGCAAGGAATCAAAGATATGTGGCGGCAATGCTATTTTGATCCTGTACAGAAAGAGACATAAATTAATTAATATAGCAACCAGATTCTCTGCGACGTATACAGCTCATCGAATTGGTGTGGCCTTGTACTGACGATTCTCCCACATGATTTTTACGGATAAACAAAATAAGTTGGTTATTAGTTCATCGAATTGCGTGGCCTTGCCGCAAATTTCGCAACTGCAAATCCTTGAGATTCCAACTTGTAAAATTAGTTGGCTCATCAGTCTCACTCTCACATCACGTGGGCAGAGACAACAATCACATCAATATTTATTTATATTTCTTTTTCTTAGGATATTTGCGAAGAGAAATTATTGAGACATTCCTTCGTCGTCCCTTTCAAAATTTTAAGAGTAGAACTAGTGTGTTTTTAAAGTTTACTAAATTTTTTTTATGAATTCAATTCTAAAAAATATTAAATTGATTTTTAAATAATTAATTCAAATTGTTGAAGTCCATCTATCTTACTAATGATATGTCTATATGCAAAAAATTTAAAATTTTTGAATTAAATTTATATAAAGTCAAGCAGTCAAAATTAAAAGATTTATAAATTAATTTTAATACATTTATTTTTAGAACGTTTTTTTACCACTTGACTCTATACAAAATTAATTTTAAATTTTAAATTTTTTGCATATAGACTCATCACTTGTAAGGTAAATAGATTTTAACGGTTTAGATTTGCTGTTTGAAGTCAATCTGATAGATTTTAGAGTTGAGTTCACAGAAAGACTTGGTGAATTTACGAGCACCCTAGTTCTACTCAAATTTTAAATAGTTCACTTACTATTTTTTATTTTCCTAAAATTAGATACTATATATATTGCTTTCTTTTATTTATTTTTTTGTTTACTCCCTTTCATCTATTCTATTTTACCTTCAATTCTTTTTTTTTTACAATTTCGTCCGACGATCTCTCTTCAGCAGGACCGCAGATAATCTTTATTGTTTTATCTATCATTTTCAGTTGCTTTTCTATTTGTTTGATCTCTCTTCGTTTAATCTACCGAAATTTTTATTAATAGGAAAATTAAAAAATATATTGACAATAGAGAAGCGGTTTTGATATCTAAGAAAAACATGATAGTTATAAAGATGTTATAGACCACAACGTCATGTTAATCGAAATCACTTCTCATCCTGATTAGCGAAACTACATAAAAAATAAAAAAAATAAAAAAATAATTGTGGACATTATCGCTGTGAACGTCCAAGGAGCCAAGTTATAAGGTCAAATGATTCAGTTCTACTCTGGACGTTACTACTTATAACGTCCTGGTTTCTTTTCTTTTTTTTTTCTCGCACTATTTCGTTAATTAGTTCTAATCAGAACGTTGTGGTCTATAACATCCTCTAAACGTAATAGAACATCAAATTTTTCTTATATATCAAATTTCGAAAAACTACTTTTCTATTGTCAATACTTTTTTTTTATTTTTCTATTAATACAAATTTCGGCTCATTCTACCGGCCTCTCTTTGACGAATTGAGAGTAGGTCCGATGCCCATTGGACCTACCTTTTTCGATGGGTAAAATGACCATCAGATCTGCATCAAGATTCGTGCGAACTCATTAAAATCCGTGCAAATATTTTTCAATTTCCATGCGCACAAATCTCAATGATAATCGTACGGTGTTAGAGCAAACTTTTTCTGACGCTCCTATCTCCTCTTTGACATTGTCTTTCTGACGATCTCTTTCCTACCTATAACCTATAGCAATTTTTTTTTTGTAATCTCTCCGATTTTCACATGGAACTCTTAATTTAATTTAGCATATACAAAATGAGGACATACCCATCTGTGAAATTATATCCTGAGAATAGGCTAGCCATGTTAGGCCGAAGCCTGCTTCAGCCCAATAAACTTAAAAGAACAATTGTTTTTAATAAACTAGAAAGGAATTTTTAGACGCATAATACAACACTCAAAAGATGATACAATTAGACTACTATAGAGTTCATCATAGATTTTAAACAGCAAAGGTAATAGTAAAAATCAAGTAGTAGGTCTGAGAGACCATGAGTAAATTAACTATCTAATGTTTTCATTCAGACCCCAATTCGACCGAGATATCCAAAAAGAGAGCCCCTTTATTTTAGTCTCCTAGTCACTTCAATTTTCAGAAAGATAACCCTGTTCTTTCAAGGACTGTACAGAATCATCAAACATTTCTTCAATCCCTCTGAATTTGAACCCCAAATTCTGCAGCTTTGAGGTATCAAATTTGTAGTTTAGCTTCCGGTATAGTTGCTTAAATCTGCAGACATAAATATCTGATGTCAACCTATTGAACTTACCATTATGAATGAATAAAATTCTATTGTTTATATATATATATATATATATAAGATCATGAGCTCACTTACGATGTTGGGATTGGGAAAGAAGGATATCTTTTAGCAAGTAGGCTTGCCAATTCATCATTGTTGATAACAGAAGAGCTACAGAGATATCTGCCCTTCGCATCTGCATTTTCATATACTAGTATATGACAGCATGCGACATCATCAATGTGCACATAACCCATTCTTCCATGCCAGGAGAATCTCTCAGTTTCTCCTATATACCGTTAGTTAATGGTTAATTAAAAAAAACAATTAGAAGATCACTCTTGATAAACCTACAGGATAAAATGAGCAGTGCATTAGAAAAAGAACTGGTACCTTTAAACAAGCCGAGCACATCTGAAGCCGTGAGAGATAAGTCACGAGGCAAGCAGGGCCCCACCACAAAGGAAGGGAGAACTGTCACCAGGTCCATATTGTTCTCTGCCGCAAATTCCCATGCAGCTTTCTCCGCCAACACTTTTGCAAGTGGATACCAGATCTTCAATACACAATCACCGAAAAAGGGCGTCAGAACAGTACATTTTGGGGGAAATTTTGCTTGGTTAAGCTAAAAAAATGGTTATTGTGTCCCGACAAACTCAAGGAGTTGATAAATCTAAAAATATTACCCCAGCAAGCTGCACCTGACAGATAAATTTTTCTTTAGGTACAAAATCTAACCCTTATCAGTTATCACTCGGGTTTTTACTCTGTAACATTGGTATCGAGTTTCTTTAGGAATGCAAAAAGGGAAAAGGGCTCTATGGACCAAAAGCTAGGTTAATTGTTTAGATCCATAAGATCACCTGCAATCTTTGGCACAGTTCGACGGAGCTCCAACAAGTTTCATCTAGCATCTTATCTTGGTCGGAGTCTTCTCTCACCCGTACTGTAGATGACGACGATGTCAGTACCACCCGTCTGATCATGGGGTTCTTCTTGCACGACTTCAGCACATTTAAAGTGCCCTTTATTGCAGGGTCAAGTATTTCTACCTGCAAAAAAATTACATATTACCATTTAAGAGAAACTTAATTAACATTAATAGACTAATTAAACATTAATGTGTGTGTGTGTGTGTGTGTGTGTGTGTGCGCGCGCGCATGCCTTGGGATCAGATTTAATGCCAATAACTGGAGATGCAGTGTGGAAAACACCCTCACAACCGATTAATGCATTGTCAAAACTCCCTTCTTTGCTTAGATCAGCTTCCACCAGCTCTAGCCTCTCCTTAGCTCCTTCGAGTTCCCACAGATGCACCACCTTTTTCTCATTCCCTGTCACCAAAAAAAGGGGAACTTCTTGTAACTTAATCCTCAACTCGTATATACACCAGATTAACCTATGATTTGCATTAAAAATAATCCACACCTGGATCCCTGACAGTTCCTATGACATGATAGCCAGATAGGAGAAGCCGCTTAATAAGCCAGGAAGCAACAAAGCCTGAGGCACCTGTGACACACACTTTGCCTTTACTAACACATGCCTTGTTGTCCATCTTATCAAAAATAAAATATAGATAATATTGTAGGATCACAACAAAACTCACTACACCAGTATATATCACTGTCCAGCTCTCATAACAATTGTATGCTGATATGAGCTCATCAGAAGGTAGGTTATTCATGCCATCACTGTGATACATTAGTCGTCATATTTTTTTGGTGACTATCCTACATATGTAATCAATATTACATAAACTAAAAATAATGCATGTTGACACGAGTGACCCACTCCAGATTCTTAATTATAAATAGCTTTTGTGGTAAAAAATAAAAAACACATGTCGATATATTTATCATCACAACATTGCTATTGTCATATTCCAGATTCTACCTCATACAGTAGTTGAATAACTATTTAAAGTTGGTGACAAATTATACATGTCCTTAAATTATTGCCAAAGTATATTTCTTGAAGGTCTGTGAACAAATTGATCACAAACAGATATATTAAAAAGAAAAGTTATTTACAACACTTCCTAGAGCCTGATTAACTGAACTAGTGAGATTGACATGAATGCCAAGGAGCACACCAAAGGAGGAGTTTCAGCATAAAATTCCTTGTATCAATTTTGGGCTATTACCTGATTAATTGAAACGAAAACGATGCCATATTAACAGAAGCACCACAAAAAAGTCAATATTATCAAACAATGACATATACACTTTCATCAAATCCTCCAGTGAAGCTATATAATAGACAAACAACTCACCGCTCCATTCAATTAATTGAACCAATTAGGTTATTTAGTTTGTCACAGAAGTACACCAAAACTATGTAATAAAAGAAAATTCAACACCAAGAAGGTACAGTCTAACACTAGGTTTGCATATTTATTCAAGAGAGACAATTATAAAGAACAGATGTTAAACAAAATGTGATTGCTGTCCTGTAATACCTTTTCAAATTGAGAGAAAAAAAATAAAGATTTTAGTCCCAAATAACATAACAGATCTACAATACAGGGCTGCAATACATATTTATATAATCAAACCATTCTTAGATAATTTACACATTTTTTTAAGAATGCAACCAACAAATTGGGAACATCTTAACCAATGAATCACCCTAACTTGAAGAAAAAAATCAAGTTTAGAAAGAACTTGCACAGACCAATAAAACTATGGAGCAAAAGGTAAGTCAACACTGATCCTGAAATCGTGACGAGAGGGCGTCAAGAACTCCAACAAAGCTAGAAAACTTCTCCCCTACAACATCCACAGTCAACCCAAAGCTCTCGACCCCTTTAGCAGTAACAGGCCCATGAGCTGCCACTATCATGCGGGACCACCTCTGCTTCACCTTCTCCCAATTCCACTCCACTGCATCCAGCCCCTTCAACAGCCCCTCCACCTCTGCTGTACTTGTGAAAACAATGGCATCAAGTTTACCATCAAGCTCAACCAGAGCATTAGCACATTGTGGCCCAACCCATTTAGTCTCATAAGCTGGAACCCTAACAGCGACCCATCCCGATGATTCCAGGATGGCCATGAAGTCGGGAATAACATCAGGCTCGTTCAGACCAATGACAGAAGGGACCGGGCACAACACTTTTCTACCAGAGCCGTTACCAAGTGACTTAACAAGCCCAGCTGGGGTTGCAATCTCAGGCACCAGAACCTGAACCCGGCTAGGGTTGTCAGGACAGAGCAAGGTGAGAAGAGAAGGGTCCCCTTGGTGCAGTGCCTCGGCGTCAGTACCAAGGGCAGCTACAGTGAAGGGATCGCCAGAGTAGGTAAGTGGGGGACAGGGAAGGGAAGTTTGGGAGAGAGCGAGGGAGATAGAGGAGATGCCTGTGCGGGAAGTGAATGCCAGAGCGGAGAAGGAATCGAGTGCTCCTTTACCTCCTAGCTGAGAGCAGGAGGGGAGGAGAAATGAGCGGAGAGAGGAGAGGGTGGAAGCGGTGGGGCCGACAGAAATGGTGGGGACGGGAAGAGGGGTGGCACCGCGCAGTTGGAGAATGCGAGAGAGACGGTTCCCATAATTTTCTGGAGTGGTAAAGGCTATGCGACGGCCCGAGAGGGAGAGGAATTCTTTTGTGGAAGTAGGAGGGGAAGGAGAAGGGATGAGAGATTCCAACGCAAGTCCGGGGCGGGCGCCCATATTGATTTGTGAAAGACGGATTTCCTAGCCTGATTCGCAATTGCCTGATTCATGTTATCAGACACTGAACTGAACGCTGACCCCGCCATAAACCGGATCCGCCGTCATTTTTATTCGTGCCCAAAAACTTCTACATTTTGCTAACTCTGTCTATCAAAATCAGATTCTATCAAAACTATCCAAAATTTAATATAACTTTTTGGAACTAATTTCAAAGAAACATATCAAAAATTTCTAAAACTTTAATAAATAAAAAAATTATAACAAAAAAAAAAAATAGGAACCGGCTAATTTTTATTAAAACCGGCTATTAAATAGCCGGTTTGGACAGTTTTAATAGAATTTGGATTATATGGGCAGAGTTGGCGAATTGTATGAATTGATGAGCATGAATAAAAATGTCGGCCGGATCCGTATCCTCTCTGTTATGCGCATCACTTTACGAGATTAAATCTCAGCCGGTTTGAAATTCGGGAGAAAACAAGAGGCAATATTATTAGATTTTGAGATTCGTGCCAAGTAAAAAGAACAATCCGGATCCACTAAAAAAGAAATCATTCTAAAATATTCCCTTTTGCGGTACCCCACTGGATACGAATTCCCATAGCACCGTGCGTATCCTCTGAGATATCTCAATTTTGGCGTGACCAACATGTCTGGTGCCTATTCGGGAGAACATAGGGCCATAGGGGCAGTATTATTTGAGCTTTGAGATTCGTGCATAACGTATTTGAACGATTGAGATATTCCAAAAAGTCACGCAAAGTTTGAGATATCTCAGAGGATGCAAATTCTAAGGGATGAGGGTTGATATAATTGTACAGGAGACCCAAAATTTTTATTAATATTCAAAAAGAATCCAAAATTTAACAATTTTAATCTATTTGCAGATTATTTCTGAATTTGTTTCTGGAGAATATTTTTCTCGATTAGGAATTACTTTTCGGAGAATTATTCTTCAGATAGAGCCGTTCTTTATTCAGAATATTATAATTCGTACTCACATGCTAATAATGTAACTCGTGATTAGGACTATAAATGAGCTGGCTCGGGCCGAGTTGAGCCTTAGCTCAGCTCATTAATTTGGACCGAGCTGTTTACCGTGCCAGCTTGTTAACAGCTCACGAGCTAAAATCTCAACTCAAACTCGTGACGAGCCAAACCGAGTCAGCTCGCGAGCTGACAAGCTGGCTCACTCGATTTTGTTGGACCTTGTTTTAAGAAGAAAATAAATTTTACAAACCTTGTTGGACCGAGCTGGACCAAGTTGGACAGTATAAAATACACACAAATTCATACAAATTCACAAATTGATGCCTAGCCGAGCTAGGCCCCAACTCAAACTCGTTAATTTTGGCCCGAGCTGTTACTGATTGAGCCAGATGTAAGTCACGAGCGAGCCACGAGCTACGAACTACGAGCTTTTTTGATAGCCCTACCCGTGATCATGTACTGGCTTCACGTGCTAATCATGTTCAGCTTACAGCATAGATGGTTGTCTATGCCATTGAAGAGACCATGAGAAGGGATGTATTCAACCATAAATCATATGTGAGATGTCGCCAAAGCAACATACTCCAAGGTAGGGCTGCAAACGAACTGAACCAAATCGAATTTACCCAAGTTCGAATTCGAGTTCGTAAATTTTCGAATCGAATTGGTTCGAAATTGAAACAGAATTTCGAACTAAAGTGTTGAGTTCGAATTTGATTCGGTGAAATTCGAACTAATTCGATTTGGTTAAAATAATAATTCGAACCGACTGAGAACGGAGGATAGAGACGGCCAGAGATAGATCGTCGAAGGAGTGGAGGAAGGAAACTGAAGAAAAAGGAGAAAAAGGAGACTGAAGAGACGGAAAGAAAGAAGAGAAAGAAGAGAAAGAAGAGACGGAGGGAGGAGAGAGGAGAGAAAGAAAGAGAAAGAAGAGACAGATAGAGAAGAGAAAGGAGAGAGGAGAGAGGAGAGAAAGAAGAGACTGAGAGAAAGAGAGAGAGCGAAAAGACAAAAAGGATAAAAAATTAATTCTGAAGTCTGAATTCTTTGGTTTTTGGTGGTCTGCAGCTCTGCGCTTCTATTATTTTAATTGATTCGCTGGTTTCGAACCTATTTCGAACCATTTCGAATCGAACCAACCTAGGTTTGAATTTGGTTCGTTCTAATTCAAATTGAACTGGTTTGAATTAATTTCGAATCAAATCTAATTTCGAATCGAATTTTGTTCGAATTTTTTCGAATCAAACTCAAATCGAATTACGAACCACAAATATTTTGTGCAGCCCTACTCCAAGGTAACTTAGAACAAGACAAGCAGAAGCTGGAACATCTTTCTCAAGAAAAACCGCAAGAAGATGCCAACGATGATGTTTCTTAATTTTTTATGTTGTTGTAATTTTAGTTTGTAGTGACAATTTCTGTTTTTATTTAGTAATTATAATCTTTATGTTGTTGTAATTTTAATTGGTAGTGATAGTTTTGGTTTTTATTTTTATATGGAAATAATTTAAATTTTAATATTCTTACTTCCTATTTGACAACATATTCTTATAAAAAACAATTGTCAAATAAAATTTCACATAACTAAAACAAAAAATTAAAACATCTAAAAACAAATAATTAACATAAATAATTTCAAAAGAATTAAAATATAAAACATTCAAACTATATTAAATATGAAATTAGAATATAAAACATTCAAACAATTAAAACACAAAAAAAAGTCTCAATAAAGCCCGAATCCAGAAAATTATTCTTCATATTGGACAAATTCAGAAATATTCCGCAAATGAGTGTTGATTGTTAAATTTTATTTTTTTTAATATTAATAAAAATTTCAGAGTCCGGACTGTGCAAGAGTTTTTTTTTATCGTTTCTTCGTTTTGAGCATGAGACGGTGTAAGAGTTGGACAACCAACGCTGCCTAGTACAAGCGGTAAAGGCACTCGCTCTCTCATGGGAGGGCAGGGGTTCGATCCTGCAGAGGGGCAGGATTGTGGGGTGTTGTTGTGTGTGTGCGTGCCTACGGGCTATTGTCAAAAAAAAAAAAAAAAAAAAAAAATTGGATATGTAGAATGCCGGTGTATTTTTATAATTTTTGTAGTTATACATTATATTTTATATATAGTTTAGAGTAAAATATTATTAATATTTTAAAATTAATTTCAATAGTTTTTATATAATTAATTTTCAATGTGTGTTGTGTGTTGATTGATTCCTAGAGGCTAATGCTTGAAAGTCTGATTCGATTTCTGATTAAATTATAATGTGAAATAAAAATTAGTATAAGTAACAAATTGTGTTAAAGTATTTAGAGGTATTTATATATTTAAAAGTTAAATATTGGTGAAAGTTAACGCATTCCTTAATATTAAGTATATTTGGATCGAAGTATAGTATTAATTACTCACATTTTAAAAGATTTAGATGAATAAGAGCTTATCCATTTTTATTTCGTTTACTAAATAGGAGGGTATAGGGCTGAAAACGGAGTTGGATTATCTGCTCCTAATCCGGTTATTATCCGTATTTGTTTAGAAGAAGGAGAAGAAGAAGCAGCAGCAGCACATGAAAAATAAATAAAAAATCAAACGAGAATTAATTTTTGATCTAGTGGCAAAATCACATACTTTTACATATTTTTTACATAAGAGATCATGTGTTCGAAATTTTAATAAAGATAATTCTTTGTTATAAAGGTTGATATGAAAAATCTTGGCTTGACCCCATTACTTGATTTCAAAAACAGAAAATCAAACAGAAAAGGAACAGAGGCATTTGGGGTGCACAAAAGCAGAGACAAAAAGAGAAAGAAAAAAAAAAGGATGCCTTTGGTTCACCTATTTCTGACAATCGGACCCACTTTTTGTCTCACAAACCATGCTCAAACAAGGTCAGCTTGGCTCCTGTTCGGCGGACCATTAGAAATGAGTATGAATACGGAAATTGAACTAAAAATTACTGTTCATGTGAAAAAAAAAATTACTAAAAATTACATCCCACCACGTTGAGCGCTTTCACTAGATTGAGAGACAAGAAGATTGACGACAGGAGCACCTATGCCAATAGCTATCAGCTCCTCTATGCCGGAGTCGTACACTATTGCTGAGATCGCTCTAGCCAGGTCTCAAGTCTTCAGTGTCAGCACCTTGTTAGATCCTCAACGGAGAGCAAGGTGGACAATCGGATCTTCTGCCAATTTGATGTCATAGACAATGCCGAGGTGATTTCCTTCCCAAATTGGAGGTGATCATTAGAAGCTCACTAACGAAGCTCGGCATAGCGACCAGATCGATCGGATCCGCACCCTTCTCTCCTCGCTAGCGACCGACTCTTTTCACAACACTGCCAATCCTAATAACTGCAAGGATAAAAATTGATCTCATTCTATACCTATCGGATTTGGGTTCTACTACAAGTTCATTGGGCCTAACCTCTCACTAGCTTGCTGGCCTGCTTTGTAAGCGGCTTCAACTGGGCTTCTTCAACTTTCTCATTTTTTTTCTTCTTTTTAGTCAACCGAACCCATTCAGTCAATCAGCCCAATAGGCTTAGGTGCCTTTCTTACTTCTTTCTTATCCTGACAACATCTCTCCAATAAAAAGATACACAATAGAAATCAAACTACACTACATGCCAACAAATATAAAAAAAAAAATCCTCCAATTCCTCAAATTAAATTGCCAAGGAACGAAGGTCGGGCTCCTTTTTCTCTCCTCTTCTTCTCTATCTACAAAATGCTTCTAAAAAATGAGACAAGAAAGCTACAATACCTCTTGAAACCATGTATTTGTTACAAAGCCACAAGCTATTCAATTTTTCCTTTTCTTTTGTTTTTATTTTTCAAAGAGAACTCAAACAAGCCTCTCAACTACATGGAAGTATTTTTGAGCCAAAAGAGTCATCCCTCTCTCTATCTTCTCTTCTACTTTAAAGGAGACCCAAATGACGATTCAAATCACAAGAACAACGTTGAGATATTGACACCTACTTCTTCTTTTCAGAGCAAGCTCAACATTGCTACCGTGTACCATGTTTTGTTTGAGGGGGCGTAATAAAGGCAGTTAGGAAGTTAGTTAGTTAGTTAGTTAGTTAGTTAGTTAAGCAGTTAGGCTGTTATATTAGTTGTACTTACTGTTAGTTGTGCTTACTGTTATTACATATCTGATGTATTGGTTGAGGCCTATATAAAAACAGTTGTACAAACATTCTGAGATAAGGAAAATCACTGTTTTTGGATGGTCCAGAATTTTCGGATCAAGTGATTTTATACCTATCTAAAAAAATAGTAAAAAAATTCTAAAAAATGTAAAATTTGGTCGGCAAGTACATATTCATATGAAAAACATGTTGAACGGTTCGGATCGACCGTTAGAACTTTGAAAACGAAGATATTGAACCGTATCACGGACCCATCCGTGATATGCATAGTACCATAGGCTCACTCTTCATTCTTGATCAAACTACTTGTTACATTTATCTTACCTTTTACATGGTTCATGAAAACCGGACTCAAACTACATGAAGAAGCCGTCTTCCCCTAACCACAAACCAATGTTGTAAAATGCGGTTTTGTTCATGCATGCGGATGGCCACCGCATACCGCATATGCGGTATGCGGCCGCATTTGCGGAATTTCATGCGGACTTATATATGCGGATTTTAAACTATATATTAATTTATTTCCACTCAAAACATGCAATATATTCACATTAAAAATTATTCAAACAATAAATTCGCACATATGCGGACCAATATGCGGACATATGCGGCTCAATCGCACATATGCAGACTAATATGCGGAAATATGCGGAAATATGCGGAAATATGCGGTCCAATATGCGGCCGCATATGCAAAACCGCATATTTGAGACCGCATGAAAATTTTCATGCGGTTTTCGACTGCAAACGCATATGCGGCCGCATATGCGGTCCATGCGGCCGCATTTAACAACACTGCCACAAACTATGGCACGTTCAATAATAAGAATTTTTAAATATGAGAATGAAAATAATAATTTGTAGATTTTCGAAAATAATATAAATTCATAAGAAAAATTAAAATATTGGTATTTGGAAAAAAAGAATTTTTTTTTTATTTTACAATTAATTTTTTTTGGTAGAAGATGGTATGCTAACAACAAATTCTTATATTTTGTTATTTATTTTTAGTATTGTATTTGATCAAATATTCTTATATTGTTAAAATTATATTTTGAAGTTATCAAGCTAGTAAGCATTGATATAAAGACGATTTAAAAAGAAGAAATTAAAAATATTAATGCCTTCCAAGGATCTAAATAGCAATTATAGCAGCGTAGTGGGGAGACGAAAAAAAAAGCTATAACGAATAGCGCAGCTATAACGGAAGCTTTCATACATAACGTTTTTTTAATTTTCAAAATTTATATAGTCTATATTTCTACTAATTATCAACATGATAAATATTGAATAATTGGGGTGATAACTAAACTATAACTGATCTAAGTCTATATATTTTTTTTCAATCATGCAAATAAGAAGGAAAAAAAAAAGATATATAAGGTAACATTATTTAATAGTTCATACTTCATAGTATTACAGATTATAATAGATGAAGAGCAATTAATTTTATAAGTAAAATAAAGTTAGTATACCTATTTGAATATTTTATATATTATAATAATCAAAATAAGTTTCCAATGAAATGAACGGCGATAATTTTACATGTGAATACTAGACGAAGAGAAAACAAAATGAAGAATTAATATTTGAATATTTTCTGATATAGAATGAGAGACTAAATCACAAATAGGAACAAAAGTATATAGTTCGGTTTAGCATACTTATTATAGCAGACCATGTAGTATCAGAAATATGAACAGAAGTATAGAAGTCCATGTAAATTGCAAAAAAGCCCATGTAGCATAGCGCGTAGCGGTAAAAGCGGCTAGCTATTATAGCTATAGCAGCCGTAGCTGAAATATCGCACTTTTATCTCATAGCGTAGCTTTTATAGTCTGAAAAAGCTATAGCTAGCTATTTAGAACACTGGTGCCTTCAAACTTTCAAAGTTATTTTAATGGTTAGTAGCTGTAATTAATATATTTTCTTAAACATGCAAGCCATTAAGGCCTAAGGCCTGTTTGAATTTTGGATCACCAATTTTTCATGAAAATTGGAATGGGTTACTCCCCTTACGGCTACAGAACAAGTTAGGGGAGCAATGGAATGAAACCTGAACTGTCTTTTGCTGGACTAGTATTTTCTGCAGATTTTATTACCTACAGAGTTGTGCGAAGCTGATCAGACGGTCCAGATTAAATCTTAGCCGGTGAGTGTTTGGATGATGGAGGGGGCAGTATTAATTTTGCTTTAAAATTTGTGCCAAAAATCTTATTTAGTCCGTCCGATCAAAATGAACAGACCAGATTTAAAAAACCGCACAGCTCCGCAAGTAAAAACTTTGCAGAGAATGTGATTCCGTCTTTTGCTATTTGATGCCGCTATACTCTCACAGCAGTTAAAATTATGCTGCATTGTAAATTAACTCCAAGTTTCAATATATTGGATCGGGGACTTTCACGCCTTTGCCTTTTATCCAAAAAAAACCTGAACTGTCTACTCGCCATTGGATCACTGGAATTGGAAGGAAAGCCGAATGGTAACTCAGCGGATATTTGAATAAAAATAACTGCAGAGTGCAATACTGAAAATGTGATGTTTTTAGACAATTTTGGACTACTGAAAAATAACAGTTTTGTAAAATACTTAATAAATAAATAAAAAATAAAAAAGGTAAAATTTAACCTCAAAGTACATTTTAATATAGAGATCATGTTGAACGATTTGGATCGATTATTTGGACTTTGAAAATTGTAAAAATGAATGTTGTAATATGTTGTAAGATCCAAAATATTGTATGTGGATCTCTCCTCATTATATAATTATGCAACTGAATTTGATCAACACCCATAATCATCAGAAAAAAAAAAAGCTGATCTTGAAATAAGAGCAATATTAACTTGCAGCAAGATCTAATAATTCAGACGAGCTTTTTTTAACAAAAACATTATAAAATTCGATACTGAATTTTAAAATAAAAATAAAAAAGACAATAATACGATAAAAAATGGATTTCGTACACGAGCAGAATCAGAGTTTCAAACTATAGGACTCAAATACATTGAGAACCAATTATATAATTTTTATACTGATATAAAAATTAATTTACAATATAATAATATTTTATTCTAAATATGTGAAAAATAATGTATAAATTTAAAAAATAGAGATCAATTCTCCCATTCGGCCATTCATCATTTTTAAATCCGCCACTGATTTTCCCGATTATTTTATTAATAGGAAAAATAAAATAAAAATAACGACAATGAGGAATGATTTCGGTGAATTTCGAAATTTAAGAAGAACGTTATGTCTTATAACGTCTAGGACACTGTAGCTGGACATTATAAACCATAACGTTCAGTTAATCTGATTGAGTATTCACTAATTAACTAAGAAAACGCTGTAGCTGGCCGTCATTATCCATAACAGTCAGCTACAATTTTTTTTTTTTACTTCAGTTCTATAACAGTATGGTCGAAAAAAACACTATAGCTGGACGTTATGGATCATTGTTTCAAGGCTTGTGGAATAAGCAACATGATTGGAGAATGTGCGAGGTTTGCGAGTTTTGTCGTGAGTTCAGGTAGTCTTGAGATGTACAGATTGGCTAGTAGCAGGATGTTTTGAGGTAGAGGTGGTAGGAAGAAAAGGATCGGCGGCACCATGTACTGGAGGGGTGCAAAGAGAATGGTTTGCGCAATGAGTCGGCCTAAGTATTTTTTTATTAATTAGTGATTATTCATCAAGTTAACTGGGTTTATAACATCTAATTGCAGTGTCATTGACGTTATAAACCATAACGGATTTCTTAAATTTCGAAATTTACTGAATCATTCTCCATTATTGTTGTTTTTTTTATCTATTTTCATATTAATAAAAAAATTGGTTGATTTTCACATAGTCTCTCGGATCAATATCCTCCCAGGTACTGTAGAATAGGGGCAGTTTTATTAGACTCTGAGACTTTCAGTTTTTCAACCGATTTGAGATTCGGAAAATAGGGACAGTTTTATTAGACTTTGAGATTTGTGCCAAGCTAAAAAGAACGGTCCGGATCCAATAATTGTAAAAGATTCCCTTTTTCAGGTGCACTGGATGTGAATCATAGTCTCTTCTCATCTTTGACCAACAAACAGTGAGTGTGAAAGTTGAAGGAAATTTTTTTTCGGTAGAAAATGATGAAAAAGAAGAGAGAAAAATAGAAAGAATACATTAGTTCTAATATTAATAGTAAGACCGATATAAATTTTATCGGTCTTAAAAATCTCAAAATTTAAACCGGTAAAACATCTACCGTTCCCTAACTGTTTTTTTCATTTCCGAAATGCACGGCCCTTTAATATTCGTGGCAGGGAAGATCGTAAGGTTCTCAAATTTTTGGGTTACTTTGGGATCTGAACTCTTTTGGGTATGGTGCATTGACTCGGTGACTCATGTGGGGCCACTTTCAATAATGTACGTCACTTTCCTTTCTCCCATTTCTCTTTAGTTACAAATTATGTGATAATTTATGTAGCGAGTCACAATCTGATGGTGATCATGAATCAATAATCTGCTACATACTGAGACTTGAAAATATTGATACAATCAATACAGGTAACATGAGATCTCCGCTAAAAAAAAAAAAAAAAAAAAAAAAAGGTTAGGACCGGTACAAATATTACCGGTCAAAATTTTGAAATTTTTAAAACCGGTAAAATTTATACTGATCTTACTATCAATATTAAAACTAGTGCACTCTTTCTATTTCTCTTTCTCTGTTTTTGTTAATTTCTACTAAAAAAAAATTTCCAAAGTTTAAGGACAGGCCGGAGCATTAAAAATTTAAAACGAATAGTGAGTGTGGATTCGGAAAGATTTAACTTTTTAATATTTGTACACTCAAATTATGGAAATAAATCTGCTGTGATTCGAATGAATAACAGGAAGCCTACAATTTCAAATCTATTCATTCATTTCTATTCTTACACGAATCTCAAAACAGGTGCATGGGTGGATTTTGAATTGCAGCTCCCTGTTATTCCTTGGAATCGCAGCAGATTTATTCCTCAAATTATTGGCAGCCGCAGCTGGAAATTTTTTTTCGGTAGAAATTAACAGAAAAAGAGAGAGGGAAATAGAAAGAGTGTACGGATTCTTAGATTGATAATAAGACCGGTACAAATTCTACCGGTCTAAAAAATTCAAAGTTTAGACCTGTAAAACTCTTACTGGTTCTAACTATTTTTTTTTTTCCAAGGTTTACTGACTGATAAAAAAAAAAAAAGTAGTTAGGACCAATAAGAGTTTTACAGGTTTAAACTTTGAATTTTTTAAACCGGTAAAATTTGTACCAGTTTTACTATCAATTTAAGAATCCATGCGCTCTTTCTATTTTTCTCTCTCTTTTTCTATTCATTTCTACCGAAAAAAAATTTCCGCCGCAGCCTCCATGACGTAAGCACTAATGTCACAATAAAATGCCGCGGGAACAAATCCGTCACTGGTGATCCAAAGTCCAGCCATGGCGACTCCTATAAATAACATCGTTTTAGGTCTCTTCCCCATAAGCATTGACCACTAACTATTAAAGAAAGAAAGAAGAAAAAGAGAAGAGAAGAGATACGGTATAATCAAAATGGAGCCGATTCCCCTGATGACCCCTTACAAAATGGGCAAATTTGACCTTTCTCACAGGTAATTAATTGCTACTACTATCTCTCTGTCTCTCAGTGTTATTAAAGGAAAAAATGACACATTTTACAAGTTGACATGCACAGCAAGCTTATTCAAGCTTCAACAAGAAGAATTCTACTAGCTCATTTATTTTCTTATATTAATTTCAATTAGCTTATTCAAATTTTCTGGTACGAATTTGACTTTTGCTGCTAAGTGTTTTGTTGTTTTGCTCTTGAGGTCAATTTGATTTGAATTCAAATGATTTGGTGTTTTTGTAATTTTCTGACTTATAGGGGTAAAAGTGTAAAAGTAAAAATTTAAGAATGGAAGATACTTATCAGTAATTGCTGGTGCGAACTGGTATTCTTAATCGCACATTTCATTTTTCAGTTCTTTTCTACAATATTTCCTTATGGTTTTCTAACTGGCCATGCTTGTTGTAGGGTTGTTCTTGCTCCTTTGACGAGGCAAAGATCATATGGCAATGTACCACAACCGCACGCTATTCTATACTACTTGCAGCGAGCAACCAAAGGTGGCCTCCTGATAACAGAGGCCACCGGAGTGTCTGACACGGCACAGGGCTACACTGATACACCTGGTATTTGGACTAAGGAGCACGTTGAAGCGTGGAAGCCAATCGTCAATGCGGTGCACAAGAAAGGCGGGATCTTCTTTTGCCAGATTTGGCATGTCGGAAGGGTCTCCCATTACAGTATGTCTCTTCTCCTTGGTTTCAATTTTTAATTCGTAATATGGTTGGTAGTTTTGACACTTTAATTCACTAATGAACTCTCAATTTCAAATCTACATTCGAATTTCGATCATTTAAGCTATTAAGCGATGATAATTTCAGAGCCTGAAACAATCTTAGCCTCTGTACTTTATTATTCAATTTGTAGCCTGCTTACCCTTTTTTCTTTCTTTTAGAGTATCAACCAAATGGGCAAGCTCCAATCTCAAGTACTAACAAGAAAATACCACCTCAGACACTACACGATGGTACCGTTGAGGAATACTCGCCTCCTCGTGTATTAAAGACAGAAGAAATACCAGATATTGTGAATGACTTCAGGCTTGCAGCAAGGAATGCTATAGAAGCTGGTAAGTTACTAACTCCTGCGCAACAAGAAATTTGAATGTATTTATTGCCTATTGTCAAAATTGTTGAGAAAATCAGTACCAATTACCAAAACATGGGTGGCATTTTTTTTTCTGTAATAAATAGTTTTAAACATACAGAAAAGAACTTTTGTTGGGTGTGGATTGAAGGAATAGAATAGTTGATGTGGTGCTGGTGTCATTTGCTGTACATATATTTAAAATGTAATTGCAATAACCAAGAATTGACTAATATCAATTCTTTCTTTCTCAAAAGGACTACCGGACTGATCAGTTTTTTAAACTACTGGAATGACTTGATTTTGAACTAATATGATATTGTAAACATCACTGTAAAGAAGATGTAGTTGATTTTATGTTATATTATATAATTCTTTTTCTATGGTAGATACTTACCAATGAGCAAGCAATCAAGCATTTCAAGCAATTCACTTGCTTAATTCTAATACATACAAAAAATATTATAATTAACTTTGAAATATTTCTTAATTATAGGATTTGATGGAGTAGAGATCCATGGGGCAAATGCTTACTTAA
Organism: Carex arenaria; assembly: GCA_964058825.1. Classification (NCBI taxonomy): domain Eukaryota; kingdom Viridiplantae; phylum Streptophyta; class Magnoliopsida; order Poales; family Cyperaceae; genus Carex; species Carex arenaria. Next base: position 231,403 of record CAXKVW010000322.1, read on the forward strand.
TTGAACAATTCATGAAAGACAGCTCAAACAACCGAACTGACAAGTATGGTGGCAGTCTGGAAAACCGATGCCGATTTGCTCTAGAAGTTGTGGAAGCTGTCACTAATGAAATTGGACCGGACCGGGTTGGGATCAGACTCTCGCCCTTCATGGATTACATGGAATGCTTCGACTCTGATCCACAAGCCCTGGCCCTACACATGGCACAAGCATTAAACAAGTTCAACATGCTATACTGCCACATGGTTGAGCCTAGGATGGCAATTGTAGATGGCCGGCGCCAAGTCCAACATAGGCTTCTTCCGATGAGAAAGGCCTTCAACGGTACATTTTTAGCCGCGGGAGGCTACGACAGAGAAGAAGGAAATAAAGTAGTGGCTGAGGGGTACACTGATCTTGTAGTGTATGGCCGACTATTCTTGGCTAACCCTGATTTGCCTCGACAATTCTGCTCAATGCATCTCTGAATAAGTATAACAGATTTACATTTTATACATCTGATCCGGTCGAGGGATACACCGACTACCCTTTTCTTGAGGAATCCTCTTTGATTTGATGTGCCAGTGATATTCTTTTGCTTGGCTTGCTTGGTATGCTTTTGTTTTCAGTTTAAATTTGTTATCTTAAGTTTTCCTATGAAATAATTATTCGAATAATTTTTTAGAATATAGTTTTGTATTGATTTGCTGCCTACAAAAATCATTATACTATTCATAAAGTAAAGCAAAAGAAAAAACTAGGTCCAGAATTCAGATACTCTCTTTAGTCACACAATGAAACCACAAATAGAAAATTATCCCTATGTCATATACTCGGAATTTTTTAATTACAAAATTATTTATTATGAATACCAAATTCGCCTATTTAAAACTTATCAGCAAACAATTTATAAAAAATTCCTTCTTTACTTGCACATTATTTCATTATTGTCCCTTCATTTATCCATCATTTTAATTATTTACTCCCAGCATGAATTTAATGTAGATTTCACAGCTTCAAAATGTTAGTAATTCAGCTTGAAATGCTAATGGAAGTATGCTAACTAAAGTCTGATTAATTGATACTATTATTTTTTTAATTGTAGGAGTTATCTTGAACATTATTTTCGAAATTTTGGATTATAATTATGATTATGTTATCGTTATATATATGTCATTATTTATTTGACAAAATTACTAACATGCATTAGTTGTAATTTTAAATTGCTATTATATCTTTTATATTAGACATGTGATATGTGAATTTGTATTTTTCTTATGCTATTATTTCTTAAAAAACTAGAAAAAAAATAATATCTTTTGCCACGTTGAAATAAATCCAATTATATATACCATAAACGTATAGTTCAGCTTCAAGACTTCTAAAGCATATCAAATCATCATATTTTCAATCGTTGAAATAGTAATTAATTAATTGTTATCAAATTTAATTGTAAGGTTGAAAGATATTTAATGTGTGGGGGTATACTTAAATGCAATTTATAAAATTAATTATATTATATAACCATCAATTGAAATGGCTATATTTTTTTATGTAACATTGTAATAAAAAAACTAGGTTCTTGGCGTTGCGGCTACGCCGCAACTGTCCTTTTATGTACATGTTGGGTTACATGGATGTCGGGAAAGTGTTGTTTTAACGTGCATCTAGCACCTATCAAATATATAAAATCACCAAAGAAGTTGTGTATATTTTATCCAGTAATGACATAGATTGAAACTGTTCTATTTATGTAACTATCTTGATAACTCGCATTGTAATAATGAATTGAATAAATTCAAGCATTAAGTTCATCATCAATTTGATTTTCGCTATGCATCATCATGATCATTAATTGAGAACAATATTATGAGTATGTACATCATCATACATGTCGTCATTATTTTGCTGCTTTCCATTACCTTTAATAGAATTATAACATTCAATCTTACAATTCAATAAAAAAATAATTAAATAACTCACTAATGTTAAAAGTAAAGATGAAATATAGTTTAGAGAGATCCAAGTGAGAATTACAGGTTGAGCTTTTAGTTATTCCACCTTTCTGTTTAACTTTGAAATATAGATCTTAAGTGCCTGAAATGAGGAAAATTAATTTCACAACTCATTAAAAAGTACATATGATCATGTTCAGTGGCAAAACCAGAAATGAAAACTGGGGGCATCAATAATTGGACCAGTATCCTCTGCAGAGGTTTGCGGTGCGGAGCTGATCGGACGGTTCAGATTTACTCTCAACCTGTGAGTGCTCCGAATGATGGAGGGGGCAGTATTAATTTTGCTTTGAGATTCATGCCATAATCTTATTTGGTTCGTCCGATCAAAACGAACGGACCAGATTAAAAGAACCGCACGACCCCCGCAGGTAAAAGCACCGTAGAGGATATGATTCCAAAAAATTTAGGGGGTACCAAAGGCCCATAAACAAAAAAAAATTATATATATTTTCTGAAAATTTCTGTATATTTTCTGGACCAAGGGGGAGTCGGGGCCTAGGCTGGCCCCTGCCTTGGTCCCGTCCCTGATCATAGCCTGCCTTGGTCCCACCCCTGATCATATTCAACCTCTCTATTCCAAATTTTCCTAAAAAAAAAAAAAAAAAAACTTTTCTATTCCAAATGACAGTACCAAACTTTTAAATTAATTCCTCCACATGTGAATCTGCTAAATAAACTATATGCTCCAACCCAATTCATTGCTGCTCACTACTCGCCTTTTACAAACTTTGCACAGTGCATCCTTTTCATTTTTTTTTTAAACTTGATCCTTGAACAACCTCACCATACATGTGTTTATTAAAATGTGATTAAAATGACACAGAAGCATGAGCTGGAGATGAATCCCCAAACTACGATTTTACCTTGTAAATACTGCTAAGCACACCTAACGGTGTCACATCTCCAATAATTGTCACCTTTTTTTTTAAGTCAAATTTATATTAAATGATGTCACCCCTGTTTAGTTGGGGTCCGGATCCCCTAATGTAACCCAATTTTTGGGTTTTGCATCGGGACCATCCGATTCTGATCCGTCGCTCATGATCATCTCGGGATCCGAATTCGCGTCTCGGGATATGTGCACTCATTACCGGATGGATGATCTCGGATTTGAATCAGACGGTCCCGATTTAAAACCCAAAAGTTGGGTTACCGCACTGGATCTGGATTCGTTTAGTTGGAGGGTATAGGGCTGAAGACGGAGTCGGATTATCCGCTTTGAATCTAGTTATTATCCATATTCATTTTAAATGGAGCGGATAATTGACAGATTCGGATCCAAATAATTTTCTTTAGCTGTAAACAGAGCGGATATCCGCATCATCCGAATATAATAATTTTCGCGCATCTACTCTTCGTTCATTTCAACTATTAAACCAGCTCACCATCTGAGTACTTTACCGCTCTTACATAGCTTGTGGGACTAAGCACCGAATATGCCTAGGGGTGAGTAAATTGCTCAAAACTCGTGACTCGCTCATAACTCGCTCACTAAAAACTCATTAACAACTCGCTCGTTATCAACTCGCTCATTAACTTAATTAGCCGAGCATGAGCATACCCCAACTCGCTCATAACTCGCTCATTAAGAAATTACCACATCTAATCCTGCCACATTTAATCCCAATTTCTTAAATTAAAATTAAAATTGAATAAATAAAAAAACCTCCTAACCTAAACTTACGGTCTAGAACAAATTTGTTGTTTGATTAATCAGCCCTAAATATGCCAGACAAAGCTATATTGCACTCCCTCCGATGCTCGAATTAATTTAATTCATTCGCAGGTGGGGTCCATCCGGATGAATTCGCATCCTCTAGGATATCTCAAACTCTGCGTGACTTCAGGGAAAATCTTTACCGTTTAAATAGTTTGGTACGAATCTCAAAGTACAAATAAATACTGCCCCCCTGCGCTATCCCCGAATAGGAACCGAACACGTCGGTCACGCAAAAATTGAGATATTACAGAGGATACGCACTCCATCCGGAAGTCTGTTTTTTATTTTGCTTGTGAGTACAGTAGGCATTTTACGTTGTGGTGCCCATATTAAATTAACTCATTTTTTTTTTTCAAAAATAGTAGTAGATAGTCATTTGTAATTTCAAATAGATGAATAGTCATTTTTTTCAAGATAGTCAATAATTATCATATTAAAATTTGAATCTTTCTCAAGAAATATTTACATTACGATTAAGTTGTACTTAGCTTGAGTTTTTTTTTTTTCATTACTGCAAAAAGTAATATATTTTGATTATAATACTTATATTATATTATATAGATGGATTATTAATATGACTCACTTATTCGACAATTATTCGTTTCGTATTCAAATTTGTATCCGTAGATTATCTGTATCTGTTTAAGGTGAATTTAGTTTTACACTTTAACATCCATTTCCTATCCGTATTCATATCTGCTCATTAAAATATGAATATGGATATGATATCAGCATTATCCGCTCCATTTTCACCCCTAAGAGGGTATGATTTAATCTCGAGTAACATGAATTTATTTATTGTGGATAAACTTTTATTTTTGACATATCACGATGGCATTTTTTTCTCTCGCATCGATGATTGAGATTTAATTTTGTAACGACAAATGTTCTATCTCACAAACATTTTTTTCTTTTTATAAAAGTTAATTAACTTTATAGTTTGTAAAAGTCAAGAACTTCAAAAATCAACGATCAACGTGCAAAAACAATTGCAACATACAATTAACTATTTAAACCTTTTGATGCTGTAATAAAAAAAATTCTAAATTTTTATAATTTTGTATGCAAATTTATTGCTCATCAAATACGAAAATATCAATTATTCACGATAATGTCAAAGATATAAATTATTAAGGATTGCACTAAGATGGTCTTAATCCGCTCCTCGGATATGTTTGGATGCACTAAAAATAGAGGCTATTTAAGAATATGACTATTTGGAATAGCAATGTACACACAAATAACATTTTTCTTATTCGTAATAGCTAGAACAACTGTTATTCTCTATTCCTTGCAAATGTTGGAATAACAACTATTCGGTTGTGTGAAAAGAGAGAAAAAAAAATCTTCTCGGATTTCTGCCAACACAATCCTGAAATGACAAAGTTGACATCACTTCTGTCATCTGCACGTTGTGGCAATTCGTTTGAGACCCCACTTGCCTATCTTTCCTCTTAATTAACATATTGTTAACACTATTTTTTCTCAGTTATAGCTATTTATTATTTCAAATGTACAATCTAAACAATATTTTTACTAACTTGAATAACAATATTTTCACACTAATATGAAAATTACTAATTTTTTTTTAATCTTGTCTACTAATCTCAAATTTCGCTATTCAAGCTCCCATCCAAACATATACCTATTGATTCGGCAATGGAAATTTTTATGGGAATAGGAATTTTTTTAAAATGGTATTAAGAATTTCAATTTGTGAATACCAAAGTCGTTTAATCCATGTGAAATTTTATAATATAGGTGTTCGGAAAATATATGGAAAATTTGTGAGGAAGTTCTTTTATTTTACAATTAAACTTTTTGAAAAGATATAATACTAAAATTAAATTATATTAAGTGTACTGATACTGATTCATATTAATATAACTATACATATGTCATATTCTACAAAAAAATTACTGAACTTATGTGTCAAGAATATGTTAGTCGTCGGAATAGGAACTTAAACAACTAGTCTTGTGTTTTGTACAATTCAAATTTCTTGTACTTTTAAATTATGTTTTTATTTATAATTTTTAGTTTTGTATTTGAACAATTATTGTATTGTTAAAATTCTACACTCAGTTTGATATTAATTATTTAAAAGCTATCAGGAATTTAATTGGGAACAAAACAAAAAATAATTGATGGTGCATTACATAATTATCATGAAAACAAAATAGCTTCAAGAGTAAATTTTGGTACTGAAAATTATATATTATCAGTGGTATATAGAATGAATAAATTTCACGATTATGATTTCAGCCAATTGTAATAATAATTGGAGCATTACAATTGTTAATTTTTAAAGCCTCTTTATCCTACATATTTGGACTTTCGAGCATTAGAAACAATAATATTTTGGGTTGTCAGATTTGAATAGCTTTAAAAGTAATTGAAGCTTCACATTTAAATATTTAATTAAGCTTGGTCTTTGATAGGGATCCGACTCCGCTGCTCGTCATTTTGGCAAGTAGGAACCTGCTTTTTCAAATTAAACCGTTGATGTTTTTATGCACGAATCTCAACATAGATTAATGGTTTGATTTGAAAAAGCAGAATCCTGCTTGTCAATTTAACAAGCAGCGGATTCCGATCCCTTTGATAGAGCTCCGTTGTTTGGAAAAAAAAAAAAAAACGGAGCTCCAACTCAATATTATTTTTCCTATAAAAACTTTGGTTGGTAATAAACCTTTCTAGGGAGCTGAAATGAGAAATAAAATATTTAATTAAGATTGATCTTTGATAGATCTCCGTAGTTTGGTAAAAAAAAACGGAGCTCCAACTCAAATGTTATTTTCCCTATAAAAACTTTAGTAGTGTAATAAACCTTTCTAGGAAGCTGAAATGAGAAATAAAACCATATTGCCGAACGGATGCAGGTACGGGTGCAAACGGATCAGATAATATCAAACCATATTAGGATCTGTATCTGAAATTATATACGGATATCTGATATTCAAATATCAATGCGGATACAGATACGGATATAATTTTAAATTTTAATTATTTGCATCCGAATAATTAATATATACCATATAGTTTTAATATATATTATGAAAATATTTATATATATATCTACGGATATCCGATCAGTATCTATACATATCCATCTAATATCCGATCCGTATCTATATTCGGAAAATAAAAATGGATGCGAATATAATTTTACCACTATCCGATCCGTATCCAATCGGTTTGCACCCCTGAATGTAGGGCAAAAGAACTCATGAAGTCATTTTCCTATAAAAACTCACGAGAATTGAAGCTGTTCGAAATGTCACGTCGCATGTAAATGTGTATCTACTTGGTCCAACGTGAAAAGTCATTTATTTTATAATAGCATTGGTTCTGAACAACTTCAAAAACCTCTCAACTTTCACGAAAAACTTCTGTTGGTACAGTCTTCTGAACTAATATCACTTTATATGTGCACATGTGCGTTGTACATGGTTATATTCTTATAGCCAGTTAAATGAAGTTGAACCTCCAATCATCTGTTACTAGATAGAACTATCAGGTGAACCAATCACCCAAACATCGCCCTTGTATTGTCTAAAAAAACACACATTGTCTACAAGAAAAAAAAAACTAAAAAAAAAAGGAAAGAAGTTAGAAAAGACGAGAAAAGGAAAAATATATAGCTTACAATAATGGTGTGATCAATCAATCTCAGTATTGTCAGATGTTGCGATATGAAGATTTGCTGTTGGGGGGGAAAGGAAGCTCAATTGGGGTGGCATTGCCATAGAATTCTTCCAAATTATAATACGTCCTCTGCTGAGGTTGAAATATATGGACTACAACATCACCTGCCAGGTAAGAAGTAAACGATGATACATAAATTAGGCATCAGAGACAATACAAAAACCAATAATAGCAGAAAAGATTGGGCTCTGGTCAAGTTGAGTGCCACAGGTGGGGTGGTTTCAAGGATAAAATTGCAACATAAATGCTACGGTAAAAACTAAAGGGAGATAGTAAAATCTTACCGAAGTCAAGCAACGTCCATGCATTAGGTTTTGTGTCTCCTGTTGCAACTTTATTAAACTCCAATTCTGCAATGTCTCTCATTTTGGAACTACATAATTGAGGAAATTTGAGAAAAATTAATTAAAAATAAGGAAGTCAGTGAGAGAGCGAAGCAGGGATATCTTCAACAAGGAAAAAATATATTCATCTGTAATATGACGAGAAAAACTAATTATTGGTAAGAACAATCAAGTAGAGAAATGTGGAGAAGCTTACGCAATGGCATTTATTTGGGGGTTAGAGAAAGCAGTGGCAATGATGAAGTACCGAGTCCAGTAGACCAAAGGTTTCACATACAGAACACGAATATCTTCAGCCTTTACCTCATTTGCACTATTAGCAAGTGCAAGTGCAACTGCATTCAGAAAAGAGGCAATTACTTCGGTCAGATATGCCGCATTCATGTCAGCATGTCTGTTTGGCTGAGTAAACAAGCAATGTTCCCATAATAAAGCATTGAACTTTTAGCCCAATTATAATTGCAAACATGCTACCACCTTATTGGTACGGTTAATCACACAAACTACTGTCAAAATGAAGTCTCATTTGGATTTATTCAAGCAGCCTGGTTTAAACAAATTCATATGAATGCTAATATACTACATCCGAGGGCAAGCGAAACAAAATCTCGGTCCCATTGAAATCATGATCGCATGAGCATAAATATTGTTCATTAAAAGATTTCTCTATCTTTGAATAAAAAGTAAAAGTAAGTGCTGACTTTATATGTCAATTTGGTTCAAAGGTAGAACAACACCATGATTATTCACACATGCACACAGGATAGAAGCAAAAGAAGAAAGATAAAAACAGAAAGTACACATACGGGACAAGCTCTCAGAATCATCATCAAAAGAAGAGGATGGGGAAGAAGATTTAGGTTTGCCAGAGTCATAATTTGTGTAGACAACCTTGCCATACTTGTTCAGCAATTCATCAAGCACCTTATCTGCATCTCCTGCCCTGCTCGCTCTCTACATCAACCACTGTATTAACTCAAGCACTCAACCAATTAAAAAAACTGAAAACAGACATGGAAGGAAGGAGTAACGCACGAGGACATGAGCGGAGCGTCTCTGGCAAGTGGGTCCCATCCACCTCACAAAAGGAGAGGCCAATGGTCCAGTTGTTCTTCCTGATGATGACGTCATTTCCTTTCTAGAGATGAGCCCGCGTGGTTGCAGTTGCACCGATGGAACCGCTGTCCCCGCCATTGCCCTTACTACTTTCTTCCCTAGTTCCCTTCTAGGATTCTCTTCTTTTCTCGAAGATCGCCGTGGCGAAGAAGCGACAGTTGGAGGGAGAGGATATTACAATCGGAGATAAGGTGGGGATTTATATCTTCTCCATTACTGTAGAGGGATGGGCCTCACTTTACGGTTTGAGATTAAATCTAAGACTATTTGAGATTCGGGGCAGTATTATTTGGATTTGAGATTCGTGCCAAGATAAAAAGAATGGTCCGGATTCACTAATTGTAAGAGATTCCCTTGTGCAGTAATGGAGAGGATGTGAATTCGATAAGGTGGATCACTATTAGGATAGTTCGTGTGTTTTTGTTGCACTGCGGGTCAGGATATTTTCTGTAATCTCGGCCCGTGAAGCCCAAATTGATGTCTGGGAAACTCGGCTCATTATCTGTACCTTCAATTTTGATTGGTTTCTACTCCGATCTACTTCAAAATTTATGCATATCACTTTAATATTCGTGCGTACAGATCTTGAAGTGAATCAAACAGTAGAAACCACCTATCAAACAAAGTTTGGTACGATGGGCATCGGAAACCCGCCTGTCCCATTGCGTGACTATATTTGAACCGTTTTTATTTTGATTGAACATTTGAACGGCTCTCTCTCTTCACCTGCGACCACTTAATTAACTAATTAAGAGTAGAATTAAGGTGTTCTTAAGTTTACTATAAGTCTATGTGTAAACTTAACTCTAAAATTTATTGAATAAATTTCAAATGATGAATCCAAACCACTGAAATTTTTCTACCTTATGAGTGATGTGTCTACATGTGAAATTTTTTAAAGACAAGTAGTCAAAATTAAAAAGTTTATAAATTAATTTTAATACATTAATTTTTGGATGATTTTTGACAACTTGACTATATACAAAATTAATTTTAAATTTTAAATTTTTTGCATGTAGACGCATCATAAGATAGAAGGATTTCAAAAGTTTGAATTCATCATTTGAAGTCAATCCGATATATTTTAAAGTTGAATTCATAAAGAGACTTGATGAACTTAAGAACACCCTAGTTCTACTCCTTAATTAATCTTTCTTTTTCAGGCTAGAGTATCTTTTAGCATTAATAAATTTAACCGATTCTATGTTTAGTGGGCCATGATCGATATATTTTTGCAGATCTCATGTCCTGAAATAAATAATTGAGCACATGCATGCATCCAGCGTATTTCTTCTTCCATGCATAGCGAGCCCCACTGCCAACAAAGGTGTTATATTGTTTTAATGGAGGAAATATATGTCATATAATAAGTAAATTTACACCATATTAAGGATGTTTTCATGTTGAAACGGATAAGATCAGCTTCTTGTATAATCATAAATGAAAACATACATGGGATGAAAGATAAAAATCCAATTATTATATGGATAGAACTACATAAGACATTTAGGGGTGCAAACGGATCAGATATTATCCATCTGTATTCTGATTCAGATAGTTAAATACGGATAATTTTTTAATGCGGATACAGTTTCAATTCCTGAACCGGATACTTATACTGATACTAATATATATGTATTCATAGTTCTTCATATTGGGATTAGATTTTGTCCAAAGGGCTTTGCACAAAGCCTCATCCAAAGCCAAGCTTAAACGTCCAATTGTATTGAAATTCATGCAAATATATTTAAAACTTAATAAATTTAAATGGCTCCTTGAATCTAAATATCTATACGAATTTTGATGCAGATCGAACAGTTTAGGTCCGGCTTTATATGAGTCTTTGTTTAAAACTGTTTGGACAAAACCCACCCTATATTTCAGAGAACTAAATCTGCTGTGATTTTTGAGAATCACAGGACCATGCTATTCCAAATCCATCCCTTTAATTTTTAGAGTGCACAAATCTCAAAAACTATTGTTTTTCATGCACAAATAAAAAAAATATAGTAATTTCTGCTATATGTTTGAGCAGCATCATCAATATCTCTTTTAAACCGCAATTTCTCTCCTGTGGCATATTTATGTGTTTTTATTTTTGTTCTTTAAATTTTTTAATTTTTATAAAAAATAATTACTATTAACTCTTCTCATAAAATGAAATTATATGATGTCTATTCATCTACTCCCCTTCCCTCCCCTCCCCTCCCCATCTCAATTTTCTAGTTCCGCCCATACGTGTGTTTATAATTATACTTATCTAAATGTATATTTTATGAACTCTCAGAATATAAAACACAGAATTAATACTATATTTAATGACAGGTTTTTTCAAATGAATAATTTACCTTGGCAAATTAAATTGCGAAGTTGAAGCTATAAATTTACAGAAACAATCGCGTTTAACTAAGTTTCTTTCAAGTATATATAGATGAGGCTAACTGATTAAGACCTAATTATTAATCATAATCGACCTATAAATTAATTATAGAAAAAATCATTAAAAAAAAGTAGTAAAATACATTATGCACAATCATGTATATTTTTGGAAGTAAATTACACGTGATAATCTAATAACCAAGATCTAATAAGTTGGAAACAATTCATGAGACTTGCTCTTGATATATATGAGTTCATGAGATTTGCTCTTGATATATATGAGTTGTCTCTGGCAGTGTCACCCCTCGTTTCTCTATGTTTAATTAAAATGCATGGAAACAACAACTAACAGCCACTCCTATCTCTATTAATCCAACGGGATCTCGGTTTTCATTCTCTAATTTTAGAAAATCACCTAAATTAGTTGCACTTTTCAGTTGGAAGGCAATAATATTCAGGTTTTAATTTTCCTCTCCTCCAACATCTCATTATTCCTTTCCCGAGATTACATTCCGGGATAGGAATCCTCCATCCCCCCTCCCCCCTTCTCTCGTAGCGCCATTGCGCTCTCTCACAATACACAAGATAAACAATGAACTTCATAGGAATGAAGTTCATCTTAGCCATCATAATTAGCTTGAATTTTTTGCAGTGTATTGTCTTAGGGCAGACAACAACATCAACCTTCACTCCACGTGATAATTTCCTCATAAGTTGTGGTGCAACCGTGGCTCCGAACCAAACAGACGGTCGTGTTTTTAAAACAGACTCACAATCCAACTATCTATTGTCAGCAAAAGATGCCATCCGATCCTCCCTTCCGTCCTCCCTGAATGTTCCTTCACCTTTGTACCTCTCTGCCCGTATTTTCCGTGAAGAAGCCACATACAGATTTCCTTTGAACCAAGCAGGTTGGCACTGGATCCGACTTCACTTCTTCCCCCTTGGGAATCCTGACTTCGATCTCACACGTGCTTCATTTACCGTAGCTACTGACGAAATTGTCCTTCTCCATAGTTTCACTGTTGATAATTCCTCTAAGTGGGTGTTCAAGGAATATCTTGTTAATGCTACCACCAACCGACTTTCCCTTCATTTCCAACCTTTAAGTAATTCAGCAGCATTCATTAATGGCATTGAGGTGATATCTGCTCCCAACATCCTCATCTCTGATGTTGCCTCCACACTTGTCCCGGTAGGCCCGATCAATGGGCTTTCACAATCAGCATATGAAACCATGTATCGCCTTAATGTAGGAGGGCCTATTATTACTTCTACAAATGATACCTTAGGACGACAATGGGATGAAGATGAATCTTATATACACACCAAATCTGCTGCAGATAGAGCGAAAGTTAAACCGAGCATAATCAAGTACCCAGATGGAACCTCGCCTCTTATTGCACCAAACTGGGTCTATGCCACGGCTGCTAAGATGGCTGATGCAAGTGTTGGGAATCCTAACTTCAATGTAACATGGGAGCTTGAAGTGGATCCTTCATTTGATTACCTCGTAAGGTTACATTTCTGTGATATAATTAGCAAAAGTCTTAATGACCTATACTTTAATGTATATATTAATGGAAAGATGGCCATATCGGGACTTGATCTCTCAACAATCACCGGTGGGCTTGACATGGCCTACTACAAAGACTTTGTTATAAATAGCACAGTAGCATCAGGCCAGATCACTGTTCAAATCAGTCCCATGAATGAGGATACTGGCACACCCAATGCACTGCTAAATGGTTTGGAGGTTTTCAAGATGAACAGCTCGGTAGGGAGTTTGGATGGTGAGTTTGGGGTTGATGGAAGGAAGGAAGAAGGACAAACAGGTCATGTTGTTGCATATGCTGGAATTGGATTTGCTTGTGCTGCCCTTCTAGGCCTTGGTTCTGTTATGTATAAAAACCAGAAGAGGTCACCTGAATGGGAGAGGAGGAGCAGCTTTTCTTCGTGGTTGCTTCCCATCAACATGAGTCATTCTACCATCACAAATAGCAAAGCATCTGGTTTTAGTTCGCGGAGTGGTCACACCTTCTCATCAACACTTGGAGCAGGTGGAAGATTCTTCTCATTTGCAGAAATACAAACAGCTACTAAGAATTTCGACGAAAATGCAATTGTTGGAGTTGGTGGTTTTGGTAATGTATACCTAGGTGAGATTGAAGATGGAACAAAAGTGGCTGTCAAGAGAGGAAATCCACAATCAGAGCAAGGTATCAACGAGTTCCAAACTGAGATTCAGATTCTATCGAAGCTTCGTCATCGCCATTTGGTGTCATTAATTGGTTATTGTGATGAGAACTCCGAAATGATTTTAGTGTATGAATACATGGCTAATGGACCATTTAGAGACCACATCTATGGAAAGGACCTGACCATTCCGCTTACATGGGCTCAACGGCTCGAGATCTGCATTGGTGCAGCACGTGGGCTTCATTACCTCCATACCGGCACAGCACAAGGTATCATCCACCGTGATGTAAAAACCACCAACATTCTTCTAGACGAGAACTTGGTCGCCAAAGTGTCTGATTTCGGCCTTTCGAAAGATTCACCAGGCATGAACCAAGCTGTTAGCACTGCGGTGAAAGGAAGCTTTGGATACCTTGATCCGGAGTATTTTCGATGCCAACAACTAACGGACAAGTCGGACGTGTACTCATTTGGAGTGGTGTTACTTGAGACTTTATGTGCAAGACAACCCCTAAACCCCGGACTTCCAAGAGAACAAGTAAGTCTCGCTGATTGGGCTATGCAATGCAAGAGAAAGGAAAAGCTCGACGGCATCATAGACCCAACCTTGGTCGGAACCATTAACAAAGATTCTTTCGAAAAGTTTATAGAGGCCACAGAGAAGTGCTTGGCAGAACACGGTGTCGACAGGCCGTCCATGGGAGACGTGCTATGGAATCTCGAGTATGCCCTCCAACTACAACATGCCAATCCTCCATCAGCAACTCCTAGTGAAACACAAGAAGCCACAAGCTAGGTTACTAATCCGAATTGATGTCCATATTTTTGTTAATTTGATGGAAGGAGGTTTATTTTTCAGACTTTACGATAATTTCTTGTCTGTTTTCGGCTATTACAAAGTTATTTTCTTGATGTGTATCAACCTATTTGTATGCCTATCCATGTATTTATCTATTTTGATTTTTTTATTTATTTATCTATGTATATAGGATTTAGATGATTTGAAATATTTGCTAAACAATTGTATGAATGTATTTGCTATATTTACTTTTTTGGCATTGAGTTTCAGATTATGAAATTCTTTAATTGGTTAGGCATCCATTCATGTAATGTGCTTTATCTATTTAGTAGACTTTCATACATGAAATGTGGACGTATAATGTTTTCCTTATAAAATATGGCAATAGATATATTAATTAGCAGGGTGGATGGGTGGACTGAAAATTTAAGATGAAGTTCAAATATTTTCCTTATCTATTTGATCAGTGACTTGATCTTACAAGCTATGGTTGGCAAATTATTAAATTATTATTTTAAAATTTTATTTTGTTATATATTTATGAGTGGAAACAAAGTAGGGAATTTAAATTCTAAGCTCTTTGGGTATTTCTAATTTGTAATATACTTTTTTTAAATGAGTGGTGCAGCTTTAATTTTTCAAATGCAAACTAGTTGCATTTAATGTTGCGTATTGTTAGTTATATGTAACTTCCATGTTATCCCATGAATAATGTTAGAAAATTGCGAGCTGTAAATTATTAGGTATTGTTTGTTATTTTGTCTCTTATAATGTGCCAACAATTTGCAATAAACTTTAAGTGGCAGGATTGTATAATTTATTAAATGTCAGGAGTGAGTTGAGATCAGGATTCTAAATAGCTAGCTGTAGCTATGCAATAGCTGTGTTATAGATTTTTCGGACCTCAAAAGTTATAACGCTATTAACAATTTTTCTTTTATAATGATTCTAAATAGTTAGCTATGGTTGAGTTATAGTTGCGCTATAGTTTTTTTGGACCTTAAAAGCTATAGCGCTATAATCGCTATTTAGAACCTTGATAGATTGTAGCCAAAGTGCAAATGAATCGCTCACTAACTACGAATAAGAATAAATTATAATTTTTAACTTAACAAGTAGCCATCTTTGCTAAGAATTCTGAATTTTGTATTTTATATATAAATGTCAGGAATTCTGGATTTATGCAAGTTAGTTATGCAAGTTACTTAACAAGTAGCCACCTTTATATATAAATGTCAGGAATTCTTATTATTAAGTAACAATAGTTTCTATGTCTGGTCGGTTCGGATCGGGTCGGGTCAGATTTTGTGTCATTCGATTCATGTTGTTTCAAATTTTGAATCAGGTCAGATTCAGATCAATTTATTTTTTGAGACAAAAAATCGGATCGAATTAATCGGATTTGAATCAGAACGAGTTCATCGGATCGGATCAAATTTTATAGAATAGGACTGAAAGTGTGTTAAATTTTATAGAATAGGATCGAATTTCAAATTTTTTTCCACGAGAATAATTTTAATTCTAAAGAATTTTCTTATAGAGCAGCATGTCTGTTATATAATTTATCGTTAATTAATGTAATTCAAAATCAAGATTGTTTTTGTAATTGAAAACATGAACATTTGCTATAAATTGTTATCTTGTCAGCATCAATACTGAGATTGGCAAACAGAACACCTCTCCTCTGGAAACACCAATTTTGACTAGTTCTTTCTTTCTCTATTTTTAGAAAATTAGCTAAACAAACGAAATTTCTGTTCCAAGGCAATGGCTCACAAAATAACTTTTGTTGTGTCCCTAACCTCTCTGTTATTCCTTTCCCGAAACACATTCTGTGATCGGGAAGGTAGCACGAGAGGAAACGGAAACCACCAGCTTCCAATCTTTTCATCCTCTCACATTACTCCCATGTAATTCAGGATGAACCTCGTGACAATGAAGTTTGTCCTAGCCATTACCATCTTCTTCACTTCTTGGTTGCCAGTTGCCTTGGGGGAGACTAATAAAGCATCATCGACTTTCACCCCTCGTGATAACTTTCTCATAAATTGCGGTTCGACTGTCACGCCAAATACGACAGATGGTCGTGTTTTCAAGACAGATTCGCAATCCAACTCCCTATTGTCAGCAAAAGATGCTATACGTGTCTCCGTCCCGTCATCAACAGACGTTCCTTCTCCATTGTACCTCTCGGCTCGCATCTTCCGTGATCAGGCCACATACAAATTTCCCCTATCTGCCCCTGGCTGGCACTGGATCAGACTTCATTTCTTCCCTCTAAACAACACTGAATTTGACCTGACATCTGCTTCATTCACTGTAACCACAGATTCATACGTACTTCTCCATAGCTTCAGCGTGAACAACTCTACGGTGGTACTGAAGGAGTTCCTTGTTAATGCTACCGCCAGCCAGATTTCTCTTCACTTTCTTCCTCTCCGTGACTCTGCCGCCTTCATAAATGCTATTGAGGTTGTCTCTGCCCCTGACATTCTTCTCTCTGACATTGCCTCCACTCTTGTCCCAGTAGGACAGATCAATGGTCTTTCACTATCGGCCTACCAAACAGTGTATCGCCTCAATATGGGAGGGCCTATTATCACCTCCGCAAATGACACACTCGGGCGCAGTTGGGATAAAGATGACTCATTTATCCAATCCAAATCTGCTGGGGCCAAAGCAGCTGTGGCTCCGAGCACAATTAAGTACCCCGAAGGGACCTCTCCTCTTATTGCCCCCAATTGGGTTTATGCCACGGCAGTCAAAATGGCCGATGCTCAAGTTGGGAGCCCCAACTTCAACATCACATGGCAGCTTAATGTAGAGTCATCATTCGGATACCTCGTTAGGTTGCATTTTGCTGACATCATCAGCAAAACACTCAATGATCTCTACTTCAATGTTTACATAAATGAGAAGATGGCTATATCAGGGCTGGACCTATCGACCATCACTAGTGGCCTTTCTTCAGCCTACTACAAAGACTTTGTCCTAAATTCCTCCTCAGTGACAGATCAGATCAAAGTTCAAGTTGGACCTCTCAATGAAGATACTGGTACGCCGGGGGCCTTGCTCAATGGACTGGAGGTTCTCAAGATGAACAATTCTGTTGGGAGCTTAGATGGCGAGTTTGGGGTTGATGGAAAGAAAGCAAGCACTGGCATTAAAGGTCGGGTTGTTGCAGCTGCTGGAATTGGTTTTGCATGTGTGGCCTTTGTAGGTGTAGGTGCAATGATGTATAATCTTCAGAAGAAGAAACCAGAATGGGAGAGGAGGAGCAGTTTCTCTTCGTGGCTCCTGCCTATCCATGCAGGCCACTCTACCTTCATGAATAATAATAGCAAAGGATCCGGTTTTGGTTCTCATAAGAGTGGATACACCTTCTCATCGACTTCACTTGGTCGGTGCTTCTCTTTTGCTGAGATACAAACAGCCACAAAGAACTTTGATCAAAATGCAATCATTGGAGTAGGCGGCTTTGGAAATGTGTATCTTGGTGAGCTAGATGATGGAACAAAAGTTGCAGTTAAACGAGGAAATCCTCAGTCTGATCAGGGAATCAATGAGTTCCAAACTGAGATCCAGATTCTCTCCAAGCTCCGTCACCGCCATTTGGTGTCTTTAATTGGCTATTGTGACGAAAATGCCGAGATGATATTGGTTTATGAATACATGGCGAATGGTGTTTTCAGAGATCATATATACGGTAAGGACATGCCACAGCCCCTGTCATGGAAGCAAAGATTGGAGGTTTGCATTGGGGCAGCACGGGGTCTTCACTATCTCCATACGGGCACAGCACAAGGCATTATCCACCGAGATGTCAAGACCACTAATATCCTCTTGGATGACAATTTCGTTGCCAAAGTTTCTGACTTTGGACTGTCAAAGGATGCACCAGGGATGAACCAAACTCATGTCAGTACTGCTGTGAAAGGTAGTTTTGGATATCTTGATCCCGAGTACTTCAGATGCCAACAGCTGACTGACAAGTCTGATGTGTATTCCTTTGGAGTTGTGTTATTGGAGGCACTATGCGCAAGACCGCCTATCAATCCAGCACTACCAAGAGAGCAGGTTAGCCTTGCTGAGTGGGCTCTGCAGTCAAAAAGGAAGGGTTTGCTTGAGAAAATCATAGACCCATTATTGGTAGGGACTATCAATAAGGACAGTCTTAACAAATTTGTCGAGTCAACTGAAAAGTGTCTATCAGAGATCGGTACAAACAGGCCGTCAATGGGAGACGTATTGTGGAACCTCGAGTACGCTCTACAGTTACAAGAGGCAAATCCTCCAGCAGTAGAAGAAGAAACTCAGACAAACTCCCCAGCAACAGCAGCAGCTCAGGCAAACACTCCAGCACCAGCACCAGCACCAGCAACTCAACAAACAGCTCGTGAAGCTACTCTTGCTAACATTGGAGATGATACCAAAGCAACTGAAGCTGAAGCAAAGGCAGCAGATAAATCTGATCCATTGATTGATTTTAACTCTACAACTTTGCCCCCAGACAGTTCCAGCAGTGGTATTGGTAATGACTTGTTTGTGAACCCCTCAGGGTTGAATGGTCGGTAAATGCGTGTTTCCATTCATCACTTTACTATCAGTCCATATATGCCCATGTGTTTTAATTTCAGCTTGACTTGCTTAATTGTTGTGTACCATTGAGAATTTTAATGATCCGGAAAGTGATGTGTAATATTATGTATGAACCATCACTTGCGTTTCTTTTGTTTCCTTTTTCTTCTTTTGTTCACACCAAGTCTGATGATTGATATGATATAGTTGTTCTTAGTTTTTGTTCTAATGAAAAATTTCGTTAAATCTATGTGCATGTTCGCCAAGTAATTTGACAATGTTATTGTCTAATGTTTTCCGAGCTCCGTGAATCTGTTACATGGTATCATTTGATTTATGCCTTTAGCCACTTCACTTTCCAGGATAAAGGACAAGATTAGAAGCAGTCCATGATATCACAACAATAACCATAAATCATGGAACCCTAGATTGTTATTTGTTACACAACTCCTGCCATCGGCAAATCCTCCATTTCATCCAAGTCAAGGAACATGAGTTATTAGTTATTACCAAGCTACTGTCATAAGCAAATCCTCCTTATTTATCATTTACGATATTACGCTTACACTTTACTCTAACACAACTATATGCACTCCTTTGTCCTTGAGACTCGTTTATTTTACCAGATACGATGTACTATGTTTTTGATATATTTTTCCTGTAACTACACCTGACAGCCACTTTAAAAAAAAAAAAAAAAAAGACTCGTTTATTGGATCAATTATGGATATTTTGTTCTTTAATTAGAACAATTATTATGGATATTTTGTCAGAATAAAGCTCATTTCATTATCCTTCAATATATCCACCAAAATAATGCCTTCTACCCTGTACTTCTGACAGAAAATATAGGATCAAAGAAAGAACTAACCTGAATTTAGTCAATCTTAATACTACCAGATTCGGGAATTGCACGACCTCCATGCCATCCCATTAAAACCAAGTACAGCAACACCTTGTCAACCAAAAGATTATCCAAAGGCATGTCCCCACCAGTAATACTCCCAATCAGCAGACCTTGTTAAAATGACAAATGCAGCCGAATTACATGGCATTCATCTACATCTCATTCAAACTTAAAAAAAAACTTGATTTGTCCAACGAAAGAATTTCCGATATAAGTTGCAATATACAAATCTCAAATGAGAAAAATAAAAACCCAAAGGGAACCAGAAAATAAGAACAAAAAAATTAATCCAGTAGATCTTATTCTTCAAGAAGCCTCACTCTCATTCTTCAAGACCTCAAAGACTATAATTAATCCACAATAATAATAAAATCTACAGAAAATAAGAACAAAAATGGCAGCTTCCTGCAATAATAAACCTTCCCAAATGAAGAAGAGCAAACTTGACTATGTGAATATGCTACACTATCTGACAATCTAATTCTCAGGAGAAAGGGTGAAAGAAGAAGCAATTTGTGCCAAATGCTGGCTAGAAAGATTGATGATGAGTGCTGTAGAAGAAATAGAATCAGAATTCAAATGGGTCTCATCAACCATTTTTTCTTTGTCTACTAGAAGGTCATGATAGGTTTCCTCGAGTTCTCTTGCCTTTGATTCAGCAACTTCAGCCTCTCTAAGAATTAGCTCAGCTTCTTCTGCATCTCCAGCTAGAAGAGCAGCTTCACGCTCAGCTCTGGCAGATGCCGCAACTAATTGTAGCCTCTTGTAACCTGCTATTGCTCCCTCCTTTTCCTTCACTAAAATCAACCCTTCACATTCCTGTACACTTTCACCTGTCGCTTTAATATCATCCTCTAGTTTCTCCAGATCTGAAGCTGCTTTCTCTAGCTTGATCTGTAGCTGTTCCTTCTCAGCATTCAAGGCCTTAGCCTCAGCAGCTATCCTGCCAGCTTCTTTAAAATTTCTGGCTGCTGCTGCCCTTTTCTTTTCTGCCTCCAGCTCCGGGCCCCTCTTCTCTATGTAGCTAACTCTCTGCTTCAGCAATACTATTTCCTCTTGTGTTGACCCTCTTTTTGAAGACAATTCCTGTTACCATTATGACAAAACATTAATTGTCTATTACATAATTTGAGATAATAAAAAAAACCACAAATGCGTACTGAAGAGAAGTACAAATGAGGAAAGAAATAATTCTAACCTGAAGTTTTTCTCTTGAATCAGCAACTTGCTGCCTTAGTGATTGTATTTCTTGAGAAACCTTCTCCTCCAACTCCACAAAATGAATTCGATCCTGTCTATGTTGCATGATGAGAGCCACCAAGTTCCTCCAGTTTTCAACCTGATCCCGACAAGTGCTTGCTTCTTTTGAAGCAGCACTAGCAAGCTCTTCTAGCTTTGATTTTTCCTCTTCTGATACAAAAACAAAGTCATCGATTTCCTTCTTCTTTAGAGCCAGCTTTTCACCTTCTGAATCCAGCTTTGATTGAGCTGCCTGCAGGTAATCAAGCCTTGATTTGATGCTTGATTGGGTACTATGGAATTCAGATACCACATTTGAGATTCTTTTCTCAACTTCTTGGATTTGGGCATCATTCTGAGCAATCTCCAGCTCTTTCAAACGTACGAGTTCTAGCAAGTCAGCTAGCTCTTTGGCCAGAACATCCCCTTTGCTTGTGAGCATTTCCATCTCCTGTTTGTCATCTTCGACCAAGTGATCAATTGCACTTTCCATGCCTGACCGTGCTTCCAGAATCACCTGAGATTCCACGTCCATCTCCATCTTTTTTGTTTCTAGCAACTCCATTGATGTTTGCCATCCTTCCCACTCTTTAGAGGCTTTTTCCTCGGCATTCTTTTTTACTAAGTCAGCATAATCAGTTGCATCCTGAGAAAGGAGAACAAGAAATGTATAAATAATTGAATAAATAAACAAACAGGAGAAAGAGAGAAGCTAACATGAAACATGCTTGCTATAAGATCTGTGACAGTGATCTTAATATACGATTATTCCTGATGCAACAGTACTTATTTCTGTCAAACTTTTAGCCAATTTAAGGCAGTGATCCACATGGTATACACTAAAAATTCAAACTGGGCCACAGGAGTTGCACTAACTTTGGCATTTTCTACATCCAAATTTTATCTCATCCTTTCATATAAGTGATGTAATTTTCCATCAAAACATTTGGCTGAAATTTGGAATTCAAGGAGCAAAGAGTTTACCACCTCTAACTGAACAATACAATAGATACATAATTAAGGGATAAATGTGAACTAATGTGAAGATTGAAGAGTCACTCCGTAATTTATTACAGACTTCTACAAATAAAAATTAAGAAGTAACAATTCAAGCTATAAAACATTGCTCCAAGAACTTCTACTAAAACTTTGGTTGTTGCAATTCCTTCATGTCTGGGATGAGGACGCAACTTTCACTTCAAGTACTTTTTTTTTCAAAAGAGGTTGAAGCTTGTACTGTATAAGAGTTTCGGATTTCCAGAAAGTCATTTCAGAATTCCAAATTAATGGAAAGACATTTATACTAAAATTAAAACATCTCCCACAAGCTTCAATTCTCATGAACCATCATCCTTACAAATGAAATCAAATATCACATTATTAAGATCGTTTTAGTATATAACAAAGTCTCAGAACTGACAATCAAAAGGAGAAATGTTCCTGCTTTTCTGGAACGGAAATTCACCTTGTGGTGATTAACAAAACTAAACAATAATGAGATTTTTGGATTTTTGAAGTACAATTCTTACAAAACTGAACATCAGTTCAGCTATGCAACAGAACATTATAACCTTTCAAGGAATCAACACTTGTCCAGAGAAAAAGGAGGGTAATATTGACACTAAAAGAATTAAGAGGAAGGACCTCTTGACAATGGTTATTTTGACAAACTTAACAATAAATTTTCAAACAAAATTGGAAATTAGAAAATAAATTTTGCAGAGAGAGAGGAACTTTTCTGCTGGTTTCATCAAGAACATTCCAAACATTCCAATTTAAGCTTTTTTAACTATACAGTTCCTTTTACTATTTATTTTCTATCTTTCATTTCCATTTGAAGACAAAACACAGTATATATAGTAACTAGTAAGTGATTATTGCTATCACTAGAGAAAGGTATAATTGTCCAAAAGAATTTAGTTTTGGTGTGTAAAGTAATTTTTTCAGTGTTAATAGCGCCCTCAAAGAAAAAAGAAATCCACAATAGCAAGACCAAACAGAATGTTCATCCACGGGCCCATAGATGGATAAAATGCAAAGTCACAACTTTGCAAGTTAAATAAAAGAGACAACTCAAAAGGTTCATCAACCTTATCCACTTATATTGCATTGATTCCCGTCAGGATCAAATAATGGTACTGGTACTGAGACTTCCAACCTTCACCGTTCCACAAATATGGATAATTTTCATGATAAATAAGTACCTCAATGAAACTTATTAAAAGTTAGACCAGTACTTAAAATGATGGTACCTTAGCAAACAGTTGGAGAAGGGAACCAGCTTCCTCCTCGGCAGAAAGGTGCAAATCCAGCACATCCTGCATGTCAGACTCCACAGATTGATAGTGCAGCTCAGTAGATCTCAAATCAAGAAGAAGCTGGTTCTTCTCATTCTCCACAGAAGCAAGTGAATTACTGATCCTCTCCGCCCTCTCGAAGTCTTCGGCCTCACATGCCTCCTCCAACTCGCTCTCCAATTCCTTGTACTTGGCCGATGCCATGTTCAGCTCCTCCCCAACATTTCTTCTCCTTAACGCAAGCTCCTTCCTTTTAGCCATAATTGATACAGCTCTTTGAGTGGCCAATTCGGCTTTCTTCAAGATTTTATCTCTGACTACAGCCAGCTTCTGCTCAATGGAATCACATCCATCCTCATTCTCCACTGCTACCTTGTCGTTATCAGATTCACTCCGCGAGGTTGTTTCCACTAAAGATTCTTCCTCTTTATTACCCTGCTCTTGGTTGATGACTGCAGATGGCTCCTCGTGTTGCTCAATTTCCCTCTCTGATTGGCTAGTGTCACGTGATTGGACAGCTAGATTGGAACTCGAATCAGTAGAGGATATTTCCTCCGGCTCAGTAGGAGGAAGTGGAGGGACTGTGACCTCTTCGGAAAAGACTGGAGGGAACGGAGCAGAAGAAGAGAAACCGGTAGAGGAGGAGGGAAGATGCGGTTCATCGTCAATGGATACGGCATCACGGGCATAACCAACGCGTACAGCTCTCTTCTTCTTGCGAGACACCTGACGCAAAGGAGCTGGAGTCGGAGTGGTGGACGTGGCAGGAGTACCGGGTTCAGAGGGGGACGGGCTGGGCGATAGGGTCAGGGAAGGGGTTGGCACTTGGAGGGTCAGATCCGAGAAGAGATCTTCATCAAGCGGCTCTGATTGAGAATTTGCAGCAGCGTCGGAGGCAGGAGGAGGAGAAGGAGGAGAAGGAGGAGAAGGAGAGGGGTCGACGGAGGGAGAGAAGAGGATCATGCCCTCGAACAAGGATCCTTCCGATTCCATCTGTCTCAGTTACGCTTCTCTATTCTCCAAGTCCAAGTTTTATTCGAGCCGAATTTGGCAGAGAATGAAGGGAAGTGCAGAGCAGGGAATGTGGATCACTCGGTCGTCACTTGCCGAGACGATATGGAAGAGTCAAGAGACCAGCAGATCCCCGCCCGGTAATTGTTAATCAAAATCCCAAATGATGAATACAGAGGACAGGATTCAGGAATGGATACGGCCATACGGGTACGGGTGAAAACGTTTCAATTATTGATATACATCGTGTATTGATATATATTATGAAAATTTTCTGTTATTTATTATTATAATTATATAAATATTATAAATTTTAATATTTTTTAATATTTTTTATATTATTCTGATAAATATCTGATTTGATTTGGATCCGTATCCGTATCGTCTGATACATCTAATATCTGTTCTGTATATATATTTGAAAAAAAAAAATATGGATATGATTTTATAAACTATATGCACCATATATGTTTCATTTTCACCTCTAAAAATGGGCTATGTCAAAATTTCAGAAAAGAAAATACATAAAAGAATTGAAGTAATTTAAATTTTGAGTTTGAATGAGAGAGATTTAAAATTGTTTCGCACAAATACTTAATTAGTTAGAAAAGAGGGATGAGAGAATAGAGAGAGAACTTTTTAATTAGTTAGATATTTAACAAAAGAGTAAAGTTAACAAAAAAAATATCTTTAATTATTATTAACCTCTTAATATTTGTAATTTGTTACACTTTAAAATAAAACGAATTAAATAGGAAAATAAAGAATATGATAATCTTTTATAGTAGAATTAGGGTATTGTTAGGCTCATCAAGTCTCTATGCGAGCTTAATTTTAAAATCTATTGACTTCAAATAACGAATTCAAATCATTCAAAGTTTCAAACTAATATACTCAACGGGTATTACATTTACATACAAAATTTATAAATTTTCGAATTAATTTAGTATAAAGTCAAGAAATCAAGAAAGGAGGTTTATAAATTAATTGTAATAAATTTATTTTTTTATTTTTTTAACTTCTTGATTTTATATAAAATTAATTTAAAATATTAGAAAATTTGCATATAAATGTATATAACCACTTTTTTCAATAAAATCCAAAACTTATCGTCATATCAAGATCTAAAAAAATATTATCACATGCCTATTTGTGACGTTTCAATATTATCACATGCCTATTTTTGTTCTCCTGACTTTTTCTTTTGCAAAAATGCAAATATCTAAATGGTACATAAGTACAGAACTTTATACTGGTAATTTCTAATTTATAAATGACACCCTATATATAGAACTGTACTTTTTTTTTTCTTCTTTCCATCAACTGATCTCTGAAAGTGAACACCAATTGACCAGAAATGCTAAGAGTAAACCAAATCAAAGCTCCATTTTAGCGGCAGCACAAGTCGGGAATCTGAACAGTAAGCCTGATCAGTGAAGGAAAGAGATCACCTGCCCCCAGTGAGGCTGACATGTGGGTCCAAACAGGTTTATAAATTTAAATATTGGTTTTTAGTTTTGGTGTGGGCCCACGTGTCAGTGACTCAGGAGCAGAAAAATCCTGCCCCTGGGAGCAGAGAATTCAGTCCCATCAATGAACTGGCTGTACAGCAGAGCCAATTACAGGCTAGCAAGGCTTTATTTCTAGGATTGCCATAATTATATGTTCTAACAAATGTGGCCGTCAGGAAATAACATTTTCAATGAAATAGTATTTGTAAATAGGATCGAAGAGTTCGCGACACTTTGTCACTGTAAATAACATTCTGGTAAGGCTGTCAGGAACTCTGTCGAGAGCTTTGATGAACTGGGATAGCAAAAGGAAACTAATGAAGAGAATGTTACCAGTATAGAACTAACTGATCAAGAGACTGGAGCACAGAATTGAACAGACAAATTCATTAAATTGCAACTGTACATATTATAAAAAAGTATACATACCAAACCTCTTTACAATTTAAGAGAATCACTAACAAATATTGTAATCATACACAGTTTAACACATAAACAAACACACATAGGTGCAATACAAGGGATTCCCTTGGATGCTGTTACAATCAACTGGTATCAACAATAAAAACAGCTTATTCACCACAAACAAGTAACAATATCATTTCTTCAAACCCAATAATAACTAACTCATGGGAAACAAAACATGGAGGGTGTTCAGGACGAACAAGGCACCCGTTCCATCAAATGATAAACTATTAGATCCCTACCTCTGGGTGGTCTAGGAGGTAGCAGCAGATTCTTTTGGAGCAACAGTTGGGTTGAAGGCGACTTGTTCGGCACAATCCAAATTGTCTCCAGATTGTTCACGGCCTACACCCATCAGGTCAAGGTAGTACTGGTAATGAGAAATGACGTTGTTCATGGAATCAACAAAGCCCTGACCACAAACAAGATCACCATAGAGGAGATTCATGGTAGCACCGAAGCCAGGAAGCCTCTTGGAGAGAGTGTCGTTTTTGGTTGGCTTCCAGTTACCAACAAACACGTCGTGAGCAGATGGCTGCTTCTTGTTCATAGGTGTCATCCACCTCCACAATGCCGCCTGGAATGCAATGGTTGCATTCTGCTCCAGGTATTCCGGATGGTTCAATAGATCCACCTTGATACCATCACCAATTATCCCATAGTTGGAGTTCCTGCTCGGAATACATCATACATTATACTCCAACAAACAGGCCCTTTATCCCCAAACCGGAGAATTAGAAATTGACTTAATTTAGATGTTGAATCGGCTTAACTTTGATGTTACAGACTAATATTGCACTTAATTTTGGAAAGTAATTTAAACAATTGCATTCAGAAAATAAATTACCAGTATACTGGAAGAGCTCCTCGGCCGTAGTATTCAGCACCATCAACACAAGGATACTTGAGGTCTTCAGCACAGTAACTTTGGCTAGGACTCATCTCATGGTTGTAGCAGAGACCATATGCCAAAGGACCACCAGTAGCCACACCATATCCACCTTTACACATATTCAAATAAAATTGTGCAAATTATTGAATTGGATGTTGCTAATTTCTTTGACAGAGGGGTGGATCCATGTGAATCCGGGGGTGCAGCTGCCCCTCCTGGATTTTGAGTTTTAGTAGAGATCGGAACGTTTTGATTGACTTTGCCCTCCTGAAATTTTTTTTGTCCTCCTCTAGATATTTGATTTGTAATTCAGATTAAATTTAAGATTAAAATTAAAATAAATTTCTTGAATTATAATTGATAATTAGAATTATAGATTAAAATATCATAAATTATAACTTAGAGCATTGGAAAGTATAAATTAAAGCATTGCTTTTTATCGAGTACTTAATTAGTTAATGTATTTAAACTCAATGAACTATTTAAACCCGATTCGATATTTTTTTACCCGCCTAACGAAAATCCTGGGTCCGCGCCTGTCTTTGACAGATCTAACTTAACACAGCCAGATAAAAAAATAAAATAAAATAAAAAGAGGAAGCTGAAATAGAACATACAAGAGGTTTTGCTGCCAACATGGCCGAGGAATGCGGCGACCTCCTTCATCCCCATATGTTTGCCACCAGTGGTGCCAAAACCGAGGGGCTCGTATTGTGCGGCAGCGAGGATGAAGGACTGGTAGTCCCAGAACCCGACAGCATGCGCAACAGGGGCATTGCGTTTGCTGAAAAGGTTCTCAAACTGGTAAACCTGGAAGAAGTCGGTGATGGTTTCGTTACAGCAGAATTTGCTGTTCTTACACTCCCACCCCTTGTCACAAACCTTCTCCTTCTTCTCGAATGGCTTCTTTCCCTCTGCCACCACCAGCAGTAACATCACCACCACCAATGCTGCCCATATCCAACTCTTGCTCCTCCCCATTATAATAGGCCTCAAATTTAGTCCAATGAAAAAAACAGGGGAAGATTCTTCTTTTTGTTTGCTTGCTTGAGGAGAAAATGTGGTTGGTTTGCTGAGAGGGAGAGAGAGAGAAGGAGACGAGAAGGTGTGAAATAATAATAAGACGGTAGAGGAAAGGTCCCTAGTTAAAAGTAGAGAGGAGAGGGAGGAGAGTGCCTTTCAGATGCAGAAAGAAAGAGAGAGAAAGAGACAGAGAGTTGTTGGTTTGCTGGCAAGTGGGCCATGGTAGGACCTAGTACTTATCCTCTGAGGTACCTCATATGTTGCGTGGCCGACGTGTCCGATTTCTATTCGGTGATATCACGGGGGCCATTATTACCTGTATATTTAGATTCGTGCAGAACTATTTAAACGGTTAAGATTTTCTCTAAAATCAGGCAAAGTTTGAGGTACCTCAGAGGATGAGAATTCATGTAGGACCTATGTCGGGTCGCTAGTCAATTTCCTCCTATGACAGCTCCGTTTAGAATCCGAATCTGCTGCAATTCAACAGTATCCTACAATTCCTGCTTTTCCAAATCGAGCTATTGAATTATTTCGAGATTCGTGTATAGAAAAATAATCTGTTTTGAGATTGTATACAAAAGTTATTGAACGGTTAGATTTAGAAAAGCAGGAATTTTAGATCATACCATTCGGATCAGATCCAATTCCCTCCGTTTATTGTTTTCGGAAGGTGACTTCTCAACACCATTCTTTCTCTCACCGACACTCTCTCGCTTTTATTCCAATCAAAGTTTTTTGGGTTTACTTGTTTTAATTTTTGAAAAAGGAAATTTCAAGCATTTCCCTTAAAAATCTTGAAATTACGTTTTAGCTCCTCTACAATTCACAGAAAATAAATCTTGAAAATCTTAAAAATCTTAAAAATCTTGAAATTACGTTTGAGACATTGTTCATACACCCACTGCCTATTTGTTGGCATTTAATAGAAAAAATACATTGTTAGTACTTTTGATTGGTCTTTCTTCAAACGTTGCTTTGATTAGGCGACTTTATCGGAATGAAAATGTTTCTACTAATTCCGTTTTGTATTGAGTGCTCCTGGCCATCAGCCCGGATCCATCACCGTTTTGTTCAGTACAGAAAGTTCTTGCGGGCTTGAGTAAAATATACTAAAAAGTTGAAAAATGCAAACTCGATGGTAAGGTGAAAACGGTACGGATAATATCTGATTCGTATTCAATCTATATTCGAAAATTTAGATTGGATATTCAATATCTGAATACTCATGTGGATAAGAATACTGATATAATTTTATGTTTCAATTATTTGTATCTGAGTAGTAGATATATATCATATATTTTAATATATAATATGAAAAAATTATGTTATTCACCATTATAATTAGATAAATATTATGAATTTTAATATTTTTTTAATATTTTTTATATTATTTTAATAAATATCGGATTTGATCCAGATCTGTATTTGTACATGTCTGATATATGTTCCGTATCTTCAGAAAATAAAAAATAAAAAGATATGGATATGGATATGATTTTACCACTGTCCGCTCCATATCAGCTCTGTTTTCACCCCTAGTAACACCTCCAAGGGATTGCATTCTGCCATTTTTTCAAACAAAATGCATGAACACCTTTTATGTTTGATATAATTTTTTTTACAGAAATGGTAAAAGGTTTTTTAAGAAAACAGTATTTTTTTTAAAAGCATTCAAAATAAAATGTATAAATAATGTGTTTGGTATAAATAGTTTTCCAATAAAGCAAAAAATATTTTTGTGAGAGGACAATGTCAAACATACTATTCCCATATGAATGAACTGTATTTTAATATTTTGAGGAAAACTGTATTAGAATTTAGGATATACTTTTTAAAGTAGTGCAAACAATTTAATGGGAGAAAATCATATGAATTAACTTTGTTTATGATTATGTATAACTTATAATCAGAGGCAGAGGTACATTCAAAGAATATAGGTCAATTGGCCCTCATTTATTTTTAAAAAATTTACATAGTTTAGAGTAAAATACTATGAATACTTTAAAATTGACTTCCATTCATAACATGAAAACTTTATATAATTGGACTTAATCCCTTATTAGAGAATATCGTTCGAATATTTGTTTGTAATAAGAGATTTTGTTCTCAAGAAATGTGTGAACAATGTGTGAATTTGGTAAAGCACGTTCTAACGTTTGTTGCATGTATTTGATATAAACAATTTTCGAAAGGAGCATAAAGAATTTTATTGAGAGGAGACTATTCTAATAAAATTTGTTTGAAATTGTATAGAAGCATAAGGTTTGATGGAATAATTCAGACAAAATGTATGGACACTGCAAGTACTTGGTATAAATGCTTTTCATGCAAGTGTAATGCAGTCGTATAAAATTTATTTATAATTATAAATAAGCAGATAAATTGATTTTTAAGTAGTTAGACAAAACGTATATGGAGTATAAATATTCGGTATATACATTTTTTAAAGAAAGTATAATTTATAAAGATATTTTGAGCAGAGGATACTGTCATACTGCTACCGTTCTTAAGGGTGAATTTTTCAAGTAAATAGTTTTTAGTTTTTTTTTTCAATCATATAGATAGTGTAAATACCTTTAACTAAGGTTCTAAATAGCGATTATCGCATCATTGCGGGAAGGCTAAATAAAAAACTATCATGAATAATGTAGCTATAACAAAAACTATCTCACATAGCATTTTTTTTAAATATGCTTTATATTTCTACTAATTGTCAACACTATCTAAAGTCTCATATATCTAAGTAATGCAATATTGATTAAAAAATTATAATATTCATATTGAACTAATACAAAGTCCAAATTGCTACTCAAAATATTCCTAATAACATCATACAAAGTCCGGATCTTAATCTCCTGCCCGGATCTTAAGGTATCTATATTTTCTCCTTAAGTGCTTAATTCTTCATCCACAGATTAAGACAACTGAACATCAGTTTCTTAGCGTTTTTTAAGCTATTAATCATTTATTGCCGAACGACCTCTATATGTGTTGTTAAACAGTCCCATTCGAAAAACAACACCCACAAATTAAGACAACCAAACATCAGTTTCTTAGTGCTTTTTAAGCTCTTAATTATTCACTCTTAATCCTTTAATTTCCTGCCCGTCCTGTATAATCCTAACCAGGAATCTTTCGGGACTCGGGATGCACTGATGCAGTAACGGCGTGCAGAATTGGGATGCTATTATCACACTCAACCTTTCATTATTCGTGTATCACCTGTCTTTATTAAAGGTGCTTATTTATTCCCCCGATTTTTATAATAGTAGTTTGGTGGATTGGTCATTGGGCACATTGCATATTATTTATTTGCTGTTTGTATTCGTTCCCAAGTTCTTATTAAATTTTGATGACACCCCATACAAAAAGAAAGTGGAGCCCATGAGTGGTTCGCATTGAATACTGATTTAGTTGAAATCACTAGATTGCTTATGCCACCTGTAATGTATCAAAAGAACATAATATTTCAGGGGGGCATGACAGCAAAATGGGTGGAATGAGCTAAAGAAAAAAGTATATATCGGTGAATAACTAATACTAAACTATTTTTGTGATGGATGTATCATTTTAATTGTTTATTAGGACCTTAGGAAAGTACAGTCGGGGGCGGATTCAGTATTTTCGTCAACAGGCAAAAAAATATCGAATTAGATTTAAATAGCTAACTGGATTTAAACCTATTAACTGATTGGGTATTCGATAAAAAATAATACTTTAACTTATACTTTATAATGCTATTCTGATGCTCTGACTTATAATTATAATTCAAAAAATTTATTTTAATTTTAACTATAAATTTAACCCGAATTATCAATTAAACATTCAGAGAGGGACAAAAAAAATTTCAAAAAAGACAAAGCCAATCGAAACCGATAGATCTCCACTAAAACTCAAAATCCAGTCCTTTGAGTAATTATTATTAATGTCGTCGCCAGTTACAGTTAATTATGTAAAAATGTGTGCGGTACCGCACATGAATGTGATTCTTCACCCACTGCGAAGTGCAGTATTCATATAATCATATTAGCTTGTTTATTAAGTTGGTGCTGGCTATAAACAAAAGTTTACACGCAACTGGGCTCCACACCTTTCTAAAGCCCCTCGCTCGCTGTACCCGTGTTGTGGAAGAAAATTCTGACGGTCAAGAAAAGCTCTCATCACTGAAAATCTCGCTTCTTCATGTTTCATTCTTGGAATCAACATGCTCTTTCTGTTTAGTTTTGCTATTAGTACCCTTTTCAGGATGTGGTTATTACTTGATTTGAGTTTGAAAAGCAACTAATTTTAGGTGTACCCAATTTCAATTGCATGCAAACCATGTTTGTATATTAAGCAAAGACGTGTGAGAAGAAATAACCTCAGGACATACCACTAACAGCACGGGTCAATCTGACACAGTGATGCAGACGTTCTACTACAATTACCTCTGCGCCTCTCTGAAATAATATGAAAATATGGTTATTTCAACTGTGTAATAGAAACAGCAAATAGGTATGCAGCTCTCCGACCATTAAATCCAATCGAGTTCTATAGCTACCTGTACCAAATATCAGGGTGCAAAAACAAAACACTAAAAAGCAAATCGCTAACACCCCTATACACAAAAGCATGTATGAAACAACGCCCTGGGAACTAACTACTCACTAAAAAAAACCAACAGAAGGAAATAAAAAGTGGGGACCAAACAAACAGTAAATTGTTGTACAATAACAATGAAAAGCCCCAGGAAGAAGTGCAGCACAGTCCCCGGAATAAAATCATGGATTCCTCTGTGCACCAGGTGGAGCTGTAGGAATTGGAAACCCTAAAGTGCAGGGAGTACCATCGATACAAGGGGCCTCCACATATGGGCTCTACCAAAACAGAATGCATAATATTAACCTTCTCCTTTTTCAAAGCAATTGTTATGCTATTATGCATGGAGTTATTATCGCTGACAAACATATAAATGCCCCATTCTACAGAACATGATTATTGCTGTCAACTCTCCATTTCCATTATCTTCTCTAAAATATGACCAAAACTAGTTCTCCAATAATGTTTACTTCTACATCAGAAAGTAAAAAGAGTGGCCATGTTGGTACTCTTAAAGATATTACAAGGCAGAGAGTATCAATTATCATCTTTTCCATATTTTATATGTATTTATAACATTAGTAGTTTAGTACAGTCTTCAAAGGGATATACAACATTTAATTGTTTGTAGAGGGCATGCATGAAACATTTCAAAAGAAAGATAAACAATGTACCTGGGGCCCAGGAGCAAGATATGCCTGATCATTTGTTGGAGGGGACTTAGGTGAAGAATCTGGGGAACTTCCCTCATCTTCCAAGTTCCGCATGTTGTTGCTGCTATTTATGGTTGACGTTTCAGGATCGCTTCCATTTTTAACTCTCTATTTCCATAACACAGATAGTTTCTGTCAAATTCCTGGCCTACCGCACATGAAGTGCCAACAATGGTTTACTATATGTGCACTTTAAAAGTTACCTGGAATATTTTCCCAAGAATCTTCAAGCCCTTGGCTCTAGCACGGAGTTCATCTTTCTTGACATTATTGTCTTGCAAAACCTATAAAAAATATTGAGTCACACAGTCAAATTTTGCAAAAATTTGAGAGAAAAAACTTGTTCCTCCAAATACACCTCCCCACCCACCCCACAATATTCTACCTTATTCCATAACACCAAACACCTCTAATTTTTGCATCTAACCCCCATCTTTTTGGGTCACCTGCAAACAATGCCTATTAATAAAATCAATGATATCTTGAACGGCAATATCCATATATTTCATATGCTAACCCATGTTCCATAGAAGTTACCTAAATAGTGCTCCCCGATTGTTTTAACTCAGTTTGTCCTCTCATTGGTCGACGAGAGCAATGTTGTCAGCATTTTTATGGACTTTACCATACTAAAATATTCTTGGCTATCAGTTGGAACACTAGAAATACTGATGTTATACCAAGATTATAAACATCGGTGGATCCATGCCTCTTGGGTAATCAACAGAATACCCGAGAATTTGGGAAAACATTATTTAATGGAAGGACATGTTAAAACTTTCTTGACATTTTCAAAACATGACGCAACAAGAAAAAAATTTGCATGGGCAATCCAACATATTTTGGATAACATAACAATTGAAAAATGATAAATGAACATAGTGGTTTCAAAGTGGTAGCTACTTGATTTCCCAGTATGAGCCATTTACACAGAGTGGCTGGATCACACTGTCATCGACTCACCGCATATGCAAGTGTCTCTTTGAATTCTTTTCTTTTCAATTTGTTTACTTTGGAGAAGAGATAAAATCTATTGCATGCAATTGTACGAAAAGGGAAACCTTTTATATTTGACTTGCTTGCTTAAATTGTATGTATCAGGTATGTGACTTTTGAGACAAATGTGTGTTCAATTGTTTTGCATAACATGGTAGAAGTTTACTAAATACTATTTTACTTCTCCACTAATCATCACATTTTATGTATTTTAAAGTGATAATACTATTAAAAAATCATATACCACATAGACTGTACTGGCATGGATAAACCTGCACCAAATAGTTAGTGTACTAATTGTAACTATGATTGATATGCATGGTACCACAATGCCTCATTGAATACCCTATAATAAATTTGTAGTTCTGCCTTTGACTAAAATACTTGGTCCAACCATTAAAAAAAACGTAGATATAGAAAAGGGGGGAAGAGAAAGAGAAGACGGACCATCTGGCAGACGCGGGTTAAGGTGGCTTCAATATCAGCAACATTGAGTTTCCACAAGGAATCGACCATGACTTTCTTGTGAGTTTGCATGTAATTATCAAGTTCTTCCTCAGTATAGGTACCCTCAGTACTGAGGTGCTTCTTCAAGTCCTCCTGCAGTTGCATGAGAGCAATTGCACCTGTAGCAGCTGTCACTTGAGATCTGATAAAATGTCCCTTGTTCCTGAACCATTCTGCCACAAATGGCACCCCAAGAAAAATTGCCTTCTTTCCCAACTCTTGTGCTGCCTGCCTTGAATAAATGTATCCAATTGTACTCAGCATATCCACTCCATATGCTGACCAAACAACAACAACAACAACAAAAAAAAAAAAAACAGATATCATCAGATCAACTCCATTAAAGAAAGACCATACAAAATTAAAATAAAAAAATAAATTGAGACCAGTAACATAAATCTATCCTACTACATAAGTGTACCTCATTAAAGAAAGAAATGCTAAACTAGATGGGAAGTGAGGGGAGGAGGCAAAATTTTGGTGTGGGGAATCAGTCTTATGTATTTTGCAAGTATGGGGTTCAAATAAATATTAGTACATTTTTATTTGACATACAGCACACCAATATCAAAGTTGGGAACAAACTGGGGTCAATTGACCCCGTTCTCTTTTACAGGATCTGCCCCAGTAGGAAACACTCCATAGAGAATATTATGCACAGCCATTTGACAAGGATAAAAATGGCATACTTTATTCAAATTATAGCAAGCAAGTACCCATGAGCTATCCATAGATATTTTTTTAGGAGAATGCAAATTTTGAAGAACTGAGTTGATCAACAAGCTAAATCTCCTCGATTTGGTATGACAGATTTCATATCCTTTCTACGCATAAGGAGGGGTATCATTTAGCCTTCTTAAGAACCTAATATGTTGTTGTACAGGTCAGGAAAAGTAAATTCCACAAATATTACTTTTCTGAGAGGAGAAGGGGGAAGAAAAATTAAATAAGGCAATGAAAGGAGAGGTTCGAACCTGCATTAGAAAGCCTGACAACTTCAGCTTCCGCATGCTGGATAAATTCATCTTTATGACCTTGAACATACATGTGCAGTTTATTTTTCAGCGCCTCTGCTAGCTTCTCCTCTCTTTCCTTTTGAACAGCCTTCATTCCAAAAGGGAAGCTGTTAGTCTGATTGGGATTATATGGCCTAGATACAACCTCAAATTGGACTAAACAAACTAAGATTACAAGGAATTGACTTCAAAACTACAGTAGATATACCAATGAATAAGCTACTACAAATTAATGTTAAATTTCAATTATACCTTGGGAAAACTAGGATTGTCTAGATGCATTATTGGAAATGTTTGTTAGCACACATTTTCCAATAATGACTGATAGGTAGATTAAGCCCCTTCAGGAATCTTCTAGCTATACTTCTACGCTTTAAAATTCCCACCACCCCCAGCAAAGAAGTACAATAATAATAATTCATTTTTGGACCTACTTGCAATATTCAAAACTAAAGGTTTAAATTGTAAGAATGCAAACTTTAAAAAAAAAAAAGGGACGTGGCTGCTAATCCCAAGTTTTCCACTGACCTCTCTCACTAACAATTCACTCCCTGCTCCTTTTCTTTTATTTTTCCCGGATCAATTTTTCTTGGACATGAAATAAAGAGGGGAAGAGTTATTAAGGGGCCATGGGGTTCAAGGGCCACCGAAGGGGAGGGGCACAGGTTAACTGCCACATTAGTGGCATGTGAATTTTTTTTAAAAGATTATACTTTACAAATTAAGGCTATTTTTTTACATGGCGAATAGGTCCAAAAATGAATTTTCAGAAAGATTATTAATATTTCAGAATGTTACATTCTTCTTTAGATAATTTTGTCAGAGCGTGTCCGTGTTTTATTCAAAAAGGGTAAGCCTAATGGATATAAAACCATTGGTTTACTAATCTCTGGTGATCTCCTTAGCTATCCAGAGGAAAACACAGAAGAGGAAGATGATCAGGTCTTTGGTTTGAAGAGCTTTGATGAGGAGTAAGATTATTGGGAGCTGTTTTAGTTTGTATGATGTCTTTTCTCATATTCTGGTTGGCTATAATGAGGCTGTTATGGTTAGACTAGTTGATTACTACTTCCATTTTCCTTAATTTTTTTATAGGACAGGGTGTGTGCTCTTACTTTGTTTAGAATGTATCTTGTTTCAAAACTTTGTTTTGAGCAATAGAAGAAAATAAAGAACAATAATAATAACCTTAGGACTTCTCTCAATTGTGAAACTTCCATGTTCATTAAAACACCTCCGTTGCAATTGCCCACGGAGAGAGAATGGTATAGTTTGGAGGGGGGTTGAATTTTTTTTGTAAGAGAGAAAATTGGTACCCTCATCTTATCTTGGAGCTTCTTTGAATCAATTTGTTCTCCATCACCAAATGCATCAAGGGAAGACATGGATGCCATGGCCAGTTGGCCAATATAATCTTCAAAAAGCTCACTGCCAAATAGCATTGCAAATATTGCTGCTGGATCTATTATTGCATCCCTGTAACATTTTCAATGCACTGTTAAATTAGTCATTCTTAATACTTCAAAAAAAAAAACTATTATTTTCTTTTCATGCTTTCTTGTTCCCAGCATGTGTGTAATTGCTTAAGAAAATAAAGGTAGGAAAAGAGTAAAGAGAAGGATCAGAGAACTTACGCAGAAATACCAGCTTTCCCATTAGCATCATAAGCCTCGCGCTGACCAGGATCACTGAGGACTTGGTAGGCCTCCCCCAAAGCCTATTTTATAAAAAGATGTTTAAGTTGTTATTCCTGCATCAGCCATCAACATCAACAAACCTGTAATCAAGTTTACATAACCTAAAGCTCAAAGGGACTGTTCAGCAACAAATGGGAGATTAAATATTAATCCGCAGTAAGGAGGGGCTGTTCAGTAAGCTAAAGGAAGGGGCAGGGGATTAAGATAGTTAAAGGAAGCTAAAGGAAGGAGGGAGGTGCTTAAGGAAGGGGCAGGGAATTAAGATCTGGACAAAAGGAGGCTAAAGGAGATTGTCTTAATCTGCGCTAAGGAACCAGTGTTCGGCAGGTTTAAGAGGCTAAGGAAGCCAAAGGAGGCTCCTTTAGCCTTAATGAGGCTTAAAGAGGCCCTTGTCGAACAGCCCCAAAGGGTCCCTCTTTTATGAGAAAATTAAAATTGGGATATGTGGAGAGGAACTTAAATGCAACGAATGATATTCCTGATATTAAGTCCTTATCTACTGCACCAATCAATTGGCCATAAAATTTTATCTTTCATGCACTTTCACTAAGATAAAGTTGGCCTTAGAGAACACTGCCAGTATTATTATACGGTAAACATGTAAATGAAGTGAGTAAAAGCACTAAAGAAAGGCCGAGACAACAATGCAAACGAAATATAAAAATTATTGCTCAACCAGTTCTTCTCCAAATGAATATTAAGTGAACTTAACCAACTGGTGCCTGTTTCTGCCAAAATGACCTTGAAGTAATATCACGAGTCAAGTTAGTAATATTAGCCAGGAAAGACATAGTCCCTTCTTTTTTCATTCCGAATTTTCTTTTGGTCTGGCCAGGCTATAACTGATCTGTTTATGGTGAGATTGTTCACTCGCTCTGTCCACCTTCAAGGGCCCTAAACAGTAATGAGCACCAGAGCGGAAAAAACCAGTACAGGACTTCAGCTTCACCCTTTTGGCCAATACAAGCAAGCTCAATTGAATTTAGATTACCTAGTAACATTTATAATCTGAGCCTATAAACAAAAAGGCTACAAGTCAGTTTTTTCCTTATTTGTCTATGTCAGCTCTAAGTAGCTAGTTGGCACACTTCAGATCTTCCACAAGTCACCAAAAGTTTTGAGTAAATAAAGAAAGAAATCTACTGAGAGATTGCAATAGGAAAAAAAAAAAAAGAATTGACCATATAAGAGGCTTTATCTCTAGAAAGGCTATATTGCTAATTGCAGATCAAAGTGGGATCAGTATGTCCCCAACACCAGAGTACTGCAACAAATAGACAGCACTAGGCTGTGGATTACTGTTTAACTTTTTATTTTTAGATAACCAGTCGTAAATAACATCAACACCTCTCTGAAATGGTTTAAGTTACCAATTAATACTTAAAAGAGCTGACCAGACAGACAACGTTACTCCTTATTGATAATACTAACAACAAAAGTATGAGTGGAGTGCTTTCCAACAGATACTTAATTGCCGACTCTCAGTAAGGAGCCATCTTATTATGCAATTTGCTGAAATTCTGAAGAAGATTACAAATTATTACTTAAAATACGAATCATATTATCCTGGATGCAGACCCCTCTTAAGATACCCTATAATAGTAATTGAAATAATATAGTGTGAATAGAAAGAAATAGGAATATGTATGTGAAATAGGTTGGGGTGGTCTTGGTCAAACAGCATAATCAAATGCAGAGTGATTGGCAAAGAAAGGAACAAGGGTATGACCTCATGAATGTAAATTATATCAAGTAAATGGCATGTTCTGTGAACAAAAAGACATAGTAACGTCTCAATTGCACGGAGATGAGAAAAACAGGACAAGCAGTGGTGGAATCCTGAAAATGCACAACTAATCTTTTTAGAAGACAAAATGGTAGAACTAGACAATAACATTCGAGCATATTCAGCTATGGAAGGTAGTGTACTTTCAACTGTACACCTTCAAACTAATTTGAAAAGAAAACGAAGAATAAGACTAAACACCTTAAAAATACCTATCCAAGCATCAAAATCATTTGCATCTCATAATTTTAGTAACTAAAGCAAATAAAATAACAAACGAACGTGCCTGGAACTTCTGAGCAGCAAGAGGATCATTAGGATTTTTGTCTGGATGAACCTGCCTTGCCTACATCCCAAAACAATCCACTTGTTCAGTAAACAAAAAAATAGATACATAATTGTGAATTTGCAATAATTGTAGTAAGGTAATACTAGAGCAAAACAAAGAAAACAAGAACAGAAAAGAAAATCAGTACCTTGATATAGTAAGCTTTCTTAATCTCAGACTCAGTAGCGGTAGGGCTAACACCTAGCACATCATAGTATTCAGTCTCCCTCACCATCTCCTGCTTTTCCACAGTACTACGAGATCTGGACAAGTAGCGGACGATATTAATATTTCAACTGGAACCTCGATCCCTCTTGCAAATCAGCGACCGATCTGAAAAACTCACTCTTCGGAGATTCGGAGAAGAAAGGGGCTGACGTTGGGAGATCCCGTAGGGTTGATTATTTGATAATAGCGGCAGTAATTTTGAGAGGAAGTCGAGAGAGAAGAGGAGAGGAAGACAAGGAGAGGAGGAGGAGAGGTGGAGCAGAGGGGTTGATTCCTCTACAAAGCGCGTGAGGGAAAATGGAAGAGCGCTTTGTATCTTTCTTTCCTCTCGCCAACCGCATGACTTTCCACGCACTGATGACTAGTCATCCCTAGGTCTTAACCTCAGTGAGCAGTTTGGGTCAGATGCCCATCGGACTCAAACTGAGTTCGATGGGTTTAACAGTCCGATCCGCTTTAATTTCTGTGTGCGGTGCTTTAATATCCGTGCTCAAGGATTTTAAAGCGAATTGGACGGTTCGAACTCATCGGACGCAAATTTAAATCCGATGGGCATCGGACCCAAACTGCTCGTCTTAACCTTAGCATTGATTTTGACTCGTCTCCGTTTCAAACACTGTCCAGTTTCCAGTCAAAACTACAAAATCGGCCTTAATTTGAGAAATTAAAGCATAGCTTGACCTTGACGAGACGACTAGCAATTTATTTAACAGCATTTTCTACGCTATTCACTTTCTAGAAAACAACTATCTGGATTCTGGTTTCTGGAGCATCTGTAATTTGATTTTATTATCTTCTCATTATTTTAACATTGTGTATTATTTGGTATTATGACTTTATTTGTACGGATGGAGAAGGGAATTGATTCGATCCGATGACAAGGGGACGCGTGTTTCGACGATACAACTATACAAGCATGAATGCAATGTGCTTTAAAAAAAAAGTTAGCCTCCTCTCCATTCAAAAGGAGAGAGCACTTCTCTACGAAATAAAGAAAAGATGTATGATCTGTAATGGCGCCTTGTATTTTTTTCAACAAAAACATATCATAGCCGTCTATAAATCTAGCTATCATAAACCTATCATAGTTTACATTAATAAAGGAGGAAAAGATATTTGACAAAAAATATTTAAACAATTTTAATGATAATATATCAAAATAAATATAAATTTATAGGTATGTTACTTGACATGTAGACATGGTAACAATCAATTTTTATGTTATTTTAGTATTGTTTGATGATGTATCCTTAGAGATCTTCTCAAGGCTTATTTAGTTTTTTTAATCACTTAATTCTTTCGAACATTGATTACTTAAAGATGATTAAGATCATCTCATTTAACTTTCTTTTGTCCGACAAAATCCGAAGACACTTCTATCCATAAATCAAGTATCTCTAACTATTACCTACAGATTAAGCCTCCTTAAAAAATACTAAACGTGATTTCTTTAGTGTAGATTTAAGTTTAATCCTACATACTACTTTTGCCGGACATAATAGAAGAGATAAAGAGAAATGAAATTGTATTTCCTTGTATTTCTTTGTACAGTACATGATACCCCTATTTATAGGAAGAATGATACAATAGCTAATCATGGTTAGATTCTTCTTAACCATAGTTCTAACCACCTAATCATTATTACAATTGCTGTTAAGCCTAACAAACTTGTCTAACTAACTTCCTTAACAACCTTTCTAACTAATTCGGTTAATGCCTCTTGTGTTGGTTCTATTAGGACAGCTCTAATTGTGCATATTTGATTTTGTTTTTTGATACTTAAAAAAAAAAAAACTTGTAGAATACTCGTACTTGACAAAATATATTTGTACAATATTCACCTTGGTGGGATAAATGTATACATGAAGATAATTTTGTACAAGAAATTAATAAACTTAACGAAGCAAAGTGCAATCACACTTGAATAATAGACTTGAATCCTATTCTTTTTTTTTTGAGAGAAACCCGTAGGTGTAATTTATTGAATTTAAAAGTGCAGCTTACAAGTTACAGAAAGCAATAAAAATACATTACCAGAATATAAAATCATAAAAGTAGCTATCCTATTTGACCAATGTTCATTCTGTCAAGTCGAATTGTTGCCAATAGGTCCTAAAATAAAGTAAAATTATAATTTAGGTAATGTAAAACACAAATCCTATTCCGAAATCCATTCGAATGTGAAGCTGTTGCTATCTAACGATGTTTGCAGTTCCAGTTGCTGTGCCACTTGCCATCCTTGCATTCCATGTTCCTGTATTACCTGTCTTCTGTATGCATTGGCAATCTTATGAGGTTGTGTGAGGATTGCTCTGTGTACATGTGACAACGCCGTGTATTGTTGCACTTCTGTTAGAATCTGTACACATTTCATGATGTCCTCACCCGCTTTCCATGATGGGATAGCCTCTATTGTACCGTTCTGTACCGCATTTAGCAAAATTCTGCAATCTATGTAAATGATAAATTTTTCATTGGTCCGGTGCTGATCCTTGATGTAATTGAGAGCCTGAAGTAATGCAATGGCCTCTGCTTGTAGTGGGTCATGACATGTCAGACTCTGACCCTTGAGATATATCATTTGCCCCTGTTGGTTAAAGGACGCCATGCCGGTACCAGCCTTTTTAGTCGTATCCCAAGACCCATCTATCAGGATTGGGTATGTTCCTGTTGGTACCTTTGTCAGTGGCCTTGTTACTTCCTGCCTTGGTTGTGTTTGGTCCTGTGCAGGGATTTTCATTGCCCTTGCTATGGCGAGAATTTTTGTTGGCGACGATTTCTTTGCAGTGAAAATTTCTTCATTCCGTGCTTTCCAAAGGCACCATAGGAGGTTACAAAGTGCAGTGACCTGTTCTTCAT
The DNA here is from genome assembly GCA_964058825.1 of Carex arenaria. Classification (NCBI taxonomy): domain Eukaryota; kingdom Viridiplantae; phylum Streptophyta; class Magnoliopsida; order Poales; family Cyperaceae; genus Carex; species Carex arenaria. Next base: position 274,299 of record CAXKVW010000322.1, read on the forward strand.
TTAACGTCTGTGTGATGTATACGATTGCAGCAGCGAATTGCATAGGCAGTTGGTCTACCATGAGAGCAAAGTCCGAGATATACCATGTTGCTTTAGATATGTCGCAGAAGAACAATAGATGCATTAGAAATTCATTCTCTGTGTTGCATCTCTGACATATTGGTGCGATCGACCTTATCCTCGAGTGAAGAGTGTACGCTGTTGGTAACCCATTGTGTACGCATTTCCACAAAAAAGTCCGTATCTTTGGTAGGACCCGTTTCCATGACCAAATCTTGGCCCATGCCTCTTTTGTTGTTGCCTCATATGCGTGCGGATTAGTTGTTTGTTTCCTCAATACCTCGTAACCTTCTTTGACAGTAAATTTTCCTGTCTTGCTTGGGATCCAGATCAATCTATCTGGCAACAATGTTTGGGGTCTTGGTTTCGGGGCTTCCAGCAATATGTGTTGTAAGGCTGGCTCGCCCATGAGTTTCCTTATTAGATCCCCCTTCCAGCATCCACTGTTTGGTTCAAATATATCTGATACCGTGGCATCCCTTTGTTCATTTGTTATGATCTTCTGACATTCCCATTCAGTGTACCACGGCTGATTTAATGCCGGTACTAGGTCTCATTTGCCAATATCCCACTGCAGCTGAGGTTTCAAGTTTTGTTTCTGTTGCTGGATTGCCTGCCATAGGTGACTTGTACCTGCTGTACTCTGTACTGCCCAAAACCCACCCTTTGGGAAGTACTTAGCGCGAATAATTTGTATCCAAGGTCGTTTCTGGTTAGAGGCCACCTGCCATGTCATTTTTTGTAGTAGGGCACTATTGAAACGATCTACATCGCGTATACCGAGGCCGCCTTCTTCCATTGGGACACAAATCTTGTGCCATGCTATCAATGACAAGTATCGGTCTTTCCCCACCTTGCCCCACAAGAATTTTCGCATAAGCCCTGTGATTTCCTTTACTGTTTTTTTTGGCAATTTAGCGATGGACATGAAGTATACCGGTAGCGAGAGTAAGACTGATTTGATTAATGCCAGTCTTCCTGCGAAAGGCAAGATATTGACCTTCCATCCCGCTAATCTAGCATAAAATTTCTCTACTAACAGACTGTGAGTTAAGGTTTGTTCTGCTCTTCCTTTTGCTACATAGACTCCTAGGTATTTGTCATCCTCCTTTACCATCTTGGCTTCCCATTCTGCTATAACAGCGATTCTGGTTTGTTCTTGGCAGTTGATACTAAACCATAGTGATGACTTCTCAGGATTTATCAGTAAACCTGATTGTTCTCCAAAATGATTAAGTATCGATTTGAAATTCTGTACCACTTCAATTGAGGCCGATCCCATGAGGATTAGATCATCTGTGTACATTGCATGTGTAATTTCCGGAGCAGTCCTTGCCACTGACACTCCCTTTATTACCCCCATTTTCTGCGCCCTTTGAAGCTGCTTGGTTAAAAACTCCATGGAAAGTATGAAAAGGTACGGTGATAGAGGGCATCCTTGTCGTAGCCCCCGGTTCGGTGAGATGAATCCGTCGCCATGACCATTAACTCGAATTATGACTCGGCTGCCCTTTAAACAGTTTTGGACGAGGTTGATTATCTGAGGTGGCATGTTGACGGCTTTCATGGCAGCAAATACAAATGACCACCGTATCGTATCAAAGGCCTTATTAACGTCAGCTTTAAGCATGAAGGACTGAGCTTTGTATTTTTTCGTTCCAAAAGAATGGATTAGTTCCCGAACCAGGATGGTGTTGTCTGAGATATTGCGTCCCTTCAGAAAGGCCACCTGGTTGTCTGAAATGATATTGCCCATTTGCAGTTGCAGCCTATTTGTAACTATCTTCATTAATAATCGATATGAAATATTACCAACCGTTATCGGCCTGTACTGTTTGGGCATTTCTGCTTCCTCTACCTTAGGAATCAATGTTATGTAACTGCTCAGCCAACTTTGAGGCACTGTTCCTGTTTGGATTGCGTCCCCTAGTGCTCTAATTAGATCATCCTTAATCATGCCCCAGTTTGATTGTAGGAACCTTGCAGAAATCCCATCCGGGCCTGGTGACTTATCCGGGCCCATAGCAAATAGCGCATCTTTTATCTCTATTTCTGTTGGACTTCTTGTTAATCGGCTGTGGTCTTGGTTTGGGATGGTGTAATATTCGGGTCTGGAGCACTGATCAAAGAATTCCCCATGGTCAATGTTCTGGGTTGTTGGGTTTGGGCAATATAAATTTTTATAGTAAGTGACAAAGATCCTTCTAATTTCTGAGAGGTCAGAGACAACACGGCCATCTTCTGTAGTAATATGCGTAATCGAGTTTAGTTTCCTTCTATTCGTTGCAACCGCATGAAAGAAGGCTGTGTTCTTGTCTCCCTCCTCGTTCCATTGGATTTTCGCTCTCTGGCGCCAATACTGCGAAAGCTCCTCCTCTGTCTGGTGGTACTGTCTCAATAGGTCCTCTTCGATTGTCAAATTTTGAAGGGCCGGATGTTGTGATTGGTGATTGAGCAGCATTTCTTTAATCGCCTTCATTCTGTTCTGTGGTGTTGGGTTCATCTTTTGCCATAATTTAATTTCCTTCTTGACTGCCTCTATTCTCTCATGCCATGGTAAGCCTTGAGAATCTTGCCAACCTAGTTTACAAGCTTCTTGAAACCCCTGATGATTAAACCACCAGGTCTCTGTTCTGAAAATGCGCGGTATGATGGGTGTGTTTTTGGTACGGAGAAGGATTGGTGCGTGGTCAGAATAGAGCCTGGGTAGATGGTTTACGTATGCCATAGGGAAGAGTTGAGTCCATTGCACTGTTGAAAGAACTCTATCTAATCTCTGGTGTATCGCTGTTGAGGTGTCTTGTCTGTTATTCCAAGTAAACGCCGGGCCCTTGTATCCAAGGTCCACCAGACCCGTCTCAAACACAAACTCCCTGAAATCTCTATTGTTCGGGTTTAGCTTTTGACTCCCACCATATTTCTCTGCTTCAGTGGCCACTGCATTAAAATCTCCGATGAGGCAGACGGGTCCCGTGTTGTCAATCACTTGTTGTATGTATCGCCAAATGTCTTTATTCAGGGTGTGACCTGGGTCACCATATACACAGATCAGCTCCCATCTTTGCTGAGCGGGGAGACTGATCTGAACGTGTATATAATGCCGGGTTTTTTGGATGACTTGTAATCCTACTGTTGGCCCCCATAAGAGCCACAACCCTCCCGACAGGCCCCAAGCCGGTACAAAGGTCGAATTTGGGAGCGGTAAGCCCGGTAGGTATTGTGTTGCTTTTGCGGTGGAGCTTTTTGTTTCCATGACAAAGGCTATTTCTGCCCTTGTCGACCGAAGGAGATCTATCATGAACTGTTTTTTTCCGGGGCCCTCCGGCACCCCGGCAGTTCCAAGCAAGGATATTCATCCGTGCGTCGGAGGCGACACGTGTCGCGCCTCCAACCGTCTTGTTTTGGTCACATGGACCGGTTCTGGTTCCTCCTCCTCTGTAATTATCATAATTTGGTTATCTGTTGCCATTGTACCACTTGAGCCTTCTTGGTGTCTTGCGCCCTCTCTCCTCTTAAGCATTCTAGGTGGCCTTTCCCCAGTAAGGTCAGCTGTGCCACTGTCATCACTGTCTTGTGCTTCATTTAAGTTTATGGTGTGACTGTGGTGTGGGTGAGATGCCGGGGGCGGCCTTTGGTGTCCGTGGGCTAGTGCCGGATTGTCTAGCGGGTCCGGTAGTGCCGCCGCATTATTAATCCAATGCTTAAGTTTCAGTTTAGTTAAGTTCTTAATATCTCCTCGGTCCTTGAATCTTGGGTCTGTCGCTAGCCCCATCATTCTGACTTTATCTGGGCATTCTGCGTGTTCATGCCCTGCCATTCCACAGAATAGACATATACGATTTATCCGTTCATACACTAGTAAGATAGAGATATTACCTATAGTCGGGTGCTCCACCTCAACGCAGTCTCGGAGTGGTTGATCAATGTCTATGAGCAATTTGATTCGGTAGAACTGGTTTCCCCCGTTGAACATATCTCGCACTTCCGATAGCGGGGCGCCTACTGTCTCAGCCAGATTCAGAATTCCTTCTTTAGTAATTGAGTCTAATGGTATGTGGTGCCACTGCGTCCAAAGCTCTGCCTTGTTAATTTGTGGGTTAACCATGTCTGCCGGCCCTCTTGCCCTTCTCAAAATTACCATTTCTCCTCTAAAGTTCCATGCGCCTCTGTTGATAGATCTCTCCAACTCCTCTGTTTTTTCGAATTGCACCATGTAGATGTTCCTATTGATGGGTGTAAAGGTAGTCTGTGCTTTAACACCCCAAGCTTTAGTCATGGTAGAGGTGAATTGGTTTTCAGACACAATTCTGTCGCTTACCACTCTCACCAGTGCACACCTTCCCCAGTCTCTAGTCACCGTTGCCCTTTGGAGTATTTTGATCGGGGCTGTTGAGGAGGTGGCACTCAGTGCCGCGAATTTAGCTATAAATTCTTCATCTGAGGTCACCATTGGTATCTCTGTTTCAGAGCTGTGAGTTCTCTTTGGTTTGTGAGAGTTAGGAAGATGAGATGGGTTGTGCGTTTTTGTGCTTGTCTGGTGGTTAGGCCTTAGTGGGTAGAGACTCTTTTGTTGAATTATGGGTGTATTAACGGGTTTGGTGAGTATTCTGTTGAGATATTTAATGGAGTTAAATGTTTTGTCAGGCCCATTCTCCTTTTGGGTTTCCATTGTCCCCTGCGTGCTCCTGTGTGTGTTTGGGTGCAGGTATGGTGTGAGAGGGGGCCCAGTTTCTTTTGTTGTTGGCCCAATATCCAGCTTCATATGTTGTTTCGGGTCGTACCGATCCATTTGTGAAACTACGCGCTGTACCTTCTGTCCCCCTTCTGACATATCTTCCCAATTTTGGTAAGTAACAATGGCCTGTAGAACCCCTACTTTGCCCACACAAACCATTTCCATGCTAAATTTCTTAAAGCCATCATTCATATTGGCAAACCTCTGACCCAGTGTTGGAGACTGATTTGCAAACCCTTCCTCTATGCATATGTCCCCTACATTAACAGTTAAAGAGAGTTTGGCCTCTTGTGGCGTGTAATGGTTTGGTCCGCCTGCCCCTGACACGAGTGTACTTGTCTCAGTATTGACCCAGGTTTGAGATGTTTTGGGAGGTATAGTGATGGGATCTCCTGTGGCGTTTTCGGTGTTGCTCTTGATGCTGTATCCTTTGTTTTGATTATTTTCCGGATTTTCTACAGTGTCATCTGAGAAGTACGATGGGGAGGGAGGCGGAGTGGGCAGGTCTGGAGTGTTGAAATAGCGTATCAGTTTGTAGTGCGCTGCCAAAAGGGAGATCTTCGGCATGTCGGCCGGATTTTCAGAGGATAAATGCAGTGCCTGGCAGTCTCGAGGCGTGAATTTCGCCTCTTCTGGAATCCAGTCATTGTATTCCCAACCTACTATAAGGATATACATCTGCTTCCATTTCCTTCCGAACGGTAGTACTGTCGATGGTGGAATTCGACGAGGGTCTATGCAAGCTAAGTCAAGTCTTAGCAAGGAGCTGTCATCACCGTATATGTGCGGTTCCTCTATATGGCGCACTTCTCCAAACCCAGAACATGCAGTTTGGATGAATGTTTCATGCCAAAAATCTAGGGGAAAATTCCTGATGTGTAATCTCACACGGTACCATTTGGATTGGGCGCCAGCATCTTCATCTATGTCAAAAAAATGAAAGGTCCATTCCGCAGCGACCCCCCATTCATTGCCCGCTCTTAGTACCTCTTCGTGGTCGAGTCCGTGCGGCAGCTTGATGAGGTATACATCCTTTGCATATTTAAGAGGTGAGTAGTTAAGATATGGTCCTCCATATGTGCAATAGAGGAAATGCTGCACGTCCCCTGGCGTGCCACCTCCGTTTTGGTTGCTACCCCTCGCTATGACCTTTATCGACCTTTTGAGACCGTCATTTAGTTCCTGATGAATTGCATTGCGACGTAGGTAGGTGCAACCTAAGTGGGCCTGTTGGGTGCACAACGGGAAGGGACTGTTTATCGGCATTGGTAGTTTCTGCCTTTAAGAGTGTTTTGTGCTTGTGTGTATTGAGAGTAAGTTGGCTGTGTTTTAGGAGGGTCTGGAGAAAGGTTGGAATAGTGTATTAGTAGTAGGGCACTGTTTTCGTAAGTTGTTGAGGGTGGTTGTCACATTAAATGGGAGCTTGACTGATTAGATTGAAGAAAAAGAGTAGTAGTAAAGAATGTAGTACTATGATAGTAGAGCCGTCGACGTCGCAGTAAATGCTGCTGAGAGTTGATTGCTTGGGGGGGGGGGGGGGGGGGGAACAGGGTGATTTTTGGTCTCACGTTGTATCAATCTCCTTCTTCTTCATCCACTTGTGCCACATTGTTGCACAGAATGAAGATCGTAAGGAATCACTTGAATCCTATTCAAATTTATTTTGTCAAATGCGAATTTTTAGCTTTTGATATTCTAAAAAGAATACATCCATACAATATTGTTAGCACTAAAAATAATATAAAATTAATTAGCACTATAAATGTTTATATACTATGCTATACGAATTTTGTTATGGAATCTCTCTCTTTATTTTCAGATTCGTTCATTTTCCTAAAATAGGGGACAGTTTTTCAACTGCGAGGATGCCGATGCAAGACTTGGCTCGCCCTTAATCTAAAACCGTTCGTTAATATCAAGATTCGCGCATTGCGAATCTTGTTACTTTGGAACGGTTTAAGTTTCTTAGGTCTGGTATCCGAACACGTATCTCTGCATTAACTCAAAAGGCAATCTGAATGTCTGATTTTAACCCAGGGCACCTTCAATGTTTGTGCAGATCTAGTCTGTGCGGATCTTACAGCAGATATGATGGTCCAGATGCTACAGCTCGGCCGTATAATTTAAAATAGAGTCAATCTGACAGTCTGATTTTAAACCTGAGGTCCTTCAATATTTGTGCAGATCTAGTATGCACGGATCTTAAAGTAGATAGGATGGTCCAGATGTTTTAACTCAAAAGATGCCCTTTTGAGTTATTCCTGGGATCCGGAGGATACGAACTTCAGAGAACGTGTACAAATATGTCAACGTGAAGATAATTCGTCTTGAACACGTATCCTCTGCATTTTAACTCAAAAGAGAATCTTTTATGTTAATACATCTTGACCGTCTGATTTTAAACGGAGCCAATCCGGTCGTCTGATTTTAACACAGGACCTTCACTATTGACTATTAGTGTAGATCTAGTTTACACGTATCTTAAAGTATATCGGATGGTGGAGATGTATTAACTCAAAAGATTAATGCAGAGGATACATATTCCTCGAGTCTTCTCTTTCAAACCGGCCACGACCGATTCAATTCTCCATTCCCAATTCCCAAACACTGGGAAGCAGCACAAACTCTAGCTTTGGAGATGGGAGTTATTGGAACCATCCTTTGGTAATCCGCTACTCCTTTCCTCTCTACTCTACTCTACTCTACTCACTATTAAGGAACGGGGAGTGGTGAATTGGAGGCTGGGGAAGAATTGAGAAAATAAGATGTCAAATGCAGTGTTAAATGGGTTAGCAGGAGCAGGAGGCGGTATCATCGCTCAGATCATCACCTATCCTCTTCAGACTGTAATTTTATCTCTCTTTTACCTTTTGCATCTATTACAATGTGTTGTATTGAGCAGAAATTGCTAGTACCTTTCCAAATTAGATGAAAAGAAATTAAATTTGGGGTGTAGGTTAATACTCGGCAGCAGACTGAGAGGGCTGCCAAGAATAAGAGTAGTAGAGGCACTGGTGGCAGTACCTTGGTTCAACTTGTACAGGTTTCATCTTTTACCTCCACTCATACGGCCATGCCACATTTGCATCCATGTTGGTAAATGTTTTGGTTGTGTAACATTCTGTAAACTTATTGCAGCTCTTTCAAGCTGAAGGGTTGGGTGGGCTATATAGCGGCCTTAAGCCTTCTCTTCTTGGTACCGCTGCTTCACAGGTTTGCATGTAGCAGTTCATATTTTGATCTCTTGTAGCATCTGATAGTTAAAATTGGTAAGCTTCATCAATTGGGTAGCTTCCTTGAGTAGGTAGTTATTGATTTATGGCTTGATGTGATGTTTAGGGTGTGTATTATTACTTTTACCAATTGCTCAAGAACAAGGCTGAGGCAAGAGCAATTGCCCGCAAAAAAGAAGGCCGTGGTGATGGCACTGTTGGGATGCTTTCTTGGCTTGTTGTTGCTGCAATTGCTGGGTGACTCTCTCTTTCTCTCTTTCCCTCTTCCTTTCTCCCTAGTCCCTCCCCCTTGTCAGGGCTTGCATTATCATTGCGCCTCTAGTGAATTTCAGTTAAACTGTGACTTTACTAGCATATAGGACCCTTCGTTTCTTTCAAACCTTCTACTTGTATAGTTATTAGTTTTTTCTGGTTTATATGGTATCCTTCACACAAGAAACCATGAAGGGTCATTGATTTCTTTTCTTTTAAGGATAAACTATATAGAAAGGTAAAGTCCAGAGCAAGTCATGTTTCATAAATTATGGGCCAAAATCTTTGAGATCATTATTACTTGGAGCAAGTGGTGTTCTGATTGAAAGACAGTACAAAGATTACTCTTTTACATTGATATGATCATCCTTTTTTATTTAAATTATGGACTGAGATCTTTGAAATCATTGTTATGTGGAGCAACTAGGCGAGCTATGTTCTGACTTCAAGATATATTGCCAACATTACTTTTTTTACAATAAGGATAATTCTAGTGTACATCCAACTTTTATGATATTTCCTTTCGGTATCTTAAAAAAAAATACTGTTCAAACTTAAAGAATGTAAATTTTAAATTGCAACTGTATTATCCATCATTTAGATAGAGTGCGTACCAAATTTGAGTCAATTTGGAATTTGATTGGTCATCCATCAAAAAGTCACGGTTAATGATTTGAAATTGTTTGGTGAAAGGCTAAACGACTTTCAAGTTCGATTTGAAACACATGCTATTTAAATAAAGAAAAAATAATTAAGAACATGTGTACAAGTTTTTATTTTCTAATTTGAGTAGTATTTTTCAAGATAGTGAAGGATGTATCATAAAAATTTGATGTACGTTAGAAGTAACCTTAAATAGAATAAGGTGAGGCAGCTTAATATTTTGACATAATACCAAGTACTGAATCATTGAACATAATGAAAATCAATTCAGCAGCCATAGCAGCTTAATATTTTGAGATAATACTAAGTACTGAAATCAGATCAGTTCTTTCAATTTATTTCATCATATCCGCTGCCACTGGAGGGGATCATCATTTTAATACCAGATTCTTTTGTTTTCTTCCTGTCTTTCCACTTCTCATGTTTTTTTTTGCAGGTCACTGAATGTGCTGCTCACGATTCCAATATGGGTTCTTGTGACACGTATGCAGGTATTCTGATATATATTGTTGCACACTTTGATAAGTTAAATATTGAAAAATCACTTTTCTTCCTATTTTGCATGTCATCCAGCCAATTAAATTCTTACTAACCAACATTCAGAATTTTCTCAGGTTGTTTAATGTAAATTTTTCAGGGACCTGATAATGTAACAGCCCAAATCACCAACCAGGAAGTTATCCGTATCATTTGCATAAATGGTTAAAGCTCTTTTGTAGGGTATTCAATTCATACATACCAAAATAATTCTCTATGGTGCCATGTATTGCATTTATAATAGGTATTAAATCTGACATAATTGTGTTCTGTTTGTGAATGCTGTAGACATTATGTAAACTTACATTGATGTACTATTTTTTTTGTCGACAGACACACACTCAAGCAGAAAGGAAAATTATGGAAGCAAGAATGGAGAGTGCTATCCGAGAAATGTCTACTGCCAATCTTTCAGAATCAGAGATGAAGGCCAAGCTAGCGGAGCTTGCCTCCCAGAAACCTCGTCCTTATGGAACCTTTCTTGCTGTTAGTGCCTCTCTTTTTCCTCAATCAACAATATAATGAAAATAAAAACAAGGGCCTATCTGATTTCTCATTGGAAGTTACCATCATCAGGCCCGTGAAGTTTACAATGAGGCTGGCATAAGGGGATTCTGGAAAGGGATCATTCCAACACTTGTGATGGTAATTCATTTGTTTAATTTAAAGTGAAGAGTTGTTAGTTTATTGATTCAAATTAAGCTGGCTAATTTATAATTTTTTTATGCATTATGGGTTTCTGAAGGTATGCAATCCATCAATACAATTTATGATTTATGAGACATCAGTGAAACAACTTCAGGCAAAGCGCTCTTCTATCAGGAAACAGCCCAATGATAAGAAGCTGTCTGCCTTGGAGGTATTTATTCTACTTGTGAAAGAACATGCATCATTTAATGTACATTGATTGCTATCAGTTGTAGTTCAGAAGATCTACCCTATGCTGTCAATGGGCAGGATGTGGGTTGTGTAAAGGTGTTTTGGTATATACCTATACCCATTAAGAATTTGCTTAGCTATACCATACCTTTGTTAAGAATTGACTTTACCAGTACCTGTTAAGATCTGACTTACACCTCACCTTACCCATTAAGACTACTGATCAACATGATTTAATGGTAATTATTAAATAAAAGTACTAGTCTGTATAGTCTAGTTGGAAAACACACCAATAAACTTTAGCATGTACATAATAACTTAAAATATAAGGTAAAGTTGGTGCATTTTCTTGTCTCAGCATATAAAAGCAACTATCATTATTACTAATTAAACAGTATTACATTGAGTGATGTGCAAATTAATGTAGCCATCAAGACGAACCTGATTGGGCAACTAAATATAAGATTAATAAAATTCTCTACATAATTTTATTATCAGCAATTGCCCTATCAGTTACTGTGTACAGAATAGGTCTCACCTGTACCCTTATCAAAACAGAAGATTTTATTATTTGTAAGTGAGCTAGTGGAAAGAACGCCTTACCGTATCTGTCTTATCAAATATGAAAGGGGTCAGGTAATCTGGTTCCATTGGCACTGGTACTTTATTCTGAATAATTTCTTGAAATAGACTATGATAAATTTACAGAACATTCATTGCCTCACAATAATTTGAGTATAAAAGTGTTCTTTCATTCTCTGCTGGATTTGTATAGCTAGCTTGTGCTTTTATGATTATGCAGGTATTCTTGCTAGGGGCATTGGCAAAATTGTCAGCAACAGTTGCAACCTACCCACTGTTAGTTGTGAAGGTACATACGATCTGCTATAACACTTAACTGTACTAAATTCTTCCGAGTTGTGGCCCTCCCCATTCTGACTTTTTATTTATTAAAAACTGAAAAATGCAGTCTCGCTTGCAAGCAAAACAAGAGATCGGAAGAGATGTCATGTCCAGATATACCGGTAACTATTTAAATTGCTTGATGTAATGCTTAATCAGGATTCTTGGTTTCAGGTAAAATCTTATATGCACTGGCAACACCTTCCCTCCCCCAGACACACAAAAAAGAAGGAAAGAAAGAGAATCCCAATCCAAAACAGAAAATTGAATTTTGAATTGCCACTGTCACTCGTCCTTTTGTTAAGCTCAGCAATGAAAAATGCTTTTTTCTATAACTAAATTAAAAGAAGAAAAAAACTCAAGTTCCATCAAATTCAAATAGAAATGCTGGATCTTTAATACTAATTTAATTGAGCCCAATAGACATAAAGGATCTGCAGGACTTGATTGTCCCATTTAATTTAGATCAAGAGATCTCATTCATTTCTGTCTCCCTATCTTTCATATAATATCATATTTTTTTGAATTTTTTTAACTTAGTTTGCACTGTAATCGTGCTAGTAATTTTATATAAGGTCAGATATAATAGCAAAAGTTGCTTCTACGTCAACATACTTTATTTCCTAGCATTTCAATGCTGCTAGCCTAAATTCACACATTGCTGCCCCAGTTGCTATAATTTCAGTTAAGAAGTCTTTTTTGTGCTATGATTGCAAAAGTTTCTGTATGGATTTTATTATTTTTTGCCAGGGGGGGTGAGGGATACTTGTAGTGACTCTGGGGTTTTCTATGGTTATAAATTTAATATATTTGGGCATGTTCAATGAGCATCCTGTTATTATTTATAAGGAAATTACATGACGATTTTTATTTTTGAACCAGGAACAATTGATGCAATATTGAAGATGATACGATTCGAAGGATTGCATGTGTTTTACAAAGGAATGGGAACCAAAATAGTGCAAAGTGTTTTTGCTGCTTCAGTTCTTTTCATGCTCAAGGAGGAGTTGGTCAAGTTCTTCCTTTTTATTGCTCGTATAAGGCATATTCGGGCCATTAAATCCAAAGACAGATGATACTCGGTTAGGTACAAGATGAGAAAAATATAGCCAATTTATTAACTTCAAACTGTGTATAATTATCAGAATTTATCCCGAATCAGGCTGTTGCTTGTTGTGGAAAAGGCCCATTACGTATACATAACATGACACTCATTGGGATTGTCTGATCAAAATCAAACAGTCGAGATCTAACATTGATCTTTTAGGGTGGTGAGGGTAGAATTTCCTCTGTAATTCAAACTGTTTGATTTTGATCAGTCCACTTTCAATAATGACAGCAGATCTGGAGCTGTAGTTGTTTATCCAGGCAATCTTGTATTGTTAGATATGTTTGCAAGAATAAGATTTGGTCCAAATGGCTTTCGACTGGACACCGTCCAAAGCCTCCAAAAATTGTACGATTAAAGTCTGAACAATCAATCCGAACCACTTAACATGATTTCCATATTAAAATGTGCTTAGAGACCGAATTTTATATTTTTTGGAAATTGTTTACTATTTTTTTAGATACGTATAACATCCCTGTTTCTGAACGGTCCAAAAACAGTGATTTTGTACGTATCTAAAAAAATAGTATAAAAGTTCCAAAAAATATTAAATTTGGTCTCGAGCACATTTTAATATGAAAATCATGTTGAGCGGTTCAGATCGACTGTTCGGACTTTAATCGTACGATTTTTAGAGGCTTTGGACAATGTCCGGTCCAAAGCCATTTGGACCAAACCATTTTCCATGTTTGCATGGCATGTCTTATTTATTTTCAATTAAATTTAAATGCATTTTAATTTACGTCCATATTTGTGTCCATAACAGGGATCTCAATTTTAGGATGACCCCGAAGAACCGGATCATCTGATGACAAGAACTCGTTTTATTGAAGATAGACAAATAGGAAGTTTGAAAGTAGAAAATCGATGCCTCAAACTCGTCTTATTGGCCTCTTCATTTGTTAAAATAACATAGCCGTTTGTTAATAATATTCCTGACTTCTTGTTGTTAGTCCTATATTGTATAGGACGATAAAAAAAATAAGATAAAAGAACTCTTAATTGATTTTATGAAAATATCAATAGAAGTCATTATTTATCTTTAATTTTATTATCTTATCAAACATTACTCACAATTTAGATATCGTACTATCAAACAGTACTCACAATTTCAATCCCATACTCACAGGTTAAGCACAAGTGGAGGCTCAAAGGCTATATTTTATGTGTATTGATGGAATGAGCGAACCCTCTATTTATAATGAGATTATATAATCTCATTAATAGTGAAACAAATATATGGTTTTTATTCACACCGGAGTGGTAGTGTTAATTTTCACTACTGCTAAGGCAGATCTCAAGATCTGCAGAAATATGATTTGTTAGATTTGCTTGCGCTTAATTTCCACGATTGACTTGCTTGGTAAATTTGAATTTTGAATTTGATTTTCTATTTTGCAACGGCTAGACTTAGGTAGTCGCAACCTCAAATCTACTTTACCATATTTTTGGACATAATTAAAAATAATAAAATAAAAATAGTAAAGTGTGATCTTCATAATATTTATGATCTTGATCACCATGATCTTCATGATTCAACATCCAATCAATATTTGACCATTCCAAATCACTTGTGTGAATCATCACGTATCAAATTATTCCTTATAATTCGCATAGGTCATGTATCTGATTATCTTGTACAACTTATCATGATATCTATCTTTAACTTTCTTTTGACCTTGAAACGTAACAATTAACTTTGCGTCACGTCAACTTGTCATGATGTGCATCTTTGACTTCATTTGACCTTTAGACAAAGCAATTAAACCTATATACAACTCAAACAAAGAAACTGTAAAATTCAATGTTTATATGTTTTACAAATTAGTCAAACATCACAGAAGATTGTTTACAACAACATAAGAAGAAAATAAAAGACAACTAGTAGAATATGAAAGAAAACAAGTACAAGATGAAAAATAACTAAAAGAAAATAAAATTTCATGCTATGAGTGGGGACTAAGAGCATCTCCATCCCTGGTATTATTGTATTATTAGAGTTTCTAATATGAAGTGGCGGTATCTATTTCGATTACAGAGATGTGAGAGAATTTTTTATTTAGAAACTATACATGATAATTTATTATTAAGAAACTGTTTATGAACTCCACGCTGGCTAAATGATTGACTCAAATTACAAAAATGCATTAAAAATCAATGTTGTAAAAAACGGTCTAAACAATCGATTATCGTCCGTTTAGTCGTGAGTCAAAACATCACGGACTGATTTATCGAAGGACTATTTGCGAATGAAACCAACTAATTGGCTGATTTGTCCTATTAATCCTCTGTTTTCCATTTAAACAACCCAATTAATAATATGCATCCCGTTTATGCGGCCGATTAGTCGTTCATTTTTATTCCGATTAATCAATCACATCCCAATTAATCGCTTGGCAACAGTTCTTCCATCCGACTAGCATACTGTAATTTAAATAACATGCTAAACATTCACTAACATGCTATACATTTATTTTAAATAAATCGAGACTTCCTACAATTAATCTCACAGTACAACTAAATATTTATTTAAGAACTTTTCCATAATCAATCCCGTACGAATAAATCATACTCATGAGTACCCGCAAATAAAAAAACAGATTTCCAGACTCGTAAAATCTCATCCCACACAATTCACAAATGAACAGCCCTAAGGGCCGGTTCGGCCCTTTATTATGCGTATGAAAAAAAAAATTCACTCAGATTTCGCAAAAATTAGCCCACACACACATGTGTTTCGTCCATTCAAAAAATTTCATTCCTGTTTTCATTTCCGTTTTCTTTAAACGGCCGAACAGTCCCTAATTGTATTCAACCAGGTATTGCACTTAGATGTGAATTCCACTTCTCCTGGGCCCAAACTGTCAGTACTTTACGAATGATAGACGGAGCCAACATTCTCTTCTGGTCTAATCCATTTCACTTTTCGCGAACTTGTTGCTTTCGATCCTGCTACGTTCCCCTGGCGCTTCTGGTACCTCATATCATACCAACCTTTCCTTCTCTTTGCTTTGCAATCTCCCTCTGTAGCTAGGTTCGTGTAATTCAAGCTCTCTCTCTCTCTCTCTCTTGGTGTTCATATTATCCTTTCGTGTGTAGTAACGTCCTGAACCTGGAGCTGTGAAGAAGAAACGAGGTGAATTTATTTGAATGGCGGTTAACATGGCAATTCTTTCGTCTGCGTACTCTACTACTGTTCGGCTTCAATTTCTTGGGTAGGCTATCAGAACCATGCCTATTTTGTTATAATAGAGGAACTAATGTGATGTTCGGGAGATTACTTGGAAATTTTTTGTCTTGTTGAACTTTTAATTTGCTCTGAGATTGCTAGTCATATGCTTGATTGGTATCATTTTTAGAGCTGAAAAATTCTTTAAATTGACCTCTCTCTCCCCTGGTTAATCAATTTTTGTGCTCTATCCAAGGCTCAATAAAACCTTAAAATTATAGCTTTGGGCAAAAGGCCTACCCACAAAAAACAAAAAACAAAAAACATTCTTGGCACACAAGAACAGGCAGTACAACTTCACTCTGATGCTGTTTTTATCAAACCAGCAATTTTATATTCATTTTTCATACCACCAACTAATTTCTCTTTCTT
Source organism: Carex arenaria (assembly GCA_964058825.1). NCBI lineage: Eukaryota > Viridiplantae > Streptophyta > Magnoliopsida > Poales > Cyperaceae > Carex > Carex arenaria. The sequence continues at coordinate 290,270 of CAXKVW010000322.1, forward strand.
TATGCATGTGCTAGAACAAGACTTTCCACCAAGGAACTCACAAAATCTCCCTTAGCTTCATTTCCAACAAAGGGCAACAACATAGGCAATCTCTCTTTCTCATTAAAAGCACACAATGGTAAGGTTGCAACTGATGAAAACAGCACTCCCCAAGCAGATGCTATGATACTAGGCGCAATATCTGCTGACATGGCACCTATCCCTGACGGGTTTTCGGGAACTGACGACGAGAATGATTTGGACTGCCCTACTGAAGGTTTCTCTTCTATTGCAGATGCTATTGATGATATTCGACAAGGCAAGGTTTGTTGTAATTTCTTTTGAAGCAAGATTTTGGTATCTAAAACCTGGATCACCTTTGAAAATTTTCAAAAATATCATCATGCTATTAATATAGTCCCTCCCCTCTCTATGGAGACAATTAAGGTTCATTAACAAGATTAAGCTCTTGTTATTCCGTTATTTGATTGATGTGTATAATTGCTAAAGACTATTGAGCTGGGATCAATATCCTCCTAGGTACTGCACAAGATTCCCTTCACTTTACGATTTGAGATTTACTCTCAGTCCGTTTGGGATTCGGGTTAGCACAGGGAGCAGAATTATTGTGCTTTGAGAAAAATGCCGAGTTAAAAAGAACTGTCCGGATCCACTAATTGTAAAAGATTCCCTTTTCAGGTACCTGGGAGGATGTGAATTCATTAAGCTGAAGGGGCTTAAATTTAAAATATTTTAATGTAAGTATAGTACCTTAGAATATTATAATGAATGGCGGACTTTCAGGAATTTATATAAGAGGTGGAACTTTTTTTGTCATATATCTTTCTTTTTTCCATATAACATAACATTTATTTTGTATCTCCTTTGTGCAGTATGTGATAGTCGTTGACGATGAAGATAGAGAAAATGAAGGAGATCTTATAATGGCAGCATCTCTGGTTACACCAGAAGCCATGGCTTTTATAGTGAGACATGGTACGGGTATTGTTTGTGTCAGCATGAAAGAAGAAGATCTTGAGAGGTTGCAACTACCACTAATGGTGACTACAAAGGAAAATGAGGAGAAGCTTCGCACTGCATTCACGGTGTCAGTGGTATGTTGCTTAGAAAAGTTTGCTATATATTAGATATTGGGTGGTACCCACTTAGAGCTTTGCCTCGGATGCCAGGACTTTTCTCATTTAAGAATTGCTGTACTGGATTTGTCTACCATACCAGTCATGCAAGTACAGTGTAGTACCTATACCTAGCTGTCGGTACTTGGTGGTAGTTGTTAAGATCATTATCAGAAAGCTGTTTTTATTTACTTGTACTTTTAATAAATTGATCACAAAGTCACAGATAGCCTTTGGTTCTCCCTCGAGTTCTCATTTGCAACTTCCATTTCTGTTTCTTTTCCTTAAATCTATTGAAAGGATGCTAAAGAGGGGACCACAACGGGTGTTTCAGCAAAAGACCGAGCAAAGACTGTTCTAGCTTTATCTTCTCCTAACTCAAGGCCAGAAGACTTCAACCGGCCTGGTCATATTTTTCCACTTAAGTACAGAGAAGGTGGTGTTTTAAAAAGAGCAGGTCACACAGAGGCATCAGTTGACTTAGCCATGCTGGCAGGATTGCCACCTGCTGCTGTGCTGTGTGAAATAGTCGACAATGATGATGGATCTATGGCGCGGTTACCAAAGCTGAGAGAATTTGCTAAGCGGGAGAATCTTAAGATAATCTCTATAGCTGATTTGATCAGGTTTGTGCACTGAGATAGTATGATCGGGTTACAGATCTAGTCATGTTGAGTTCTAGTACCATAACATTAAAAGCAAGAACAAGTATTTACTGGTCCGAACCAAGCAGTACTAACTATTTTCTTTTTAATATTTCTATTACAAGTCTGTAGATACTACACTACCTCAATCCCCCAATTCTCAACACCAACCCAGCCTCTGCTGGGATTTGAACCCAGATCTCCACTGTGGGAAACATATGCCACTATGAGCAGCAGATAAGCTCAGTAGCTTGTAATGATTAGTTGCCAATACTGGTTATCACAACTAACAGTTTTCTTTTAGTCTATTAAAGATTTTATGTCATGTTTGCCTACCAGTATGAATATTTTATTGGCACAGCAGTAATGGCACTGTAATGCGATATTGTAAATACGTACTTCTTGCCTGATTGAGCACTTGGTCCATATGCAGATATAGGAGGAAAAGGGACAAGTTGGTGGAGCGTGCTTCAGTGGCATCTTTACCACTTAGATGGGGGTCTGTCCAGGCCTATTGTTACCGTTCCCTTCTTGATGGAATGGAGCATATTGCTATGGTCAAGGTAAAACCATAATTTGACTAGTAAATACAAACAAACGCATGCATAATGCTTGTCAAAATTACCTTGACAATTAAATTAGACCAAAAATGTAAATATATCATAATTGTGGGGAAATATTTTCTTTCATTTTGATAGGGAGATATAGGAGATGGTCAGGATATATTAGTAAGAGTCCATTCTGAGTGTCTGACTGGAGATATATTTGGATCGGCCCGGTGTGACTGTGGCAACCAGCTAGCTTTGGCAATGGAGATGATAGAGAAGGCTGGCAGGGGAGTTGTGGTCTATTTGCGTGGACATGAGGGGAGGGGCATCGGACTGGGCCACAAGCTCCGTGCATACAACTTACAAGATGATGGGCTTGACACTGTAGAGGCCAATGAGGAGTTAGGCTTGCCGGTTGATTCTAGAGAATATGGTATTGGTGCTCAGGTATGTATTGCTCTGTATTTGGTAAACAACACCAATGTCGTCATGTTGCAACAAGAACCTTAATAAATTTTTGTCTTGTTGCAAATTAAACCCCAACTGTAATCAGATGGCATGTCCAGCAAGAATGACCAATATGTCATTGAATTTTGTGTTAAATGAACCAAATTACTCATGACCACTTAGTGGCTTGATTTAATCTATTCAAGCTCGGTAACCAAAAAATGATTTTAGCAGAGGTAGGGGTGAAATTGTCAACATTTAACTGCATGTTTTAATTTATTTTGTTTCACATTAATTCAGATCGGTGTTATTTGCAATAACTGAAATAAAATTATTTCATCCTTCGGGTATCTTTTAGCTAATGGTATTTGACAAGAACCTTTATTTTATAGATATTAAGAGATTTAGGTGTGCGAACAATGAAGTTGATAACTAATAACCCTGCCAAATATGTCGGTCTCAAGGGCTACGGTTTGAGCATAACTGAAAGGGTTCCTTTGTTGACCCCAATAACAAAGGAGAATAAAAGGTACTTGGATACTAAAAGAGCCAAGATGGGACACATTTATGGTTCTGAGTTCAATGGCCCTCTCAATGGTTCTAGCAATTCTATCAGCTCAGAGGAGGAACAATAGTGTTTCAATGTTTATGCTTATGGTCCTTTTCCTAAGAAATTTTGAATGGTTTTAGTTTGAATAATTCTCCCTGATGCCCAATAAGTGTTTTTTTTTTCACTTGAGACTTCTGTGTTTACTCGTAGTGTATGATAAATTGTACAAGGGGACTGTCAGCTAATTTTGTTTATTTGAATATATGTAGTAAGAAGTTGAGTTATTTTCCATTTTATTTTTTTTAATATATGTAGCTCATGAGATTCAAGTAGAAGTAATAGTGTTCAGTAGAGTAGAACTAGGTTGTTCCTAATTTCACCTGGCTCCTTTGTGAACTCTGCTCTAAAATCTATTGGATTAGTTTCAAACAACGAATCCCATTGAAATTCTTCTACCTCACGAGTGATGCGTTTACATGCAAAAAAAAATTAATTTTAATAATTTTGTATAGAGTCAAGTGGTCAAAAGGCATCTAAAAATTGAATGCATTAAAATTAATTTATAAAGCTTTTAATTTTGACAGCTTGACTTTATACTAAATTAATTTAAAGTTTTAAATTTTTCACATGTAGGCACATCAGTCATAAGATACAAGAATTTTAACTATTTTGATTCGTTGTTTGAAGCCAATTCAATAGATTTAGAGTTGAATTCACAAGAGATTTGGTAAACTTAGGAGCACCCTAGTTCTACTCGTGTAGTTGTGTTCAGTATATTGAGAAGACTTGGGTACACATTTTAAAACGAGCAAAGATTGCATCTAGCACTAACTTGATTCCAGCCTTGTCTAAATTTACTTTTATTTGTATAACAATTTGCAGAGGCATCGGCTTTCCCGTGGAAAATATTGTCAACTGTTGTCAAGAATCAGATGTTATCTATTTATCTGAATTAAACTAGAACAATATTTAGAAATCCTAAAGTTGAATTGAAACAGCAATAAATTTTAAGCAAAATAGACCAGAAGAGACATCTGAAGCAGAGCAATTAGTTTGAACTTTGAAAGCACATGCGAGCAAAATTTCAGTGAATAAACAAAATTGCATTTTCATGCTGAGTAATACATTTAAATAAATCTGGTAATACAGATTTTACGTGATCAAGAGGTACAAAACAGCCGACATGCCTGAAAGGATTGAGGAAACAAATTGTAATTAAAACACATGATCCTATGGCCTAACTTTCCAAATTTCAATCCAATAATCACTGGTAAAAACCTAACTATATGTTAAATATTCATCAGCTAATGAGAGTTAATCAAGGATGGGACCGCAACATGGAGAGAGGTCAATTCCAGCAACCTCCATTGCATTGCAAACCCACTGTGGTACATCTCCCTTCGGAAACTGCAAATTTTCAGTTATGATGAACTTAATTTCAGTTTATATTGGTTTCTTCCTTTTAGTTCAATTGAAGTTTAAATTTGGATTTCCAAACCAAATTACAATAAAGCATGCCTCTCAGAAAATCCAGAAAGAGTCCTCTATGAATCATTTACTGAAGTGATAACACAATAGGTTCCCAGAATGTCAGCGCAGTTCTTGTTTTGGTCCATACAGTTGCAATGTTCCAATTTTATGCCTTGTATATTTCCAGCTTGTTCAGCTTGGATTTCACAAAAGAAAAGTAAAGAACTGAATCCTAGTCAGAGTGAGGTGGAATTATTAACTTTTGTGGAAAGATATGCTGTCAAAAACTCTCATTTCATGTTAGCCTTGACTAACACTAACACTTTATATACTTATTGAATAGGAACAGCAGCAAGGAACCAAAAAAATTCAAATTGCAATGTTTACAAAGCAAATCAGTGCTTTTGAACTTCACAATTCATAACAACATACTAATCGTTAATAACAGAATAGCAGTGCTGCTATTATTAAGAGTGAAGGCCACTATAACTGCATCTTGCTACACCAAACAAATTTGGAAATGCACAACTGCACTGAATGGAATCCTGATAGTAAATAAACAACCAAGAGAAGTGGCAAACAAACCTGTGTCCTTAGAAATCCACACACATACCTACAGAAAATAAATGCAATTCATTAATATTTGCAAACCAAAGTATTTACCATGAAAAAAGAGAATGAGAAGAAGACGACATACTCTGGAAATCTTCCTTCAACAATGGATGTATGGAGGTCCTTGCTTAGCTGAAAAATAAAGAAAATTGAAGATAAATTTAATAGTGTGCATAAAGATACTCAAAAAGGCAAAACAACAAAGTTTAAAAGCTCTATTCATGGAAGGAAAAACTGAATTTACCCTCATCATGTATGACAAATTATGATAAGAAAGGAGTTGGGAACCCATGGCATCCCTGGTGATAAGAGAATGTATGTAAGCCCGTGAATAATTCTTACAGACCTGCAACATATTAGTGGGTAAAACCGTCATTTGCATTTCGTGCAAAACAAATAGACTCGTATTAACTGTGCTTCTTTGTGATTTGGATCTTACCATACAAGAGCATGTTGAATCAATTGGCCGTTCATCATTTGCCATTGCATTGTGTTTGAGTTTCAAAACTCCCTGGATAAAAAAAAATTCCTTAACTGAGTCTGCTGCCTCTGGCCTTTAACGAGGCATTTCCAAGCATAGTAAGTGACAGAAGGTCTGCTAGTGTCAATAAGCCTGACAGTTCATTACAGGAACTACGGAATTAATCTATTAAATTTGAGGTGTAGAGAGATTGAGATGGTGCTTGCATTAAAAAGCTTCGACAAAAAGTGTTATGATTATAGTTTTAACTTAAGGTACCTCTGGTACCAGAGCTGAGCCAAAGCGAGCAGTTCGTGTTGGATACACACAATCATACATGTCAGCACCTAGAGCGCTACAGACTACAATGTCAAGTGGATAACCAACACCCTGGCAAAAATAAAACCAAATAGCATTGAAAACAATACATGTCATTTCATATCTCAATAACTTTTGATACAGTTACATCATCAGCTGATCTTTAACAACATTAGTGCTTTACTCCAACTTTATAAAAGGTCTAATTGCAATTATGCATCCTAGTCTTCCATTACACAGTGGATAAAATAAAAAATGGTAAGGTCTGTATTTGCGAAAGTTGTGAAGTTCATAATAACTCTGATCATTGGGCATGTGCCAATATAAGCTTCATTTCTAAGGTTATTCGAAATATTTACCATCACATAGCGAGGTTTATCTTCTGGTAATGCAGCAGTACACTGGGCAACAACACGCCAAAAGGAGTCTTTATCTTCACCCCCAGCAAGACCACCAATTGCATATCTGTGACAAAAGAGGAAAAGTAGCTAGCAACTTCAATAAATAAACCAGCTTAACTATGTAAGATTTTAAAAATGAAGAATCTACAAAATTTTATAGAAAATAATAGATCTCCTAAAAAAAGGAAATATACCCAGGAAGATTTCGCTCAACCAAGCCCCTCACGCATATATCTCTGCAAAAATTAAAGAATAAATAACAAATAGAAATAAGATCTTACACAATGATGTAGTTGAGCAAGGGGAGGGGAGGGGAGGGCACAAGCCATTGCTTTGGCTGGACTCCTGAAACTTGCTAAAACATGATTATTTCAAAGGATAGGGGATGGTAAAAGGTTGCTCTCTAATACTACCAAATGTTTTTTGAGTTTTCGGCACCTTATTTTGATTGGCTTGAACCTCTTCCTTTCCCAACCATCCCCTCCCCCTCTTACCATAAAGAACAACCTGAGAACTCAGTTAACACATAATATATTCAGGTAATTGTTATGTGCTCACCTAAGTACTGGATCTAATCCTCCTTGAACAATGCCAAACAAGTTCTGCACATCAGGTCTCTTGTGAGCTAAACTTCAACAATCAACAACTTTTTAGCATGCAGGTTAAACAAACAACACTTTAGGAAAAACGAACCACTAAACCTTTACCAAAAAGAAATATAAAAAGATGAAAGTCAAGAACGTACCTTCTATGCACCTGTCCATCCAACGTAGAGTGCGGTACATGGCCTCCTCAATTCTTGGACCAGTAATAGTAGTTCTCACAACATCATCAAGGGCCATTATTATATCAGCCCCAATTTTATTCTGCATAAATAACAATCACAAGAACAAATTAGGTTGTCAAATTTATGAGCATGAAGAGGCATCACCTGCACCACTTGCACCAAGTTTTTGAGGCACTAGATGAGATACATGAATAAATGATATTACTAGAAGCATATTCAAGTCCTGTTCGTTCACAACTTGCAACCTTCCATATGTGATTTTGGGGGACTAAAAGCTGAATTTTATATCCAAAAATTGAATTTTGAACTCGGGGGTTTGCCGTTGCAACTTCTAAGACACGGGGCTATAGGAATTGTGGATAGATTTTGCCCTTGGAAACCCGAGCCATGCATACGACAGGAATTTATCCTAAATAATACCGCCACTACAAAGAAGTTCTTTCTTTCGAATCAAAACATTGTCTTAAATTTTCATAACAAGAGAAGCAACCCTGGCTACTAGATCAAACTTCTGATTCAGTTATATACTTGTATTAAATGTTAAATCCAATACCTTCTTTTTCCCTTTGCTTCTGTTACAGGAGACCAAAACCACCTCTCTTTGTACCCCTCTTGTGTGATACATTTCCCACCAAGACCATTCCTCTCTGTTCCAATTCACTCGGAGATAGTCCGAAAAGGTATCGAGCCAAGCTCCTCTGACACACTCCTCCCTGACCTACTTTCCTTTCTCTTCTGATCTGAACACCCAATTGAGTTTCCCCTCCGCTCTCCAACTGACTTTCCTTTCTCTTTCTCAGAATGGGTTCAGCTCCTTTTCAGTAGCATGAAATTCAGTAGAATGGGCAGGTATGGTGTACTTAGTCTGAATCTAGATCATTCAATCTAAATTGGACTGTATAGATCTGCCATAGACCACCCAATGTGTTCCACAAAAATTGGAGGGGAGCCCAACCCCAAGACTCTTGACGAGCCAAAACAATTATTTACAGATGCAAGTGGTGCCCGAGGAGGTTATGTCCATGCAAGGGATACCCAATGCTAAATCTGAACCCAGCACCCTTACCCGAGACTCAATCACGAACACGAACCCAAGATTAGGATTAGAATAGGAACCCAACAAGTGAACTCCTTAGCTCCTGCCAACCATCTTATCTGTTGTACTGCATGTACAACTGCTCTGTGTCAAGGACATATTTACATTATTTTTGCACATAGATACAAAATGTCAGTCTCACTCAACTGACATATGTTCAGGCTACGTCGGAAACATTTCGCTAATAAATTATCTAACCAGAGATGGAGAACTTGGGCTGAACTTAGTTGTACTGACCAGAGGAGTGATGCAAGGAATGGATGGTTCTTATGGATTCTTGTATCATATATATGTTGTGTCTATGGTCCTCAAGAGCACTTTGTATGTGCAACAAACACATTATAGTTATGTCATTAGGTTATGTACAACAGCATTAAAATAACTTCAAATGTGAGGAAGATATGAAGCATCAGTACTCCAAGTAAAATCTTTCCTGTGCAAGAGTAGATCCTCTACAGAGTCCATTTGCAGTGACAAGTTGCGAACCTTGGTGCAATAGATGTCATAAAATTATTTGTTTTAACAGAACTTACTTAAAATGGCTTATCAATCTCATGTTATTTGGTTGAACACCCCCAAAATGATTCATTGGTTTTAGTGCACAGGAAAAAACTAAGGAATCTAAAAAGGTGGTTATCCTCAGTGGGCTTCAGTTACTTCAGCAAGTGAAATTGCTTAGGCAAGCTCCCTCAAGGTGTAAATGCCTTTGGACCAACCAATTGTGCACAAAAATTTTATCCCCTGCACAATTCTATAGTTACTGGATCGATCGGTAGAAACCATTTAGTGTGATTTGAAATTTGACATATTTCCACTTGAACTTCCGTTATTCGAAACGCTCAATAATTGTCAGATCTATTTTATAAGCACCAACTTCTGATTGTTGGGCAAGGACCTCAAATCCACGTTCTCATCTGCATTCCCCGCCGCATGATTATCCATAGTTGCCCAAATTTGTGCAAATACGGATAAGGATGATTATTGAGTATGTTAACAATCATGTGTATACAGATACATAAAATATGCAGTCCCTTATAAACTAATAAGGATACAAATAATTGAACTTTTATCAGACTATGTAAAATCCTAGCTTTTTTTCCCCCATTTTCGTTGAATCACTCATATTGCAACACACTTGTTCTCTATTATGAAAACCAAATTATACATGCAAGCTTGTTCTCAACAATGTACTTGAAATTATATATAATTATTTAAAATGCTTATTCTTGTTTAAATTTCATATTAAAAATTTGTTGTTAGCATCAACATTCATGAAGTTACCTAATTCATATCCATCAATTATCCAACTTGCATCCCTATCCATATTGGTGCAGTTGTGCATACATGGTTTTGAATTTTGACATCAACTTAATATTCACATCAGACCCGTTTAATGACACGGATAAAGACAATTGTTTAGCAGTATGCTTTCTGTATCTGTTACATTTGCACCCTACTTATGTGCACTTTCATAATTGTTTACAATGGGAAATCGGTCTCTTGTGAAGAACTCGATTTCAGCACAATTATGGAACATAATTATACTTCGAACTAATAAATTTTTGGAAATTTGAAAACAATACCTACTTGAATCTGAATCGACTCTTCAGGCGTAAGAAGCATAGGCTTTCCATCAACAGGAGACTATCATGGCAACGTATTCCGATCATGCAAGGAAACAAGGACAAAATGAGACACTTAGGAGTGAAAGACAATTTTTCATATGAGGGAACACTAAATCTGAATATAATGAGAGCATTAAATTTTAACTTGGCACAGTTAAACAGTAATTAACTTGTCATTTACTTGTGTTTTTCCAAAGTCAACTCATTATTTTAGTCAACTTTTTATAATACCTTTATTAATTTTATAAATTCTATTGGCCAGTCATAGGCTTCACTTCTGTAGGTTTTTCAAATCTCTGAGATATGTATATAACAAAGTAATGTTGAAGCTGACACAAATTTTAGTAGAATTACCTGAAATGTAACCCCCTCTTCCGTAATATCTGCCAAATGTAACAAAGAAACCTGGAAATCAAATATAACAACACAAATTAGAACACAAGACAACAATTACTTGTCAAAGAACAATGAAAACTAGCATAAAAGTAATAGAACTCTAACGCGACGAAAAAAACATTAGTTAGAGCCACAATGCATAAAAACATATCATTACCATTTGAAAACCACCCGAATCAGTGAGCAATGCTCTTTTCCAGTTCATAAACTTGTGGAGGCCTCCTAATTCATCTATTAATTCAGCTCCAGGCCTGAGTGCAAGATGGTAAGTATTTCCTAGGATTATTTGGCAACCTATATCCTCCAGTTGGTTATTGGTCAGACCTTTGATAGTACCTAACGAAAAATGCAAACATGAGTGTTGAGAATATAAAAGCCAAAATGATTGTATATTCCGACAGCATAAGCTTTTAGAGCAACTGGTTGATTTACATGGTATGAAAATTGAATTTGAAATCCCGCAAAATCTCTATCATAAAATAGTTTCCGACTTTCCTCCCATTAAAAATCTTGCACGTGATGGGTTTTTGAAAAACCATCACACATAAGGGGGTTATTGAGAATATAAAACCAAAATGACTGCATACTCCAACACCTTAATATTTTAAAGTGATTAGTTGGTTACAAGGCATTTAGCACAACTTTGCACAGAACATTGGTGACTACTTTTCAAAATTACCTACAAATCTAGTGGGAAAAAAAAATATAAAGCAAAAAACAAAACGAACCTTGAGTTCCTACAGGCATAAACATAGGGGTTTGAACAACAAAATGAGGCAGGGTTAATTTAGACGCACGTGCTCGATTGAACCTTCCCATAACCTGCAAGTACAATCAAACTAACCATTGACCAAGGAAAGATAACGAACTAAAGCTTTGTTGACAAGCAAATATTTCTGAAGGAGTTGCATTTACAGAGGACAAGCGCCTTAATTATTGCCAAAAAGAGCCGCGTAGACCGTTTAAAATGCCTTTTAAAAAAGGACACCTTAAGCCCTGTGGAAATTGCGTTGGATGGAAACTTCACATACTGGAGAAACATATCAGGTCAAATTATCTAATCAACTGTACACTGTTTTCCATCAAGTAGCTATAGCTAACAAGAAAGAGAGATTCCCTAGCTCTAGAGTGAACAAACATTCATTGCTTGATAGTCCAATTAATGCAAAATTGTCCAGTAATTTGGTTTAATCGACCTCATAATGTTCCCTTAATCGATAGAAAGCCTGCATGTCAAGGGAACAGCAAATTTTTTTTAAGATTGATTCCTACCAAGCCATATCCTATGTAATGCATTTCTTAAAACGGACCTGAAATTGTAGTGCCATGGAGACAAGGCGATGAGACACCCAATTAATCTGAGAAGCCACTTCAATAGTTTGAAGTTTCTCCAGCCTAAGAGGCTCTCTACCCTTGGAAGGTGGCGAATAGGGTTTTGCAAGAGACGCCGCACGGAACTTGACGTCGATTTCTATGAGATTTCTGTAGGGTTTTGCGGCGGCTCAAGAATTAAGAGGAAATGGTGATGGAGGGAAGAATGGCTGTGTCTTCTGTACCGACTCTGGTGAATCATATGTGTAGCGAGTAGTTGCGGATAGCTAGGTAGTCACAGTGACAAATCAAAAGTTTGGGTTCGGTTCGGCGGGATCAAAAATTTGTGATTCAGATATAATTCGGGTATAATTCGGAAATGATTTGGTACAACGAGGAAGGGAAAAAAAAATTCTGAAAAAAAAACCCTTAAAAAAATAAAAAATTGGCGTTTTTTTTGGGTTTTTTTTGCGAATTATTCTTGATTTGCGTTTTATTTGCGAATTATTTGGTCAACGTTTTATATGCGGTTCTGTACGACATACCCAGAAAAACATATAAATTGCGAAATTTTTTATATGCAGTTCGGTTCGAAATTTTTTGCCTGCCTCTAATTCAAATTCTAATTGCGCCACTGATTCTTTGTATGAAAATTTACTTAGAAGACCAAACAGTCAATCGCTCTTGGTCTCGATCAAGAGCATGCATGATTGACTCGAGAGAAGTCCTTACCAAAAAAGCGAAAGAATGACAAGCAGATTTTGTTATTTTGATATAAAATAGTGGAAGCCTACCATATCAACTTATATATATTTATTGTTCGTTAAAGACTTTATATTTTAATTTTGAAACTACAACTTTTCATTTGAAAAATATTGTTCTTTGTCAATAGATTGAAGATGGGTTCTTTAGAAGCAGATTTTGTTGTATTAGTGAAATTTTGATTTGATGATTTCAAAATAATATCACATGATTTTTTTTAAATACAAGTTTAAAGTTTAATTTTCAAATACGAAAAGATTGAGAAAATTCAAGAAATTGACAAAATTCAAAGATCTTAATATCCGTGCTCACAGATATTAAAGCAACATGCATAGATATTAAAGCGACACACACAGATATTAAAACAGATCGGACGGTTATGAAATCCATCGAACTCAGTTTGAGTCCGTTGAGCATCGGACCCAAGCTGCTACCGACGGGAATTCATAGTAGGTCCGATGCTCATCGGACCTACTTTGGTTCGAAAGTGTAATGACAATTTAATTACATCAAGATTCGTGCAAACTACAATAAAATCCGTGCATGTCTGTTTCAATTTTCATACGCATAAATTCTAATACTAATCATTTAATCAATTTCCTTTGGCAGCGGCCCCCACCCGGAAGGCCCCAACCCACTTGGTTAGAGCAAAATTATCTTCTTCCTTTATCAAAGAAAAATTTCTCTACGTTCTTCCATGCGTTTTTCTTTGGTTTAAATACACACCAGTCTAGAATGACCAAACTCACAAGATTCACGAATAATTCGTTTTTTTTGTAGTGGCGAATCAAACTCTGAATTATTCAGTTAACCAAAATTTGACCGAATTATTCGCGAATATTTCTCGAATTTTATGAATTTTCCCAAATTTTACGAGTTATTCGTGAATTTTTCTCATAACTTATTTTTTTTATTTTGCTCCATTGTAGGACTGAGATCTCTAATCTGAATAATTCTGAATCATTCTCGAATTATACTTGAATTATTTTCCAATCACGAATTTTTTATCCTACCAAACCGAACCCGAACAATTTATTTGTAACTATGGAATGACCCCATTAGAACAAAGAAAATCAACCCGCTGTAGAATTTATTACATAGAAATTAGCACAGAATCTCAAATATTAGCGAAATTCGAAAGAAAATCAGAGAATAGAGTCGAGAGACGGTAAAAAAAAATAGATAATTTTTATTTACATAAAATATTATAAAAGGAAAGGAAAATTGTACGTAATGTCTTTCTTTTTCAAATTGTATAACAAAATACTTCATTCTCAAAAAAAATTTAACAAAATACTCTTGTGGTTCTCGCTTTTTTCATCTCTTACCCTCCCTCCCACTTGTCCCTTTTTTACTACTCTTTATTATTTGTTTAAAAAAAATACAAATATAAATCAGTTAATCAGTTAATAGTTACTAAAATAAACTAATCTGTGATAATATGTGAATAAAATTTAACATTACTATTTTACCTCCGCTTTATCTGTCTTAAGTTTTCATCCTTGACAGCATAAGAAGAGAAGTATATCTATTTAATAAAAAAGAAAATTGCTTCTTTAAAAAAATAATATCAACATGTAATAAATTCAAACAAATAATATGTATGGAACTAATATTAAATAGTACTAATTTCAAACCATAAAAAAAAATATGTAGCAATTATAAAAAATCAAATAACTAATAAATGATCACAACAATAATTGCATTATGAAAAGATATGACATTAAGAAAAATATTTAAAATGAAATAAAATTGTCCATACATTTAAATATTTTGAAGATGTTGTAATAATAAAAAGGTTAGTAATGTTAATATGCCTACCCTGATTCAGATAATTAGGGTTCTGATTTTGTATTGTATTTTGAAATCCACCATGAAACAGAGGTTGATTCTGTATCCTTTATATTCTTAAATCCATCCATTCTATTTAACGAGATCATCGTCAGTAGGGTTGTTTTTTTCTTGAAACCTTCGCAGAGGCTGTGAAGTCGTGAGGGGGAATCAAATTCTCGACTTTTTGATACAACAGTTATATAACTTTTTCTTAGCCAACTGTGCGAAGTCGTAGGATGGTTACCATATAGTTTCAAAAAGCACAATCACAGAATATGTTTTGACAACTTACATCACGAAACTGCAAAAGTAATTTAAGATGTGTCTGTAGCATCTCCAAAAATCAAATACCGTTGATTAAAAACAACAGGAAAAATATTTTGGAAAAAAGGAACAATAAGATTGCATCTGTTGAATTAATATTCAGGAGTTACTCTGATATAGTAACTTCTCACAAGATATGCAAATATTTTTTTTTTGAAACCTTGTCAGAGACTGACAAGTTGAACATTGATTAGCTTGATAAGTATGTACATCACAATATTACATAGTCCTTCCACGGACTCTCTCTCTTTGATCCACTAATTCTACAACACTCAGGTAGCAACTGCCCCCATATAAATTACATTTACAATCCAATGTTAAAGCAAGAAAATAAGAGAATAAGAAAATAGAAGTGCGAGTAAAGTCTAGCTAGCAATATTTAAGCCACAGTCTGACATCTTGTACGCATCTCTCTGCCAACAGTTTGGCCGGTAGACGACTGTCTCCAAATACAATCGCATTACGTTGCTTCCATATGCCCCAAGTGATGGCCATGAAAATTACCAGCCACTGTTTCCTCTCTTGGCCCCCCTTAGATCTAGCCCGTTGCCATGAAGCATCCCAAGTGGCTTCCACGGTCATTGCCGGTACCATAATTACCCTCTCCAAAAGTTGCGCGGCTTGAAACCAAACATGCACCGCATAAGGGCATAAGTATAAGAGGTGTAGGACGGATTCAACTGGACAATTATCACACATCACGCAATGCACTGACAGGTTCATTCCCCTTCTTCTCAATACATCTTTGGTAAGTATTTTGCCATGGAGAACCATATAGGCAAATATCTTAACCGTGGGCGGTATTTTACCTTGCCAAATGTTCCTGTAGCGCCATTTTATTAGGCCTCCTTCTGTGATTGATCTGTACACCGATTTTGCCGAATAAGATCCGTTGGCAGTCCATCGCCAGAGAATTGCATCCTCCTCCTGTGAAAAGTGGATTGTGCCCGGTCCGGTTTCTTCCTCCGGATTTACGTTATGTATATCCTGCAAAGCATTAAACAGTGAGATATTTTGGTTTGTTGTGATCGCATCTGTCATTAATGCCCTTGGAAGGCCCCTCCAGCAATCATGCCAGTATGATATCGTCCGGCCTGATCCTATCCTCCAAGCCATACTCCAATCGAATAAATTTTTAAGCTTTCTTAGTTGGCCCCAAAAGAATGATCCTGTGATGACCCAAAACTTAGGACCATTACTGTTTGCAGATTTCAACTTAAGCTTATTGACCGTAATGGACCAGAGCCCGTCCGGATCGCCATACGCCTTCCACCACCATCTGAGCAGCAGCGAGATGTTGAACATGCTAAGGTTGGAGACCCCCATGCCACCCGAGCTATGCGGTATGCAGACCGCTGTCCAGTTTGTAAGCGAAAAGCTCTTGTCAGCCCCGTTTCTTCCCCAGAGGAATGATCTCCTGATTTTGTCAATCATGTTGACTACCCACTGTGGTAGCCTAAAACATGTCATGTGGTATGTCAGAATAGCGGAGAGAACCGAACGCACTAGTTCCAACCGTCCCCAACGCGAAAGTAACTTCCCTTTCCAACCTCCCAGCTTGTTCTCCACCTTTTAAGATATGCAAATATTAGAGCCAACTACAATAGATTTACTTCTCACTATTTCTTTCTTGTTTCTTCATATCTGCTTTCAAATCTATGAGTTGCTAATTTATTAAAAAAATTCTAATAAACTATGATTTCGAGAAAAATAAACGGAGCTGTTTCGAGTGAAAAAATATATTGAATTTTATTTATAAATATTTTATTAATCTTTGTGTGATATGCAAGTCACTTCCATACGAGGTCCGCATAAACATGTTGGAAGTGGATAGGTGATATGCTTATATACAAGTTGATAATTAACATAAATTTTCAACGTCCCTTTCTTATATGACAACTATGTTATGAGTATTTTTTAAAATTTTTTTTTTTCTAAATTAATGATAATTAATGCTGAGCATGTTATTGCACAATAACGGGTATAAATTAATCTACTAGTTAGAGATGTAATTATTAACAAAATACTAAGAAGGAGGTGCTACTAGTATATATATCAACCATATATCACATTTGTATTTTTTTTTTACTTAAATAAATAATAAAGAGGAGTAAAAAGGGAGGAGTGGGAGGGAAGGGAAAAGTGAGTTCTACATGGCTATTTTGTTAAGAATTTTGAGAAAGAAGTATTTTGTTCTATATTTTAAAAAATAATGATATTTTATAAAATGTCTCCAAAATAAAAGAGAAAAAGACAGAGTATCTTACTTTTAAATGTCATAATTAAGAAAATCGGTAGAACTTTTATCAATTTAAAAATTTAGATTGATAAAATTACAATAAATCGATCCAAAATCCCTTTTATTTTTTCCCTTTAATTTCCACATGTCGAGTTTTTATTTGTCCAGAGTTTGTTGACAGAACCAACATGTTTTTTTTTTTTTTTTATTTCAATTTGATACACTTTTACACTAGTGTTTTGAAAAAACTCGGCCGGTTCAGATTTGGACCAGGGTCTAAACTTGAACCAACTTAGATTGGGGTCACGGGGCGGGTCTAGTTTGGGTTTTTGTTGGTTTTCTTAACTAGAATTGTGCCAACCCGAACTGCCCTAAACTAGTTATTGAATTTAGAGGAAGAGAAGAGAAATGATGAACAATTGTTCTTATTGATTTATTCTAAATTTTTACAAGGTATGTACATGACTACTTATAGTCTAAAATCCTACTAGTCATTAGGTTGTTTCCTAAATTATAAAGGATGTAATCTATATTTTAATCGTGCCTTAATTACAATGATTTACTAGCTTTGCTAATATCAAGCTAGATACCAAAATACTGTGGCAGCTATACACTTATATGTTATTTTATCTGTTGCCGATGATGAGTAATATCTGAGGCAAATATCCTTATTCTTCAACACCCGTGGACCGAGGTAACCTAGACCAGACTGGATTAACCCCCGAAATTTTTATTAATAGGAAATTAATAAATAAATTATCGTGATTGAGGATGATTTTGGCTGGATTTTGAAAAGTAGGAAAACCGTGAAATAGGATAACGTCTAGAGGACGTGATAGTTGACAACGGCCAGATTAACGTAAATGAAATAACAGCGAAAACTAATTAAGTATGGCCATGATTTTTGGCAACGGCCAGAGGCGGCGGAAAATAAAATAAAAAAGACGGGCTGTTATTTTTATTAACGGCCAGAGGCCAGCCCAAAAAAAATTAAAAAATCATCCTAGGTGTTGGTGTGTCTGAATCCTATGAGGTAACATAATATTTTTGTTTAGATCCGAACCGTCCGATCAGAATTTGAACTTGTACGGTCCATTAATATTTGTGTAGATTCTTATCAAACTGTTAGGATATAAACACAATTGTTGTTACTACATGATATGAATTCATGTATTCAGACACTAAAAACCAAAATTTTCATAATATCCAAAACAATTTCAAAATTTACAAATATGCATCCAAATTCGGAATATTTCCAAATCTGCTCAAACCGATCGAGAGATTATTTCCCGGATCCAGAATTGTCTTTCCGGAAAATAATTTTGCAGTGCTAGAGTTATTTTTCCAATTATTATTATTTCATATCAATTATTAATATTTCGTATTTAATATTATTTGAATGTTTTATATTCTAAATTGTTTGACATTATTTATTCGATTATTTTAAGTAATTAATTAGTTATTAGTTTTAATCTATTTTTTTAATGTTGATTGAATTTAATTGTTTGTATATTTCAATTAATTAATAATTTTAATCTAATCGTTTGATAGTTAAAAATAAGACGTAGGATGATTGAATCTAAACAAAATATTATGTTACCTCAGAGGATTCAGACACACCAACACATAGGATGATTTTTTTAAATTTTTTTGGGCTGGCCTCTGGCCATTAACAAAGATAACGGCCCGTTTTTTTTTTTTTTTTTTTTTTTTGCTGCCTCTGACTGTTGCCAAAAATCACGGCCAGACTTAATTAGGTTTCGCTGTTATTTCGTTTACGTTAATCTGTCCGTTGTCAACTATCACGTCCTCTGGACATTACCCTAGTTAACGATTTTTCTACTTTTCAAAATCCAGCCAAAACCTTCCTCAATCACAATAATTTATTTATTAATTTCCTATTAATAAAATTTTCGGGATTAACCCGCACCACTTTACCCGTCCTAACCCCCGGTAACCCCAAGTAACCCGCTCCACTTTATCCGGACTAACCCGGTCTAACCTGGTCTAACCTGAACCAAATCCGGTCTAACTAGGGGTGTTCATTGGGTCCGGTTTAATTGGTTTTAAACCGAACCGAATTAGATTGGACTAAACGGTTCGGTTTTTTCGGTTAAATGGTTCGGTTCGTTTCGGTTCATTTATTAAAACCGATTGAATACTTTGGTTCGGTTCGGTTTAAAACATTTCAAAACCGATTATACTGGACTGACCGAACCTGTCATTAATGAACCCCTTTATTTGTTCGGTTCATTTCGTAATATCCCAAGTTCCCAACCCCAAACAATTGAACCTAGACGGCTAGACCCATGATAAAACTTTTTAACCCACTTTTCATCTCCTCTTTGACACCCCCAATGCCATGCTTCCTGCTTCTCTCCCTCCTTTACCTCCGTTCCTTGATATTTTTTTTTTTCTTTTTTCTTTTTTGAAACCTACTCTCTACTTAGGATCTCTCTCTGATCTTTGAGCACTGAGCTCTCTTGTTCTCTTTTGTTTTCCTCATCACAAACCCGATCTAGAGTTACTCCTCTCCTCCTTTCCAAGTTCACAACACAAAATTTTAGTAATCTATCGAGGTCCTTGCTGTTGCGAGGTTGTGAGCATGTAGTTCAATCATGGTGGAGAGGGGTAAGCATCGGTGCAATTAAGGTTTTCATAAACCAAATAGATAGTTCAATCAATGTAATATGCTTGCCGAGGATGCAATCAAGGTTCCAATTTCACCTCCTTTAATTTTCTAGGTTTGCTGTTGCGAATTTCATAAGAATTTTCTGAGCTTGTTGTTGCGAATTTCATGCGAATTTCATGCGAATTTCACCTCTCCATTAACTTTGGTTGAACCGAACAAACCGAAATAGAACTTTGGTTCGGTTCAGTTCGGTTGATCGGCTAAAACGGTTCTATTCGGTTGTATTTTAAAAACCAAAATAAAATTTTGGTTTGTCTAGTTCAGTTCGGTTTCAACCGAACCGAACCGATGAACACCCCTACGTCTAACCCATACCAAACCCCCAGTAACCCACCAATTTTTATTTTTAAATTGAAAATTGAAAATTCAAATTCAAATTCAAATTAAAAAAAAAAAAAAAAACTAGTTCCCCCCTAAAAACGTCTATAAATGCAACCCCTCTCATTTTTCACATCAATTTATACGCTCATTATTCTCAATCTCCCATCTCATTCTCTCATCATTCTCAAACTCTAGTTATTTTCATAATTCTCAAATTTTAATTTCATTATTCTCAAATTTTAAAACATTAATATTTATATATTTAATGATTTTCTTTGGATGAACGGCATACTTGAATTCTATTTTCCGCACAAAAATTATTGCCAGCAACTGGCAGCAAGCACGAGTCATTTTCTCTCATTGCTTTCGTCTAGTTCCGGTGTGTGGTATCCCGTTACTATTTCTTTCTTTTTCTTGCCAGTATCCGCTCCTGTTGAACTTGAATAATATTATTAATACTGCAACGCCCACATAAAATACATCCTATATTCTTTTTTTCATACACGTGTCAAGCAACTGATGGCTGGTTCACACTGCAAATTATTACAACAAAAAACACGGATTTTTTTCGGACAGAAAAGAGTGTGGTGTACAAAGATCAACTCCTCATCAAGGATCCTAAATTCCTAACAAGACGTATCAATTCACACCTGTCATATAAATTATTAAATTGAAATATCAGATTAGACACAGTGATTATGGCATAGTCTTTTCATTAGAAAGAGTATAAGTAGGGACGGATCCAGGATTTTTGTTAGGAGACGCAAAAAAATATTGATTCGGGTTTAAATAACTTATCGGGTTCAAATTCATTAACTAATTAAGTACTTAACAAAAAATAATGCTTTAATTTGTACTTTTCAATGCTCTGACTTGTAATTTCTGATATTTTAATATATAATTCTAATTATTAATCATAATTGAAGAAATTTACTTTAATTTTAATCCTAAGTTTAACCCGAACTTCAAATTAAACATCCAGCGATGAGCAAAAAATTTTCCAGAGAGGGGCAGAGCCGATCGAAACGTCATGACTTCTACTAAAACGCAAAATTCAGAGCAGACAGCTGCCCCCTGATTAGGGGTGAAAATGGGTCGGATATTATCTGTCCGGATTCGTATTCGGATTTTTGCGGATACGGATAGTTTGCGGATACGGATACGGATACGGATATTATTTTTCGGATACGGATACGAATTCGGTATCAATTTCAGAATCGAATACGGATAATTATCCGGATCCGGATATTTAGTATTTTCGGATATCTAGTTTTCTGGATTTTTGCTTTGTTGTTTTCTGTTTTCCAAATATCAATTCTTGTTTTCTTGTTACTTTTTGCAGGTAGTGGGGCCATGGCACGCATCTCTTTCTCCATGCCTTCTTTTATTGTGGCAGTTTTTATTTTTGACTCTAGTGAGGCCATGGCATGCATCTCTTTGATCGATATATGAGTAAATTGACATGCTAACATAACTGATGTGCTAAATTTTACTTCTACTTTTAATCGGAAAAAAATAATTTCTTATTAATATGTTAATTTTGTTGTAATGTTATCCGAATTAGAAATTCGATTTATATCCGTATTCGTATTTGTATTCGACTAATATCCGATCCATATTCGTATTCGATTAATATCCAATCCGTATTCGTATCCGATTAATATCCGATTCGTATCCGTATCCGAAAAATAAAAACGGATACAAATATGGTTTTATCACTATCCGATCCGTATTCGATCCGTTTTCACCCCTACCCCTGATACACTTGGGTCCGCCCCTGAGTATAGATTCGATCATGCCTCTGTCGAAAACTTTAGAGAGTGAGTTGTGTAGGATGTGTGTGTGCTTACGAGCTGAGATTAAAAAAAAAAAACTATACAACAAATATTTGCATCTCATATAATAAATGGAGTGAAGAAAAAATGGCTGGGGGTTGACCTCTATTTTTATTATATATTTTTATATAGTTTGGAGTAAAATTTTACTGAAGAAATTTATTTTATAATTAATTCTCATAATTTAAAAGTCTGATTTCACCCAGCATGTAATAATTATAGTTCCGTCATATTATACAGTATAATCTGAGTTTTTTTTGTCTTGAAATCTGTACAAATTATAAACATTTGAAAGTTTATTTCGTATGCTTTTAATTTAAATCGGACAAAGCAGATTGTATATATGATTATGATTACGATTTACGACAGTCTTTGACGTGACCTCTGAGATATCTCAATTTTTGCGTGACCGACGTGTCCGGTGCCTATTCGGGAAAACGTAAGGGGAAGTATTATTTGTGCTTTGAGATTCGTGCAGAACGTATTTGAACGATCGAGATATTCCAAAAAGTCACGTAAAGTTTGAGATATCTCAGAGGATACGAATTCGTAGTCAAAGTGGCGAACTACAGCACAACACAAAATACTGTTTCTTAAAAAAAAAAACACAAAATACTGACTCAGACGTCAGTGTACGTAGAAAGCATGAGCCCGGTGCATGGAAAATAAAATGTCTCGTTGCAGAGATCCTAGGTCCCACGTTACTCACACTTTCTAATTTCGTCCGACCCTCTCTCTCTCGATCGAATCTCTCTTCCTCCCTCTTCCTTCGCGCACTCCGCTTCCGCTCTTTCAGATGGAGAGCGTAGCTATATCTCGACTCCTCCCATCGCCGCTCTCCCACCACTGTCACCTTCCCCCTCGATCCCTCCACCTCTCCCCTCCCTTCTCCATCTCAGCATCCGCTTCCACCTCTCTCCGCCAGCGCTTGTCTCTCCACTCCATAACCCTCCCCTCCCTTCGCCGTCGCATCAATTCCCCATTCCCTCCAGTCCATGCTTCGTCCTCCAATCCTCCATCTCCATCATCAGATCCTAAAACCCAATCGACAAAGGAGGCCCCCTCTGGTGCGAAGCTGGTTCCCTTGGTTATATCAGTCGGGATTGGTCTTGCTGTTCGATTTTTGGTACCGAAGCCAGTCGAGGTGACGCAACAAGCATGGCAATTGCTTGCGATTTTTCTATCTACCATTGCTGGGCTTGTGCTCAGCCCGTTGCCGGTCGGAGCCTGGGCTTTTATTGGGCTTACCGCATCTATACTGACAAAGACTCTCTCCTTCGCAGCTGCCTTCTCAGCTTTCACCAATGAGGTAATTCTAGCAATTCCACGAATTACAGCTTCGTATTCTATACTGTGATTACATAACTAAGCAATAAATTATAAATGTCTACTATTCCGAATTTCCAACTCATTGGCAAATGACTAAGCAATGTGTGATATAGGAATCATAATTTCTGTTGTTTGTGATAACCCTATGTTGATTAGTACAAGGCCTCTGTTATTTAGGGATAGCAGGACCTGCTTTTCTGGTGCAGAACAAACACACCTGATCGTTGTGCCGATATCATCAAATAACCCACCCATTACTGATGTCACAAGATTATTATGGTGGATATGGCACATTCGTTTTTTATCAGATGGGTCTTTATTACAATCTGAGAAGAAGAATTTAAATTGAGTAAATGACAATATTGTGGTAGCTGCAAATTAAGTGAATGATGAGCGTTGAGTAACACATAAATTATCATAATCCATCAAACTTGTAATAATCTAACAAATTTCATCAAATTGGGTTATTCCAGGTTATTTGGCTCATAGTTATCTCCTTTTTCTTCGCAAGGGGATTTGTCAAGACAGGTTTAGGAGACCGAATTGCCACCTATTTTGTGAAATGGCTTGGGAAGAGCACACTTGGTTTGTCTTATGGTCTAACATTTAGTGAGGCACTAATTGCACCTGCTATGCCTAGCACCACTGCGAGAGCTGGTGGCGTCTTTCTCCCAATTATTAAATCGCTATCACTTTCTGCTGGAAGCAAACCAGGGGACCCGTCAGCTAAGAAACTTGGTTCTTATCTGGTTCAATCTCAATTCCAGGTTTGCTTTTGTTTCAAAATAGTAAAATAATTTGGGATTTCAACTTTCCAATGGTTTTGCTCAATTGAAGAGTACTAGTTGTGGTCATAATTTATTCAACAACAAATTGTCTGTCATGAAAGAAACTTGGTACAAGGAACTTGAAATGCCCTTTTGAGTTGAATGTAGTTGGAATCGTAGGTACTCCAGATAGAAGACGAGCTTAGATATTGAATAACACACATTTTTAGGGGTACATTGTTTAATTTTGAATTGAAGTTCAAAATTTATGTGGCACTTGATTTCAATTCTTGGTCGCTGCTACAAAGGCAATATATATTTGCATCCCTTTTGTCTTTAATTATTAATCTACAAATAGAGTTGTATTTAAAACCTGCAATGGTTTTCATTTGGTGATGCCAATCTCCTGTTCAGTTTGATCTCATTGAGATAGCATGTAAAAGTGCAACATGAACACTATAATTTACTTGTGTGAATTGTTAAAAAAAGTATCATCTAAAATTTATTCTTGCTGTTTTGACATCATTAAAATGGTCATTCTCGAATTGAAAGAATAAAAGAATGGAGTACCCATAGTGCCCCTACAATTTGACACACTCCTGTTTCATTCCAAAAAAAAAAAAAAAAAAATTTGGAAGCTCCTTTTTTTATCCCTGAACATGTCATTGTAGCTCGTTAGTCCCTTGGTGATCTTCCACCCAAACGAAGGATGGAAATCCTTGTCAGCACTATGTCATGTGTGATGTGTCATTTGTTTTTAAATCTTATCGAATTGATAGATGCTTTATTGACACTGACAAGGATTCTTTTACATGCTTTTGGACTAATAGGCGATGGTAGGACTAAAATGTTTTAAGTTGCACACACACAAATTGGGAAGTTCAAATCTTTGGATGACCAAAGTGGGAATGGATAACTATATATGGAAAATCTGTGTAGTGTATTCAATATAAACGTTGTGAGAAGAAACTCAACTTATACTATCTGTAAAGTATATATTGGCAGTTATGAAAGTGTGTCCATTTGGTATACGGTTATTTATTCTAATGTGATATAAGCAAATTCGATATAGACTTCAGTAGTTTATGGGCCTCTTTGATGCACATTTGAACTCATGAACCTAAAGCAGTTTCCAACCTCAAGGAGACTGTAATTTGCTATTAACTCTCTGAGCATTCTACTGCTTATCAGTTTTGTTACTTTGTAATTTGTAATCCTTTATCTATCACATTGGTTGCAAGCTTATGTAACAATTTATTTTTATCTTTTAAAATGACAGTCTGCAGGGAACTCTAGTGCTCTTTTCCTCACTGCTGCGGCTCAAAACCTTTTATGCCTTAAATTGGCAGAAGAATTGGGTGTCAAAATTGCAAACCCATGGGTAGCCTGGTTTAAGGCTGCCAGTTTACCAGCCATTGTATCTCTTATAGCTGTCCCCTATGTTCTATACAAAATTTTCCCACCTGAAACAAAGGACACGCCTGAAGCACCTGCATTGGCAGCCAAAAAGCTTGAGCAGATGGGACCTGTTACCAAAAATGAGTGGGTCACGATTGGAACAATGCTTCTTGCTGTTTCACTATGGGTCTTTGGGTAAGTGTTTTTCTCAACTTTGGTAATGGACTACATTACTACAACAACAACAACCAAGCCTTTATTCCTTAAACAAGTTGGGGTAGGCTACATTACTATGGATGCTAATTTTATTGTTTTTTAGGGATACTTGATCTGTCTTGGAAGGTAATGTAGAAATTTTCTGATACAATGAGGGAGGATTTAAGGTTTAATTGGGGTAGAACTTGAACTTCGTTCCAAAGTTTTTAATCCAAAGCCAATAAGCTTGGTAACTGAGATAAACAAAGAGATCAAGCTGGTATTCTATTTTTAACCTCCACCGGTACCTGCCATTCCAAGAGGTACTACATACACATACCGAAGGATACTTACCGTATTGAATTCTGGTATTTCTACATCTGGTTGGCACCTATTGGTAATTATTGGAACATCACTACATCTCAAGTTATTGCTGCTTCTGACACAGGATTAGGAATTGTTTTTCTTGTGACTTTTTTTATTTGTTCTGAAATAAGGGCTCACCTGAACCCTAGCATCTGTTTATTTTTGGATTCCTCTTGCAAAGTTATGACTTCTTGTATGACTTACCATGACACTACATTTCTTTTTGAAAAATGAGACCCAATACATTAATACTATTTGCCGATGCTGCTGAAATTGTCATACATGCAAATTACACATATATGTTGTTAGTTTCAGATAAGAATGCCAAGGTTTTAGCACAACACGAATAAACTAATAATCATCAGAGTCGGGGACTAAACTGTCACTATTTATGAATGTGGCTTGCCATCAGAATTTTATCTAATGGTTGGGTTATGTTTTCGCAACTATGAAATACTATTTGGTACCTGAAATACTATTATGTGTAAATGCCACAAAGTATCTGGTATTATATACAACAATCATCCAACCTCATGTACATTGCAGGGATGCTATTGGCGTACCAAGTGTAGTGGCAGCAATGCTGGGCCTCTCAATCCTCCTCCTTTTGGGTGTGTTAAACTGGGATGATTGCCTAAGTGAAAAATCAGCCTGGGACACACTTGCCTGGTTTGCTGTGTTAGTTGGCATGGCTGGGCAGCTCACCAACCTCGGCATTGTATCCTGGATGTCCAGCTGTGTTGCCAAGTTCCTGGCATCTTTCTCCCTCAGCTGGCCTGCTGCATTTGGCATGCTTCAGGCCTCATATTTCTTCTCGCATTATGTTTTTGCTAGTCAGACGGGACATGTGGGGGCCTTGTACTCTGCATTCTTGGCCATGCACTTGGCCTCTGGTGTCCCAGGAGTTTTATCAGCTCTTGCTCTCGCATTTAACACTAACCTTTTTGGTGCGATTACTCATTATAGTAGTGGGCAGGCTGCGGTGTATTTTGGAGGTACGTATTTTTTTTTCTGTAGCAGCTTATGCTAGTACTAGACTTGATATTGTCGCATCCAGCTAAGCTTCAGTAAGTTTTGACAGCCCGACTGAACGCAACAATTTAAAGAATTTCTGACTACGGTGGTTATATTTCTGTTCGTTAGATTTAAAAATTGAATATTTAAATTATTTGTTTGCATTCTTTTTGGATGGGCAACTTGATTCTACTATAGTTTTGCTATGTTTATGTCTCCTGTCTGCATGGTAACCCTAAAAAGGTTGTTTCTTATAAGACAAGCAGGCATTTCGGTGTCTTCGATGTTTTTGCAGTTATTGTACCAATATGCAATATATATAATATGCGCCTACTTTTTTACAGCTGGATATATGGAGCTTCCTGACGTGTTCAAGATAGGATTTATTTCAGCTATGCTTAACGGGCTGATATGGGTGGTCATTGGTACCTTTTGGTGGAAATTTTTGGGACTTTATTGAGTCTGACTCTACCCCTATTGTAAGTTGAAATTGGAGGTAGTTTTTTTCCACCAATGCGCCTATTCAGTGTTTCAGTGATTGTTTTTTCTGATAAAAACTATCATTCAGTAGTTCATTTCTTTTAAATTCCATCCTTTCGGTCTGCCGAGGGGTAGTTATGGTCATTGTGACCATAAAATCTAATTTAGTTTTTGGAATATTTCACTCATAATTCCCCACCACCACCAATCTCTCTCGGTTTTCATTAATCACTTCTTGTCTTCTTCTGGACAGTAGAGGTTTCAGTTGATTCTTATTGTTCTCAAGTACCTGACTGCGACAGTGTTGTTTGAAATGGGCTGTCCATTTTGACATACTCACACCAGCTATCATGTGTGTGTAGGGTGGGATCCATTTGATTATTTTGATGATGATAAAAAATAATATATAATTTTGAAATCCAACATTTAAGATGTGATGTATGTTTATATGATATATATGAACAATGATGAAATTTGATGCAAATTATATCATTAATAAAACGACTTAACATTTGTGAAGGACTAAATTATACTGTGTTTGATGGAATAATAAATGACACTTAAATTGTATGAAATTTTATACATAACCAATCAATAAGTCTAACAACATATCTATAAATTATTTTCTACTTTTTTGAAATTACTAATTAGTCTGCACTTGAAACAAAAAAGTCTGGACCCTAGAGTACATTCTGCATTTTTAATTCTACATAGTATAAGGCAACTTATATAGGGGTGAAAATGGTATGGATAGTATCTGATATGTATTCGAAAACTTAGATGTGGATATCCGATATTTGAATATCTGTGTGGATAAGGATACTCATGTGATTTTACATTTCAATTATCCATATCCGATATATACTATATATTTTAAGAGTGAGGCTATTATGCATTGCGAATTAAAGTGGGTTCTTTAATTCGCACTCATATCGTTATTTCCAAAGTTCAAATAGCCGATCCGAACCGCTCAACATGTTCTCCATATTGAAATGTGCTTGGAGACCAAATTTTATATTTTTTGGAATTTTTTTACTATTTATTAAGCCACTTTGAAAATCTGAAAAAAGGATGAACAGTAAAAATTTCTGGACCACCGGATCAGTGATTTTCAAAGTGGCTTAATAAATAGTAAAAATATTCCAAAAAATGTAAATTTTGGTCTCCAAGCACATTTTAATATGGAGAACATGTTGAGCGTTCGGATCGGCTATTTGAACTTTGAAAATAGCGATATGAGCGCGAATTAAAGCACCAACTTTAATTCGCAATGCATAATAGCCTTACTCATATTTTAATATATATTATAAAAAATTTATGTTATTCACCATTATAATTAGATAAATATTATGAACTTTAATAATTTTTAATATTTTCTAATATCTGTTCCGTCTCTGAAAAATAAAAAAAATACATAGATCTGATTTTACCACTGTCCGTTCCGTATCTCCTCTGTTTTCACCCCTAAGCCTAGAAAGTACTTAATATGAGAGAGAGATTTTAATTTGACAGACGCTGTCAAGTTTTGGAAAAAAATAAAAATAAAGCTATGACAGGACCGTTGTAGTTCTGGTACTAAATCGGCCAGTATCGATGGGTGGTTTGTTAAATCACATATTCACATGTGTGATGTGTTCAGAGTTCAGACGCACAGGACCAGCGACCGTGTTATTTTGTCGTGGCAAGGGACATTACTTAGTGCTTTACAGAGAAGCATCAAGCTGAGACCTGAGAGAGACTGAAAGTGCCCAACTGAATCTCCCTGCCAAAACCTGAAAGCAGCGAAAAAGGTTGGCCCTATTCATCTGATCTTTACTGCATATTCTCAGAAGAAAAGCAAGGAAAATGCTCGAGTTTTTTTCTTTAACTAGGCCTGAAACGATGCGACTTTCCCCACCTGATTTGTGGCCATAGGCCCTATTTAGGTGATGCTTTAAGAGTTTATATCTTTCGACCAAACCCACAACATTTCCAGCCTGAATTTCCTGTGTCCTGTACTCCTGTAGTCCTGTCCTGTGCATTTATAATTCATATCTTCTCTCTCAAAAAATAAAAAATTATAATTCATATCACCTAAGGACTAAGGTAACAGAATATTTTTGTTTAGATCAGGACCATCCAATCAGAACCTGCGTGAATATTAAAAGGCCCGGGCATTCTACCTCGGACCGGATTGATCCGACTGATCCGACAGTCCGGATAAAAACAGAAATATTATGTTACCTCAGAGAATGTAGACTGATGCATTTACACGCCACTGGTGTGGCGATTCGTACGTGCCCTGCCACAAAAATAAGTCTAGAAAGCATATGAAAACTATAGATTCAATTTTTTTTTTTTTTATGACAAGCTCGTAAGCATCTATAGATCCAATGTCGTTCCTCGTTTTCGATTTCTGCCAGGTTTAAAATAATGTTTAGCAGTCTTGAGTGCTGAGGTAGTCATTTCGGAATTCGTATCCTCTGCATTAACTCAAAAGGGAATTTTTTGAGTTAATGAATCTCAACCATCCAATATATTTCAAAATTCATGCAAACTAAATCTGTACTAATATTAAAAGGCTCCTATGTTAAAAGCAGAAACCAGATTGGATCCGTTTAAATTCAGACGGTTGAGATTCATTAACTCAAAATAATCCTTTTGAGTTAATGCAGAGGATAAAACAATCTATAAATCCTAATGATAGTGTTCGGCGACTATGACTTTATGCTTTACTACCAATATCATCATGACTTTAATTTTTCTTTGCCTTTCATTTTAGTTTGGTTAATTGTTCCCGGATTGTAACAATTTTTCAGGTGCTCAGCTCCTTTTCCCTCTATGCCTAAACCAAAGTGCCTTTATGCTTTCCTAGATAGATAGTGACATAAAACGGCGAGCATCAAAGTAAGTAACCCCATCGTATCATGGCATCTGATTTACTTTACTGATTACCTTTACAAATGGGATGTGATGATGATCCCACATATCACATCATGTAGCTGTAGCACTGGAACTATATAGCCACTACCTTGCCTTTCTAAAACTTTAAACTTGGATTTGTCACCTATGTGCCTCCATTCCATCCAGGGGTGAAAACGGTAAGGATAATATTCTATCTGTATTTGATCTGTATTCGAAAACTTAGATGTGGATATTTGATATCTGAATATCCGTGTGAATAAGGATACTAATATGGTTTTACGTTTCAATTATCCGTATCTGAATAGTAGATATATACCATATATTTTAGTATATATTATGAAAAAATTATGTTATTCACCATTATAATTAGATAAATATTATGAACTTTAATATTTTTTATATTATTTTAATAAATATCTGATCTGATCCGAATTCGTATCTGTATACGTCTAATATGTCTGTTATCCGCTCTGTATCTGTATCCGTGTCGTTTTCACCCCTAATCCCATCCCATTTCTTGGTTTAGACCAGCAATCAGTGGCAATTGTCTCCACAATTTACTAGTTACATTCTTGTCCCTAAAGATTATTCATTTTGCTGGAAACTTTTTAAGTCTTAACAGCAAAATGCTACATAATTTGCTCCATTCAGAAATTTTCTTTTATAGAGATCCATGTGTTAGCTTATTTGTACAAACGGTGGCCAATTGCAATCATTTCCATGTCTGACAGTGAAAATTTACCTTTTTGGGTGAAAAACGGGGAAACAAATATGCAAAGAATCGCAGGCTCCTGCTTGTCCAAATCAAACCATCATTTGCTTTGAGATTCGTACATAAAAATCAACTGATTTGAGATTCATGCATTTAAAAAAAATGAATAGTTTGATCTAGGAAAGTAGGGACTCTGCCATTCCAAAGAATCGCAGCAGATTTATTTCCGAAAAACGGTTCACCTTTTCTTGAATTACCTGCTGAAGTTGATAATTTATTAATATTGCTGAAGTTAAATATTTTTTTTTTCTTTCTTCTCCTTTCTGTGACTAAATATCAGTTATAATTTCAGCAGCATTTTCAATTGTCAGGTTGTGAGTTCGGAATTTAAATGTGGAATTTTATTAATATTGAAATCTAGAATGCTAGACTTTTTTTTTTTCTCTCTCTCAAGAAAAGAAAGTAAATACATTTAAATTCACATCCTCTCGAGAAAGGAGAGCAAGCACAGTTGGCTAGGAAAAAGTTCTATGATTGTTGTACCCAAAGGTCGAGAGTTCAATTCCCCCTCACGACTTCGCAGTCTCTGCAAAGGTTTAAAAAAAAAAATTCACATCCTCTCAGCATAGTGACAAGACTCGTGTTTTATTCGTTTTTTGATGTAATCAAACTGAATTCCGAATAAAACGCAAAAAAAAGTATAATACGTTTTATTCGCGAATAAAATGCGAATTACGAATTATTCGCAATAAAAATGAGAAAAAAAAATTAATTTTTTTAGGGGTTTTCTTTGAGTTTTTTTTTTTGCTTCCTTTTTGTACCAAATTATTTTCAAATTATATCTGAATCACGATTTTTTTATAATGCCGAACCGAACCCGAACTGCTCATTTGTCACTATGCCTCCCAGGTACTGAAAAAAAGAATCTTTTACAATTAATGGATCCGAACGGTTCTTTTTAACTCGGCACGAATCTCAAAACTCAATAATACTACTGTGCTAGTCCGAATTTCAAACCGACTGAGAATAATGGAGAAAAGATCAAGGATGCATCGCTCTCCTTTTCTCTGTAGTATTTGTTCGATAAAGCAACTGAAGTACAAACAGCTGCATGTAAAATGATCAAATCAAAATGGTTCGAAACATTCTTGTTCGAGTATGAAGATGATTTAATAATAAACTGTCATCAATGTATTTGTAAATTAAAACCTTTTCAATCCAGTATACTAGTTGGTATTTTATATTATAGATCGCCTTGTTAATTATGTAAATTTTTGCATTTATTTCCTAATTTATACTAAATTCTGCTCAAAACGTAATTAGATGATTTTAGTAGTTGCGCCAGAGAGCACAAATGAGAATATAAACGAGGAATTTAAATCGACTGAAATACGAGATTTCCTGAAATTCTTGAAATCTGAGATCCCAGCCGTTCAACTTTTTATGTGCACGCATCTCAAAACAGCTAGTTTTTCCACACACATATCTTGGAACAGTTTGACAGTTGGATCTGGATTGCAGAGATTTTAGCAACACTGTTCATTCGTCTTGAATTTCAGCAAATTCGGATCCATAAACGAGGAGCAAAACATGACCCAAGTACATGAATAGATAATCACAGGAATTTCAAATTAAACCGGACCGGTGGTCTGATTCAGTTTGTTAAGAAGATTATATCTGAAATAAAATCATTCAAATACGGTTTAATTATTTTGGCGATTGTTACTTGAGCCCAGGAGCGGAACTAGAAATTTTTTATAAGGGTGGCTGAAAATTAAAATGCATAATTGTGGTGAGTGAGATTTGAACCCAAGACCTCTCAACCATAAAATAGAGTTTTAACCACTAGACTACAGCTAAACATTTGTCTCATAATGAGGGTGGCTAGACTATATAAAAAAAAAATTCAATTAAATTTCTATATGTATAATTAAAATTTTGAAATCATAGGGGTGGCTTCGCCACCTTTGACTAAGCCTTAGATCCGCCCCTGCTTGAGCTGTTCGGCCGAAATCTTGTCTTGGTTCTCTATCAATCTTCTTTTTTAGTCGGTCAACTTTATCATTTGTTCTAATAAAGTTACTATATATTTTTCCGTCCAAAATGCTAACGGAATATAGTCATTCCGTTAGTATTTTTGAACAGAATAAGGATATTCCGTTAATATTTTGGACGGAATGAGAATATTTCGTTAAGATTTTGGATGAAAAAGTGTAGAAAGTGACAAATAAAACTTGAGTGACTAATTCGTGACAAACGATAAAGTTTAGTGTCTTTCAGTGAAATTTACCCTTTTTTTACTCTCTTCTTATGGTAAATGCAAATAAACAAAACTACCAAAAAAAATGTAGGAAAAATTAACTGAGAATTTATGTGAATTTTTGATACCTCAATTCTCTCTGCCCAAGTGTCGTCCCACAGGCTTCAAAGTGAAAGCACCATAAAAGTTTATTAAATTCAAGCTCTTATGTTCCAAATTCTACACCAATGGTCCAAGTATTAGCTATGATTGGTAACTTTATGTTTGAAAATGACATATGAAAGAATATCTTTCATTCACACTTGTTTAGTATATTTAAATGTCCTTAAAGTTTTCATGAATGGCTCACAGCCTCACACAACAATTTAACTAAATTACTTGGTGTAAAAATAGGGCAAGGTTGCACATGCAAATATTTTCTCTTACTTTTAATGTGGTAAATGTCTATTAATGTAGTAATCTAAAATGACCTGGATTATCGATTAATGCAGCAGTATCTACGAAGGATATTGTCGGTATATTCTCGTGGATACTCCCGTTACTAACAAAAAAAACACTTTTATGTCGGTATACCCTCGCAGATAGTTACTTTTTACTCTGGTGGATACTGTTCTATTTTTATAGTTAATTGATATCCGATGATAATATTGAATAATAATGACAAATGATAAGAAGATTTGATAATCAGGATAATTGTGTCTTTTGCAAAGTATTTTACTTACTGTACCTTACATAACTTGAAGATAAGAGTACATTAATAAGAACATCATTTCCTTTTCATAATATAAGGTACATATATAGTTGCAAAAAGAGCCATTTATTTTATGTTATCCGGTAATAAATAGTAACCCCACAGTTAGGTTTTGTACAAGATTGTCATTAATAGAAGATAATGTGCAAATGTTTGGTATCTTCTTAGGGTGTGTTTCACAAAACTAGTATGGAGAAGAAGGGTAAAGAAGAGGAAGGAAGGAGCAGCCGTGCAGGTCATCTCGCTACAGTAAAAATTACATCCCAAATTATAGGGTACAAATTTTGAAACTTTGTATAGAGTGTTCTCCCACATTTCCGTCGTTATAGTACCCGCGTTCCTTCCTTTCTCTCTCCAATTACCTTTTTTTTTAGCAGATTAACAGCATGGACAGACCATCATTGTACAGAGTTCCCCTTCCTTTCCTTTAATGAAAGAGTTCTCCTCCTCTGTGAAGCATGTCCTAGTGTTAGTCTCCTTGGAAAATTAGAGGAATTACCTTGTTCTCTGGGAATCTGAACCTTATTATTATTATTATTATGTTTAATCAATGTTTCTTTAAAAAATTGAAATTTCAAAATAAAATATTAGATTTTAAACAAATAATCAGGATCTATTTTTTTAGACTGAGTTTGCATGAATTTCAGAGCAAACGGACGGGACTGTGCAGAAGATGTTTTCAGCCCGGGAAATTTAGGAGCATTTCATGCATTGAGCCACGAAAAGAGTGTCCTTTTTTGGAATCTATTCAACCAGCTTTTGAGATGACAATGTGAAAAATAGGGTTTAGGTTTAGGTAGAGAGGGAAATAGGCAGTACTGGTTTTTGGTAGAAAGCAACTTCCATGTGGCCAACAATACATGGTCCATGGAGTAGCTAGGCATCTGCTGGACCTCTTTCTTTTATTTTTATTTTATTTTGAGAAAGAGATTTAGATTTCAAGCCATCAAATCAAACTGTCTAATAATATTCATAAGAGAGTTGAAATGTACTATTTTTTTTTTCTAATATGCTCTGCATTGATTATTTTTATTTTCAATGTTCGAATAGTCAATCTGAACCACTCAACATGATCTTCATAATAAAATATACTCTGAGACTAAATTTTATATATTTTAGATATGTACAATATCACTGTTTTAAGAAAAATTTGGACCATCCGATAAAGTGATATTGTACCTATGTAACAAAATAGTAAATAATATAAAATTTGGTCTCAAGGATATTTTATTATGAAGATCATGTTGAACAGTTGGGATCGACTGTTCGGATTTTGAAAACAGAGATAAATGATATAGAGCATATTGAAGTACAAAATAATAGTGCATTTGAGCCCTCATCTATTCATAATAAATCCTTCAGGTAGAGATTGTTCTCGTTTATTGCTCAGTTTTATAATGATAATTTAGTTTTAATTTGTGAGCAAACTGACAAGATGCTTTTTTTTTTCAATAAGATAGTATGAATTTTACAAGAAAATATTTTTCTGTTTATTACCTATGCAGGACCGAAATTTTTTATACTATTTTTAACTTTTCAAAACTAGAGTTTGGTTTATTGGAAAAACAAGTTCAAAATTATAATAAAAATATCTTATGAATATTAAATATTTGAATGATTTGACTTTCGACCTTTCAGCCTTTCACACAAAGGTTAATGTTTTTGTCAATAGACTAAGCAAGGCTGTAAGTTGGTCCGAACTCTTTATATTAGCAGGGGATGAATCAAACGGGGTAATTTTGGATAAATAGATTTGGGATGTATATCATTATATGTCTTGATAACTTGTTATCCGGGGCGGACCCATGTGCATCCGGGGGCAGCTCCCCCTTCTAGATTTTTTGTACTCCACTGGATATTTAATTTGTAGTTCAGGTTAAATTTAGGATTAAAATTAAAATAAATTTCTTCAATTATAATTAATAATTAGAATAATAGATTAAAATATCAGAAATTATAAGTCAAAGCATTATTTTTTATTAAGTACTTAATTAGTTAATGAATTTCAACCCAATTAGCTATTTAAATCCGATTCAATTTTTTTTTTGCTCTTCGACGAAAATTCTGAGTCCACCCCTGTTCGTTGCACGTGGGACACTCGGCATCTGCCACAGCTAACCCAAACTTGTTTAGACTATCCTCTGAGATATCTCAATTTTTGACGTGTTCGGTGCCTATTCGGGGAGAGCGCAGGGGCCAGTATTATTTGTACTTTGAGATTCGTGCAAAAATTATTTAAACGGTTAAGATTTTCACTAAATTTACGCAAAGTTTGAGATATATGCGAATTCGATGAATTAGTGATCGTCTCTTGTTACCCAGCAACCGGACCCAAATATTCTGCACTGCTCTTACAAGTTAACAAAAATACTATTTTAATCTGACTCATCTCCGGATCTATCCAATCATATTGGGTTCCAAACCCAATGTTTATATTATTTATTTTTCTCAGTATTTTATTAAATTTCAGGAATCTTTTTGAGAATTAAATTATTAGATATCCCACACTAATTAACTAATGTTTCGGATTTTCTTTACATAAAAAATGTTTCAGATTCCATAACTTCTAGCACTTTTCTCCTTTACAGAGTCAAATATATCTGATTCTGAATTTTTTAGTTACCATTAAAGTTGATATGAGTTTGAAAAAAAATATTTTTGCTTGATACGCAGATAATAGCTGCGTACCATCCTCTACATAACAAATTTTGGAAGAATTTAATCAAATTTGGTACAGGTTAGAGGTGTGTAGATAATATTGTGTGACACTCCTTGAGAGTAAGCAAGAGGAGCCACCGTGTAACAGGAACAGGCAATACTTACCACTGGAATTTTAAAATCGGGTATGAAATAGTATAAATATGTATTAAGTTATCTACTTCTGTCATTTGAAAATTCAATACTGCAATCCAATCGAATGAATTAAATTGCAAATTGCGACTGATAATTGACTAAAATAGTTGAGTGTTAGTGTTTTTCTTAATTTCTATTTAAATTTGATTTAGAATTTGATTAGATTGATTAAAATGATTCAAATATGTACTTTAATTTTGCTCATTGACTCTATAACTCGGTAACCTGGAACTTTTGCCTACCCCTGACTCAAATTCTGGCTACGCCTCTCTGATAAGCAACTATCACGTGCGTACCTGATAAATGATTTTTTTTTTTTCCAAATCCATGTCAATTCCATCTATTATTTATAGTAAAATGGTAACTAAACAAATTGGATATTTGACTATCATAATTAATGGACAATTTTCATTTTTTTTTAGCTATTTCCTGTTAATGAATTTATTAAGGTTAAAACTTTCCCTAGATACTGACTTTAGTTGAAAGAAAGCCTTTTAGGCCCTGTTCGGCAAGCAAAATTTTGATGGGATCTGCTAGGAATTCGGGCTAATTGGAATTTTTATTCCCAAGCCTGTTCGGATGTCCGTTTTGTTCCCAACTCTTACCCACTATTTTTCCCAACTAGTACCCACGACAGTGTAAAATTTTGGGAAAAAAATTATCAACTCAGACCAAATTAATTTTTTCCCACAGCAGTCAACATCACTCTTTTTATTACTTGTCAAACCTGATCCACTTTATGTTCTCACTGAACTTAAAAATACATAAGAATCGTTGAAGAGTTGTATATAAACACCTCTATTTGTTTTGTACTTCTCTTGTGGGACTAAACATACTCCGGAATCCGGACAACACTTGTCCCCCTTTTTTTCGTTACTTTATTCTTCCTTTCACATGACTACAGGAGAGGACTTGAATGCCACGTTGGTCTCTCTATTTTATCTTAGACTTGAATTTATACAACTTTAACCTTTAAATTTATAAATATAATATTTACATCTAATATAATTTAAAAAATATTAAATTTACCAAATATTACAATTTACAATCCATTAAAATATTAAATTTACAGCATGTTATTGGTCTAAATAAATAGATGGGAAATTTTAAATATTAGTGGAGGGATGACAGTTTTTTTTTTCATTGTAATTTTATATTTAATATTAGTTTTTTTACATTAAGCCACGCACAACTTAATTAGTTAAAATCAATACATAACGTTATACCATTTAAAAACAATAATTAAATAAAACATCATTTATGACTAAATTAAACTAAAATAATTAAATAGATATACATATTTTAAAATAATAAAGATTTCCCACAATTAATCCCATGATACAAACGAACACTCATTTTCTCATATTTCCATAATCAATCCCGTGCATCTTGTACCCGTGGGTTCCCATTTTTTCAAAACTGGATTCCCATTCCCATCAAATCTCATCCCGTGTAATCCCGTGACATCCGAACAGGCCCTTAAGCTTTATTCCAGGTTCCCATTACTAGCATTCAATCCGTAGGTCTCAGAAAGATTTTTTTCCTCTTTTTTTCCCCTCTTCATTGCTAACTGCTTTTTGAAGAAAAAGCGTTTTGTAGTAGTTGAACACTTGAACTGCTTTAATTAATAAATGAGAACATGCTAAAAGGATTTGTTCTTTTGGTTCTGCTTTACTCTCTGCTTCCAAAATTACAATGAAGCTGAGAATAGTTCCCCTGACCAGTGTTGTAAATAATGGTATGCGCTCGTCTGACGGATGGGGTATCGCTAAGCGATTAATCGGCTATAATTGAGAATAATTGACAAATTAGTCGGTAAAATCCGTGATGATTTGGTCAGTGCCAACGACTAATTGGCTGATTAATCAGCTTTAACGGACTTTTTTTACAACACTGCCCCTAACAGTTTCAGCAGGTAGATTTATGCTCTTAGATTAAAAAAAAAAAACTGTCACGAGATCAAATTATGTAAAAAAAAAGTAACAGCCTTGTTAGAACTTGATATTGCATTGAAAAAAAAAACTATTTCATTAATTGATTGATTTTTCATTAAATTGCTTGGGAAGGTTTGGATAGGTTACTTAGCCGTTATGATATTTTATAATTATTCTACTAGCCGTTAGACTTTCCTATTACACACAAAATCTAATCCAGCAAATTGATATTAATTGATTGGATATTAATGTGATCGATATTATAATCTTCGAAGTTTATATTGATAAGATTGCATATAACATATGCTGCTAAACATCTCCAGCTATTGTGTCTCCAAGTCTTGCATAATCTTCAACAAACCTCAATTAACTTTGTAAATTTATTACTCCCCATAATTTGGTCTGCAAGATGTCTTTGCTAATTATTAAGGGAACCGAATCTCCTATCTCTTTGTGGGTAAAAAATTTCTAACCATAAAATCACTGTTGGGTGAGTCCGAGGTGGCCCGAGACAAAACGATATTCAATATTTGAATGTGAAAACCCATCTCAGACCCACCCAACAGTGATTTTATGAGCAGAAATTTTCTACTCACAGGAGAACAAGTGATCTGGTTCCATTATTAAGACATCATATATACTTCTAATGATAGAACCATCACCAAAAAAAAAAAAAGTACCATTATTCTATTAATGTTAAATCCCAGCAGCAAACAGAGATTTCCATGTATTGCATTGAGATA
Source organism: Carex arenaria (assembly GCA_964058825.1). Classification (NCBI taxonomy): domain Eukaryota; kingdom Viridiplantae; phylum Streptophyta; class Magnoliopsida; order Poales; family Cyperaceae; genus Carex; species Carex arenaria. The sequence goes on from CAXKVW010000322.1 coordinate 329,762, forward strand.
AAAATAAAATAAAAAAGATGCATTTGCTGGATACTAGAAAATATCACATATCAATCACCAATACATGATATCCCCACCACGAACCTCATCATGAGCTCATAATTCACCCAAGATAAACAAGATAACATATTTTTTTTACTACTGATTTAATTATTAATACAGTCAAAGAACCAATTGAGGATTTGATTTGTTGGAATTGAATCATGATACCACAGAAGAAAAGTGTTCTCCAAAGGGACTAGAAAAATAGATTCCTTTCCAGAAAAGAAGAACAAACAAAGCAAAAGACACTGTGCATATAGTTATGCCTATTTCTTAGTGCTATGCTCATTTTTTTTTTCGCTTTCTTTGGTCCCATACCAGCATCCTTTTTTTCTCCATTGAGACAGCAAACACACTCTTTTATGTCTTATCAGTTATCTCCATGTAAATACGAAATATAGGCTTCAAAAATACATAGGTGCCCACATGTAACAAAATGACCATCTCACCCTTCCGGGTTCAGAAATCCAAATAGTAGGGGTGCAAAAACGGATCGGATAATATCCGATTGTATCCGGATCTGTATCTGAAAATTAGATACAGTGCAAAAATGGATACGGATACAAATATAGTTTTGAATTTTAATTATCCGTATCCGAATAGTAGATATTAAGATATATACCATAAAATTTAATATATATTATGAAAATATTTATTAATATGACTACGGATATCCGTCAAATATCCGATCCGTATTCGTATCCATATCCAAAAAAATAAAAGCATATACAAATATAATTTTACCACTATCCAATCCGTATCCGTATCCGATCAGTTTGCACCCCTACCAAATAGGTGCCTTGTATTTTTCATCTTTTTATGCTGCTGTGTTACCAGATATCTATTCCAGTTTTGACTGTTAGATTCGCCGATTAACCTGGATGATCCTAACTTTTATTCAATTAGTAATTAAGAATAAACAACCTTGGATGTTGATATGAATCGCCTAATATAGTCAGCTTGTTAAGTACGGTGAGCTTGGTTTAAGATTTTCAGTTTAAAAATTGATCTTTCCTCTTTGTCTAAAAAAATAAACTCGGAGAACTCAAATTAATAATACAATTTGGTATAGTATAATGACTCTGTATAGGGACCCAACGAGTATATTTTGTAGGCTGTGTACATATGAAAATCTGTACTATTTTTTTTTTAGTAAAGTTGGAGGGAAAATCTGTACTATTAGTTATTAAGAGGTGTAAATGTTATATTTGATATTTTGTATGTTGTGTATATACGAAGATTGTTACTCCTTGTTAATTATTAGGTGTACTCCAGAAGAGAGGAGGGAGAGAGAAGGGGAGGGGAGTGGTAAGCAGACCTAATCAATGATCAAACTATTTACTTGCTCTATAACATTAAATTATAAGGGGGAGAGGAGAGGAGAGGAAGGAAGATGGGGTGAACTATATATTCAGATTATTTGAATTTTGTAACCTCCAAATCAGAGTGTAGAGGAAGTTAATTGTTTACTCTGTCCTCCCCCTTTCTCTTCCTTCTCTTCCTTTGTGGAGCACAGCTTAAGGAGCGTAAATTCTAACAAAAAAAATTGATGTCCCTGAACACTAATGTGCTCCAGAAGAGGGGCGATCGACCTTGATCAGACCAAGTTTACTTGCTCCATAACATTAAATTTTGAAGTGGAGAGGAGGGGAGGAGAAAGAAGAGGAGGTGAACTCTGTATAGAAATTATTCAAATATTGTAGCCTCCAAATCGTAATATAGAGGAGGTTATCTTTTGCCCTCTTCATTTCTCTTCCTTTCTCTCTTCCCTTGTGGAGCACGGCGTAAGAGGCGTAAAGTGTAATTTACATCATCTTAAACTTAATATTTATTTAGAATCAGCGGCGGAGCCACATTAAATTTGGGGCAAGTAACTGTCAATTTCTGAATTTTAAAACTAGGTATAATTATATATATAATAAGGTTCTTGTCTATCTCTGATGAAAGTTTTACTTATATATGAACAACTCACAGTTTGAATTAATTAATTCGTAACAGTTCGTAACCCGCTAACCGCATAATAATTTTTTTTTTGTCTATCCATGATAACATTTCTTACTACACCCCTGTTTAGAATTAAATGGAAACAAAATGTAATGCTTAATACAATGTATTAGGCTATTAGACAAGACAACATGGGTACCACAAATTAAAGGGATGAAACCAAACAATGTATTAGGCTATTAACCAATAAAGAGTTTAGAGTGGGTGTACGGAGGTTAGAACCACTGTTAGTGTTAGGTGGCAAATTCCAAATCACAAAACACAAAGCTCTATTTTCCTTTGCTTAGTCATCTCTCACCATAAAAATATTCTTTCTTTTCTCCCAAAAGAAATTGCCTCCTTCCACCATTATATTATTGCATGTTTTTTGAAATTATACAACGGGTGCTATATTTTTTTGGTTTAGATAAAAAAATGAGATTATGTCTCTTAAATTTAAATATTTACGAGAAATTCTCCAACTGAATATCAAACGTGCAACATTTCACACAAAGAATATTACTTTAGCCATTAAATTAAAATATGGTTCTTCAAATATGATTTTGTTTATATCTACCAAAAATACTTGAATTGGTTGTTGTTCCGGATTTTCTACGAGAATTGGTTGTATCTTTGACAGCCTCTATCAAGAATTAAAAAAAAAAAAATAGAGTGAACCATGCACAATTAACTAAACAATCATACAATCATCAAGTTTTATTCGAATTAATAGAATTAAGAAGAGTAACTATGTTAACCAAGCAATTAATTTGAAAATCAAATAGTAATAATATCCAAGATTGCAAAGACATCAAATTTAAGTGAGTTGAATTTAATTCTGGTTTTGAATTAGAGATCTAAATAGTTATTGAGATCACAATGGCCTTTGATAAGTTGAAAATCAAAATAACCTTCTAGTCTAGTTTTAAATAGCCAGTTATAACTGCTCTATAGCTTGTTAAAACCTCAAATGCAGCGCACTGCTTAAAGATTGCACAAAAAAAAAACAACTAATGTTGTTACAGCTAATAGTTTATAGATGTAATAGTTAACCGCTGTGCTGTGTAATTTTTTTGGTTATTTTTTATTTTTAAGACTTAGCTTATGTTAAATATTTGCTCATTTTCAGTATGAAAAACTTTATAAAGATTATTTTAATACAAATGGCCGCAAAGACAGATGTTGACAGAGGCGAATTTATGTAGATTCAATGAGGTCAATGACCATCATATTTTTCAAAAATTGTGTTTATGCATAATTTTTATATAATTTAGAATAAAATGTTATGAATACTGTAAAATTGATCTCCATTTTATATACCTCTCTTTTAAATATGTTTTTAATTTAATGTATGAGTTGCCATCTCTGTATGGGAGGAAATTAGTGGAGAAACTAATCTATTAAACTTTGTTTTATATTTTGTTTAATTTTTGTTAATTTTATATTAAATGTAATATTATGTGAAATACCTTTTTTGTAATAACTATTGCAATTTACAATAATATTTTTCAGATCTTGACGCAACAAATAATTAATAATCATTAACTAGAACTCGTTCCAAACATATATAATAAGATTGTTTCTCAGTGATAGGAATAATATCATATAATTATTCATCGTGTAAACACCCAAGGCAATTTACTTGTATACCTCTCTCTATACGCCACCGACTCAACGGAGCAAAATTTGAAACTATCTCGTAATATAAAAGTATCATTCGGTGTAGGGTTGACAATGAGCTGGCTCGTCGTAAGTTGGATCCAGTTGGAACTCGTTACGAGGTAGCTCATCTGAGTCACGAACAAGTTGATTTTAGACACTGTTGTAAATAACGGTATGTGCTCTTCGGACAGATAAGATACCGTCAAGCGATTAATTGAGAATAATCAGGAATAATCAGCTATAATTGAAAATAATCTGCCAATTAGTTGAAAAAATCCGCAACAGTTTGATCACTGCAAATGACTAATCAGTCAATTAATCAGCCTAAACAGATATTTTTTACAACACTCATTTTAAGAGTCCAAGCTAAAATCTTAGCTTGAAATCGTCAAGAACTGGAGCGAGCTGGCTGGTTGGGTCTGACTGGACCTTATTTTAAGAAAAAAAAAATTCTACAAATTTGTTTGAACGAGCTGAACTGAGCTAAACAGTATAAAATATATACAAATTCACAAATTGATGACTAGCCGAGCTAGCTCGCGAGCAAGTTAGATCTAACTTGAACTCGTTAATTCTAAACCGAGTTAGCGACGAATTGGCTCTTTAACAGTTCAATCCAATAGCCAGCAAGCTGTTAACGAGCAAGTCACAATCAAGCTACAGAGTTACTTGCCACCCCTAATTTGGTGTATGTGAAAACCCCCAAAAGAATACAACCTACGGTTACGACTACCGAGTTTGTAGCTGGTCCACCTATTGGCTATATACACATATTTCAGGCGATGCATCGTTTTCATAGCGACTATTTTATTCCTATGAAATCGAGGTTATTAAAATAGGAGATGATGCTTTGTACGTCAATTGGATCTGATACTGATAGGGATTAGAAAACAATTAACAAAGGGATTTTCATTTTATAATCCTCAATTAGGAATTAGAGTAAACTTTAATTTGGATTTCACATACGACATCCGATCCCAATACGACTATTTCCTTCCTATTATTAAATGGCAGCTCGGAGAATTTTTTCACCCTTTCGTTAAACAAACTGTCCAAATATGAACACAACAAGTATATCAAATTATCAATTAATTATATGATGATGAGAGTTCAAATGTATAAATATTTTGTGCTTCAATATGTTTCACATTCTTTATTACTGTTTTTAAAGTTCGAAAAGTCGATATGAACCGCTTAACATGATCTTCATAATAAAATACACTTAAAGACCAAATTTTATATTTTTCAGAATTTTTTTTTAATTTTTTTAAATAGGTACAAAATCACTGGTTTATGTTTCTCACCGATTCTGTTCTGGATCCAAATCTCCTGAAATCCGAGACCAATCAACAATAATTCTGAAATTTCTACATTTCAAATTCAGTTGTTGAATTTTTTTCGAGATGCGTGTAAGAAAAAACAAATTGTTTTAAAATGCATTTTAAATAAAATTTGATAGCTGAATTCGAATTACAAGAATTTTAAAGTTCCGTTAACTGTTTCCGAATTGCAGCAGATTTATTTTCTTATAGTTCTAGCTGTTAATAAACCTGTTTGGTTTTACACTTGATTTAACCTGTATTGGTAAGATACTGACAGAGTGGGTTTCACTTCATGCAGCGCACAAGTCATATTATGGGCTGTTTTGATTTTATTGTTCATACACTGCACGAAGTAAAAACAGATCTGCCAATAGTCCGGGCTCCAGGAGGCAACTATGGAAAGGCAGTAGAAAGTAGAAACACATGGCAGCTAGAAAGCTATGTTATCCGTATAGTTTGGCTTTTCCCGTTACCATTTGCAACCAATAGAAAGTTTCGCCTGAGTGCTCAGCAAAAACAACTACCTTTTGCTCTCCTAGACTTCCGAGCCCCCACATCGCGACGAACTCAACCCATTTCACCTCCTCTCTTTTGACCCTACTATCTTTCTTTATTTACATCCATATTCCTGCACCGCCTAGATATCATCAAAATTGCTATTCTCAAAAACGATCCCGCATGGTAAAACAGTAAAGTCATGTTTGGTCGCAGAATAAAATTAATTTAGATTAAATTGCTTACTTTGTTATTGATCGTATTTTATATTTTGTTTTATGGTTAGAGTCATAACTTAAATTAATATATTTTGTAAAATAAGATATTTTTTTTATGATTAGCGGTTAAAATACTACTAATAAATTTTTTTTTTTTTTTTGGATGAATTGAGAATAGACTATTTTTTATTTTTTTTTGGATGGTTAGTGGTTAAAATACCAATATTTTTTATGTTTGGATGAATTAAGAATAGGCTATTCCGTAGGCTATTCGGAATAGTCTATTCAGTATTTGGTTGGGTTAGAATAGCTATAATAGTAAATCATTTTTTTTTTGTCTTATTAGAATAGACTATTCCTAAGAATTTGAAAATTTGACTATTCTAATAAGACAAACAATAGTTATTCTTGAATTGGCTATTCTAACTATTCTTGTTTTGCAACCAAACATACCATATATATGTATGGTAAATTGTAGCTGAGTCTAATATCATTGTTTCAGAGGCTTTTGCCACAACTAGAGTGGAAAAAATGGCACGGCGGTTTCATCACGGAACGGAACGGTTACGACACGAAATGGCCCGGCACGTGTGACTATTCATGTGCCGTGACCATCTTTTGAAAATTTGACACTGCACGTCATGCGAAAGATCTGGTCACGGTACGGCACGTGGTCACGCGAGTCACGTGTAATTAGGACCGTTAAATCTTGATCAAATGATGAATCTTGAATAAACTAACTTAAATTATGAAAAAATAGTTAAATGTGAGAAACGTGACCAGTTACGTTTGGATACGGCACGCGAATAGTCACGGCACGGGAGTCACGGCGTGACTCTCGTGTCGTGACCACCCCTCCACATTTTAGTCACGGCACGGCACGAGACCAAAGTCACGGTGTGTTAGTCACGGTATGGCACGGCACGTTTTGTCCACTCTAGCCACAACACAACTCTCCTTAGTATTCAACAGACAACTTACTAGAATCTTAGCTACTGAATGGTCCCATTTACAATCTTCCTTGTTACATGTTGGTGCTACTCTAGACATTACAGTACCTAATTTGGTTAAATGGAGATGGACCTCTTCTGGCCAATTCTCAGTTAACTCTTTATACAAATAGTTAGACTATGTTGGTATATCAAACAATACTTAGTCCACTATTTGGGTAGCCAAATTCCCTCTTAAGATATTTTTTTGTATGGTTACAAGGCAAAATAAAATTTTAATTAAAGTCAACCTTTCATAGAGGGGTTGGCAATGTAGTCTTGCTAGCCCCTTTTGTGGTTTAGATGAATCTACATATCATTTTTTTGCTCATTGTAGTGTGATTACTTTACTTTGATCCTGGATAGCTACATATAACAATTTTACCTATAATTGCACTAACATTTTTAGCTTATGGTTGTTTGATGCATTGATTCCTCTTAAGGATTGATTAGTTGAATTAATTAGAACTGCTAATATATGGGTTGTATGGTTAGCTAGAAATAAAATGGTTTTTCAAGATTCACTTTTACCAACTTGTAGTTCTCTAGGTTCAGCTATCATCGCTCTTACTTTCTGTTGATGTAAATCTCACTTAGATAACTCTTATGATAGCTCTCACTTTCTGTTGGTGTAAATCTCACTTAAATGACTCTTACTTGCCTTGTAATTTGCAGTTGTTCTTATGGCTCCTTTAAGCTTATTCTGTCATTTAAGAGTGGTTTGAATATCATTGTCTAGATAACTAAATGCTCTTGAGTTTCAATATATGAAAATGGTGGGATCTCTCTCACTTTTGTCAAAAAAGAAGAAGAAGTGATTTTCTATATAATTTACAATAAAATATTGCAGGTATTGCAAATGAGCAGAACTACGGTGTTCATAAGTTCATCAAGCTTTTTCGTGAACTCAACTCTAAAACCTATCGAATTAGTTTCAAATGACGAATTCAAACTATTGAAATCCTTCTATCTTATGAGTGATGCGTCTACATGTGAAAATTTTAAAGTTTCGAATTAAATTAGTATAAAATCAAGTGGTCAAAATTAGAAGGTTTATAAATTAATTTTTAATGCATTTATTTGTTGGACGATTTTTGTCTACTTGACTCTATACAAAATTATTTTAAAATTTTAAAATTTTCGCATTTAGACGCATCACTCGTAAGGTAAAATGATCTCAACTGTCTGGATTCATCGTTTGAAGCCAATTCGATAAGTTTTAGAGTTGAGTTCATAAAGGAGCTTGGTGAACTTAAGAACACCCTAGTTCTATTCATTGTAAATTGTCTATTATTCACAATATACAAATTTTATATGATTGACGCTCATTCATGCTCAACTCCTGTAGTTTGAAGGTCCAGCTCCGTCCGTGAGCCCACATACCCTTTCACCAAAATAAAAAAAAATTATTATATTTTCACAATTAATATATGCCTCTATAATCATCTTCCTAAACTTCAATTAACCTATATATCAAGTTTTCACTCATTTATTAAGGATAAGCATCACGTGTTCATTTGCTGACATTTAATAAAAATTAGTAAGAGTTTCAGTTCAGCTCGGAACTCTCAACTATCTAACCTGTTTATATTTGCTTATAAAAATACATGACAATGTCCTTCTATTTTAGAAACTAGAAAGGATGAAAATTTGATTCCCATATGTAGTTCTGTGCGGAATTTTTTTATAAACCATAAATAGAAAATGCAAAGTTAGGAAACAAATTTAATTGCGCTGAAATTTTGAAAAATTATAAAAATCGAAACTTAATCTCGGTTTGAAATTTTGCTTTCCCTCATACCCAAATTAAGATTGGGTCTCCCAATTTTTTTCATTTTTTTTAACTTTTCACTCAATCTGATCACAGTTGACCGTGCATCCATTGGTGTAGTTGGAGAGACCGAAACTGAATTTGGATCTCTGTAAAAAAAAAATTCCAGACCGAAATTAATTCTCAGTTTGTATGACTTATCAAAATTATGAACTAATTATATTAGATTCCTATCTTTCACCTTTCTATTTATGATTTATAAAAAAATTCCGTTCTGTGCTCCACCGTAAGGACAAAAATTTGTTACTCGAGAGGTAAAGTTTTGAGCCAGATATGAACAAAATACAGTGTTTTTGGTCCGGTCAGTCTGCATCCCAACTTAACTATGGTTAACCCCGGTCAGGTTAGCTCCTAACCCGAACCCGTCTCTACTGCGTATTCTGTGAGATATCTCAACTTTTGCGTGACCGACGTTTACGATTTCTATTCTGCGAAGTTACTGTGAGATTCGTGCAGTACGTATTTGAACGGTCGAGATTTCCCATAAAAACACTCAAAGTTTGGTATACCTCAGAGGATGCGAATTCACCCGTCTCTCTCTCTCTCTCAAGTCTCAACGCTCTACAGCGCGCACAAACTCTCTCTTTATTTATAAAGTGCAAGGAATCGCGCATCGCCGAACCTCAAACTGCCATACTTTCTCCTTTTCTACTGCTCTCTCTCTCTTTATTTCGCTCTCTCTTGCGCTCTCGCTCTCGCACTCGCACTGCCTGTCTCGAATTATGATAATTCTCGGGACACGAACATAGTTGATAAGTTTTGGTTTTGAAATTTGATGATGGGATCTGAAACCGGAGAGGGGATTGGGAAGGAGAAAGAGGAGAGGTCGTGGATGAGACCAAGACCATCTCTTTTCTCTCTCAACCAATCCCAGCTCTTCCTCCGGCGAATTTGCTCAAATACCGTTTAGCTTCCTCCTCTATTCTCTCACTCGCAAGCTACGTACCTCCTTCACCAAAACCAGCCTAAAGCTTAGTTCTCCGCTCCTTCTGACAGTACAAAGATCCCCATCTTGCACTTGTAGCACGGCCATGAAAAGACTTAACAGTTCAGATTCCCTCTTGCCTATCTGTCCCTGTCCCTCTGGTAATTCTCGAACAATATAGTTTTCTTCGGATTTAGTCCCTACAAAAATTCGTTTTCATTTTTTTTCGCGCTTTCGTCGCATGGCTTCTAATGCGCAATTCCAGTGCTTGCAACTTTACGCACAATATTTTGCATGCACCCTGAAAGAAAAAACAAATTATTTTAGCACCCTGCAGTAGTTGTCAGATACACCTGATAAAATGTTATGTACAGTATTTCTAACTCTGGTTACTATTTCCCGATAGCACAGGCGCTTACTGACAAAAAAAAAACATTGTATAATTTAGACACCTTTTCGGTCATGAATTTCAGAATTTGTGAGAGATTTAAAATTTCCACATTATGAAGAGTTGTTTCTAAGCATTCCAAATTTCAAGGGCCGAATGGTGAAATTGAACCTGAATCTGTGCTTCTTTCAGGTGAAGAGACCGGGGTGTATGGTTGCGGTGTCTATCCCTCTGACATGATGGACCCGCTGGACGATGATGACTGCTCGGTCGGTGCGGGCCTCCTCGGCAGCAGCAAGAAGAGGCGACTGAGCTTAGAGCAGGTGAAAGCTCTAGAGAAGAATTTTGAGGTTGAAAATAAGTTGGAGCCCGAGCGCAAGGCCAGACTGGCACATGAGCTTGGGCTCCAGCCACGCCAGGTGGCAGTCTGGTTCCAGAACCGCCGGGCCCGCTGGAAGACAAAGACACTCGAGCGGGACTACGGCACCTTGAAGTCCTCTTATGATGCGCTGCGGGTCGACTATGACTCGTTACTCAGGGACAAGGAGACACTGCTTTCTCAGGTCCTTTTTTGTTATTCAGATTCCTCTCAATTCAGTAAATTATGATATATTGTATATAGGTGTAAATGTGTAATCACACTACTTAAAAATCTGATTGAGCCATAAAGAATTCTAATTCATTACTGTAACCCTCCTAGCTTCTCTTGAATAGCAGAGTCTGTACCAGTTCATGAGAGCTCCAAGCTTTCAATCTTTAAGCTTTAGTGTTATATAACACTCGAACGGGTCATTAGAACGAACTGATATTTGTTGGTTTTTAACTTACTGTGAAAAGTAAATTTCATTTATCAAATATTTTGCATGTGATGCAGATAAAAGAGCTCAAAACGAAGCTCGGTGAGGCAGCCGAAACAGATGATATGAGCTTCACTTCTGTTAAAGAAGAACCTGTGGTCTCTGAATCTGACAATGCCAAACTGGGTCCTAATTCTGAATCTGACGAGCTGCCACCTCTCATTTACAGCAAGGATGGGTCGTCAGACAGCGACTCTAGTGCCATTTTAAATGAAGAACATGCTATTTGTGAGAACAAGGAACCTATGATGGCTTTTGGGTCGTCTTCCTTGGACCAAAGAGTTTATGATGAGAGTGGTTTTTTCATTGAAAATTGTCACCAAAATATGTTGAAAATGGAGGAAGAAAGTGCATTCTTAGAGGAGCCATGTAGTAGCTTCTTTGACGAGCCGCCAGAGCAAGCGCCAACACTTGCTTGGTACTACTCAACCGATCAGCAATGGAGTTAGAAGCAATTATGTTATAATAGAGGAGAGATTTCAGGAATTTTTGTACATTGCAAAAAATGTATTTAGCATTTCCTTGTTTTCTTGGTAAGTTATGTGTAGTGTAGTGCTCGATCTGGCCTTTTCTAGAAAATTGGCTGAAAAATAAAAAAAAGGTAGGGATTTATGATCGTGCTTAGAAGAGTAAATTGAATTCTGAAAAGGCCTTTCTAGTTTTGCAACTGTTATGTTTTAGAAGAAAATTTAGTTAGGAACTGAGGGCTAGTAATTTAAAAACAAAAATTGCAGCTATTGAAATTTTGGGCCCCCCCCCCCCTCTCTCTCTTTTTTTTTTTTTGCAACTGCTGTTCCTGTTAGCCGTATAAATTTGATCTGCTTTAAAATTCGTGCGAACAAATCTTAAAGCAGACTGTAAGGCTCCGATGCCCATCGGACCCATACTTTTTGTCCTTCAAGTATTTTCTTTCTTTTTGAATTAGTGGCACTAACTTCCTTCATATTTCTTTTTCTTTTTTGCAATTAATGCAGTTATAAATTTACAATTTGCGGCACTTAGGATTTTATAAAAGAGAATTCCATTCTGTATAGCTTGATTTTTCACATGCCTTAAATAAGGTACTAAATGATAGCAAGAACTAGTGGGAATATGCAGATATTGTTCCACTTTTATAACTCTAGCCCCTATATGTTTGGGGATTTGGTGTCAGAAAGTGGGGACAATGGAGAAAAGAGAAATTCAGTATCTTTTTGTCAGAGATAAATTTGGTTTTGCATTTTTTTAAGCAATTATCTTTCTTTCTCTTTTGCTCGTCTGTTTGACAGCCTAATTTGGAGTTCCATGTACTCTTCTCATTTGGTGATATTACATTTTTTTCACGTCACGGTATGAAACATAGAATATCCAGTTTTTTTAGACGCATAGAGTATCTACCTTTTTTCTAGTTAATTTTTAGTTTTTTTTTAACTCATAGAGTATCCAAGTTTATTTTGTTAGCGTAGGTTCAGTGATACTAGTACTAATGTAGTACTGGTTTTTTATTTTCTCTAATTTAGTACAATAAATGTTTGTAATTTCAATGTTTAAAGATATGTCAGATGTCCATCGTCTTTTCCTCCAACAAAAAATAAACTTTGCAACATTATTTACTTATTTTATAATTTTTCATATTTGTTATATCTATTTTTTTTTTTAATTTTCAACAATTTAAATTAAAATATAAAAAAAATTGACGTGACTATTTACGTCACTCCATGTCACATGCCGTCATGGCGTGACCACACATGAGGTAATCATTCGCGTGACGTGACCGTCTGTCATCATTTTGATCACATCACATTTTGTTGACATGAAAAAAAAAATGGTCACGCCACGTGACCAAATCACGGCTTGTTTGTCACATCACGTTACGGCGTGTCACATATTTCATTCTCTGGGTGATTCTGCGGTTCACCAAAGTATAATTTAAATTGCAAATTCAAAATATGTACTGCTTAGATTTTTTTATTAGTAAAGTTGGGATCAAGTTATTCAATTAAATTAATACGCACAATAGTATTTTCATCTAGATTTCAAATTTGTGACCTCATACACATAAAACATTATCTTTACCATTAGATTAAAAATTAGTTCTTCGCACTACTTATAGTGTATATATGTACAACTATTTAATTACTGCTAAGCTATACTTATATATAAAAAAAGAAATATACTCATTCCTGGTTATTAAAAAATACTATATAAAAAGAACAGAAAATTAGAAGAAAATCACACTGTAATTATCAATTAGTACTAATTGATGAAGGAAGAAGAAATGAGAGTTCGAAAAGTGAATTCCCTATTGAATGGTTTTGTTTTGTAATGTTCCACGGATCTTGGATCCCTATTGAATTTAATTTTAAGCTCTCTTGAAACCAATTTTTGAAGTTCTAATAATGGAACAACCACCGTTATGAGAGTTTCTAATCTGATGAGACAATTTTTAATTCAGTTTCGGGATGTGAAAGAGTTTCTTATTAAGAAATTATTTATAAACTCCACACTGGCCAAATGATTAGTTCAAATTATTTCTTCTTTTTAATTTATTGCTGACGTGGTTTAATAGAAACTCTATAATTAATTTCAGAGATGTAAGAGGGTGAAAAACTTTAGAGAGCTTAATTTCTAAAAAATGATTAATAGTTATTTAGAAATTCATTTGAGTTACTGGGATGTAGATGCTCTTAATTAATTATAATTTATTCATAACCCCTCTTTAAAATCAACAAAATTTCTCTAATTAATACCACAGAAATTAGTTGGGAGACTTACACTGTCAACTTATTTCAGAATATTTAATCTTCCTTTATTATTTAGTGCTCTTTTGTGATCAGTTGTCAGGTCTTAGTCAAAGTGTCATATAAATTCAGTATTGGAAATAAATATTTTTGTCTGAACTATCTTAATTTGAATCTAGCAGCTGGTGAAGTGTGTATCCATACAATTGTTGCAATGTCAATGACTGGGTCAAGATAAGAATTGATGTGTAGAAAGCATCAATGAAAATTACATTTATTTCATTCTCATTTCGTGCTTGAATAGAAATGTCTTCAATAAATATAAATTGGGATGATTCATCATCAAAACTATACACAAAATAAGAGCCGAGAAACACATTTACTAGTTGGTTAAGGCTTGTGTTAATCGTATGATAAGAACTATTATATACTGTTGGAAATAATTAATGCACAACCAAAATATATTGAGTAAAAGAATATATATTATAATATTAAGCTAATTAGCAATCAATATTATATGAAAAAAAATCATACCAGATTAAACAGACTAACTCAGATATCCTTTTTAAGCTTAAGCTTGATTATGAAAAAAAACATTTGATAGGATAAATTGAGACTTTTTGCTTGAAGCTCTCAAGAAAGAATAGCAACTATTCCGGATTAGCACTATTCCGAGCTACTAATCTACGTTTGGGTGTGTTTGGATTGGCGAATAGCCACTATTCTTTGTTTGTCTTTTGTGAAATTGTTCACTATTCGACTAATCCTATAAAATATTGGAATAGCTACTATTCTCAAATTAGAATAGCTACTATCCTTGCACTATTCTTGATTAATCCAAATGCACACATACTTGAATAAAATCTATCATTCATAGTGGTCAAGCTTGTATTAATTTTAATGGGAACTTGAGCCTTTCAGATGTAAAAGAGGTTTTAGATAGGGTGATCCATATCTCCTTTGTTATTTAACTTAAATATTGATGTCCTAAATAAGTCTTTACAACAGTTTCAAGCAGCTGGTTTTATTTCTAGCATTGGTAATTTTCATAACGTTGGACCAGTCTTAAATCTCCAATTTACAAATGATATCCTTTGTTTTTACATATTAATCCTAGAATGGTTGCATCTCTTAAATTACATCTTATTTATTTTGAAAATCTCTATGCTATGAAAATTAACTATGCTAAATCTGAAATGGTTCTCCCCTCAAGAGAGGAGTCATTTAGCTCAGCTTTTTGGTTGTAAGGTTGCTAGTTTGCCTTTACACTATAAAAAACCAAGTCTTCTTGATTGGCAATCAGTTATAGATAAAATTGAATCTTCAATACATGGATGGAAAGGTAAACTACTTTATTATGGAGGTAGGGTTAACCTTTTGAATTAAATTTTGTCTGCTATACCAATTTATTGGTTATTTGTGTTTGTTATGCCTGCTAAGGTTAGAATGAGAATTGACCAACTTAGAAGAATATTTCTTTAGTTTGGGGTAACTACGAGGAAAAAATATTGCTTGATTTTTTGGGACACTATGTAAGAGTAAACACCAAGGAGGTTTAGAAATTATTTATTTGAAAGGACTCAATCAGCCTTTATTGGCCAAATGGTGGGTCAAGTTTCAGGATTCCAATGTGACTAGCAAGTGGAAGT
Source organism: Carex arenaria (assembly GCA_964058825.1). NCBI lineage: Eukaryota > Viridiplantae > Streptophyta > Magnoliopsida > Poales > Cyperaceae > Carex > Carex arenaria. Next base: position 344,843 of record CAXKVW010000322.1, read on the forward strand.
CCATTGTTTTGGTAAAATATGGTTTCTCTGGATATTGCTCTACATGCTCACCCTTTTGGAAGGAGATTTTAAAGGGAGCAGAGATAGTACAAGTGTGATTTATTAAGAAATTAGGAAATAAATCTACTATTCAATTTTGGACTGATAGATGGTTTCCAGACCATACTCTTGCTAATTTATATTCAAATTTTTGACTGATGGTATTGGATCCTGACTTGTTGGTTATTAAAGCTTTTCACCAGGATTCTTCAAAGATTTCTTTTATCAGACAATTAACTGGTGTTCTATTTATTGAGTGGAATGTTTTGTCCACTATGTTACATGATTGTCACTCTAATTCTAGCTTACATGATTGTCACTCTAATTCTAGCTTACGTGACACTTTATTATGGACATGGTCCTCTAAATTTTTTTTTTGTTCACTCTTACTATCTTTGACTTGAACATGGAGAGATGGTTAATAATGAATTTACATCAATATGGTCTTCTAAAATCTCTCTTAAGAGTTAAGATTTTTCTTTTATCTTCTCAAGAGGAATAAACTTCTTACTAAGAAAAATCTAATAAATAAAGGCTCATTAGGTGATACAACATGTTTTTTTTGTGAGACTTTTGAGTCTACTGATTCTTTTTTTTTTTTAGTAAAAGTTGGAGGTCAAGTCATTAAATTATTTATAATTCATAAAAAAAATTCGACATTCGTATTTTAAACCTGCTATGCACTGAATCTTTTGGTAGCGTATTCTCGTTTCATTTCTCTTTATTGGTCCATGAATGCTTCCTAAAAAAAATAAAGCTATTATTGTATGAGTAAATTATGTTTCATCTTTGTGAGCAAAAAGTGAAAAAACAAAATTTTAGGCATCAAAGATATCACGATCATAAATTCTTTTCGTTTATTTGGAGCATCTCTCCGTTTTATGTACTTTTTAACCATTATCTTCTTCAAAAGGTCAATTGATGCACCTTTCCAATGGTCAGCTTCACAGCTTGTGCATCTATTTAAATATCTAACAACAACACAAAATTTATTCTTGATTAGCTACGCAATTTACTTGGATAGGTCTAAAATGTTAAATAAATAGTCACATCCGAATTAACTTTTAACGAAAGCCACTCGTGAATCACGCATAAAATGTTAAATAAATATTCTTGAGTTCCTTTTTCTCAGAGACAAATTTCGTTTTGCATTTTTTAAGCAATTAGCTTTCTTTCTCTTTTGCTCGTCTGTTTGACAGCCTAATTTGGAGTTCCCTATACTCTTCTCATTTGGTGATATTACATTTTTTTAATGTCACAATATGAAACATAGATTATCCAGCTTTTTCTAGTTAATTTTTAGTTTTTTTTTTTTATACGCATAGAGTATTCAAGTTTCTTTTTTAGTGCAGGTTCAGTGATATTGGTACTAATGAAGTACTGATTTTTATTTTCTCTAATTTAGTACAATGAATGTTAGTGATTTCAATTTTTAAAGAAATGTCAGATGCCCATCGTCTTTTCCTCCAATAAAAAATAAACTTTGCAACATTATTTACTTATTTTATAATTATTAATATTTTTTACATCTTTTTTTAATTTTCAAAAAATTAAATTAAAATATAAAAAAAAAGTTTCACGTGACTATTTACGTCACTCCATGTCACATGTCGTCACGGTGTGACCACATGTGAGGTAATCATTTGCGTGACATTACCATCTGCCATCATTTTGATCACATCACATTTTGTTGACATGCAAAAAAATTGGTCATGTCACGTGACCAAATCACGGTGTGTTTGTTACACCACGTTATGGTGTGTCACGTATTTCCTTCTCTAGGTGATTCTACGGTTCACCAAAGTATAAATTTAAATTGCTAAATCAAAATATGTACTGGTTAGTTTTTTTTTTATTAGTAAAGTTGGGATCAAGTTATTCAATTAAATTAATACGCACAATAGATTTTTCATCCATATTTCAAATTTGTGACCTCATACACATAAAACATTATCTTTTAAAAATTAATTCTTTGCACTACTTATAGTGTATGTACAACTATTTAATTACCGCTAAGCATACTTATATATTAAAAAAAAAGAAATATACTCATTCCTGGTTATTAAAAACTACTACATAAAAAGAACAGAAAATTAAAAGAAAATGACACTGTAATTATCAATTAGTAAACTAATTGATGAAGGAAGAAGAAATGAGAGTTGGAAAGTGAAATCCCTATTGAATGGTTTTGTTTTGTAATGTTCAACGGATCTTGGATCCCTATTGAAATTAGTTTTAAGCTCTCTTGACACTAATTTTTGAAGTTCTAAATGAATTCTAAATGAAGAAGGTAGGCATATTTATACAAGTTTTAACAATGGAACAACCACAGTTACATCAAACGCAAGCTTAATTAAATGTAAATTATTCACAACCCCTCTTTAAAACCAACAAATTAAATTTCTCCAATTAATACCACAGAAATTAGTTGGGAGACTTGCACTGTCAACTTGTTTCAGAATATTTAATCTTCCTTTATTTAGTGCTCTTTTGTGATCAGTTGTTAGCATAGTGACAATATACGTGTTTAATTCACGAATAATTTGTTGTTTATTCATTTTCTTGTTGACGTTTCTGAATCAAACTCTGTTTAAAATGCAAAAAAAACATATAATACGTTTTATTCGCGAATAAAAAATGCGGATTTTTTTTTGGTTCCTTGTTGTACCGAATCATTCCCGAATTATACCCGAATCACGAATTTTTGATCCTGCTAAACCGAACCCAAATTGTCAGGTCTTAATCAATGTGCCATATAAATTCCGTATTGGAAATAAATATTTTAGTCTGAACTATCTTAATTTGAAACTAGCAGCTGGTGAAGTGTGTATCCATACAATTGTTGCAATGTCAATGACTGGGTCAAGATAAGAATTGATGTGTAGAAAGCATCAATGAAAATAACATTTATTTCATTCTCATTTTGTACTTGAATAGAAATGTTTTCAAAAGATATAAATTTGGTTGATTCATCATCAAAACAATACACAAAAAAAGAGCCGAGAAACACGTTTACTAGTTGGTTAAGGCATTGTGTTAATCTTATATAAGTTCGTATGTTTAAAATTTTTTATATACCGTTGGAAATAATTAATGCATAAAAAACATATATTGAGTAAAAGAATATATTATAATATTAAATTAATTAGCAATCAATATTATATGAAAAAAAAATCATGCCAGATTAAAACAGACCGACTCAAATATCCTTTTTAAGCTTGATTATGAAAAGGCATTTGATATGATAAATTGAGACTTTTTGCTTGAAGTCCTCAAGACTAGAGGCTTTGGTAATTTATTAATTACTTGAATAATAGTGGTTAAACTTGTATTAATTTTAATGGGAACTTAGGCCTTATTTCGGATGTAAAAGAGGTTTGAGACAGGGTGATCTCCTATCTCCTTTGTTATTTAACTTAGTTGTTGATGTCTTAAATAAGTCTTTACAACAGATTCAGGCAGTTGGTTTTATTACTGGCATTGGTAATTTTCATAATGTTGGACCAGTCTTAAACCTCCAATTTGCAAATGATACACTTTTTTTTTTTTTACAAACTGATCCTAGAATGGTTGCATCCTTTAAATTAGATCTTATTGCTTTTGAAAATATCTCTGGTATGAAAATTAACTATGCTAAATCTGAAATTGTTCCCCTCAAGTTATCAGCTCAAAAGGGAAGTCATTTGGCTCAGCGTTTTCGTTGTAAGGTTGCTAGTTTGCTTATGACCTACCTTGGTTTTCCTTTACACTATAAGAAACCAAGTCTTCTTGACTGGCAGTCAGTCATAGATAAAATTGAATCTAGAATACAGTGATGGAAAGGTAAACTGCTTTCTTATTGAGGTAGGGGTTACCCTTTTGAATTCAGTTTTGTCTGTTATACCAATTTATTGGTTGTCTGTACTTGTTATGGCTGCTAAGGTTAGAATGAGAATTGGCCAACTTAGAAGAAAATTTATTTGGTTTGGGATAACACTGTGAGGAAAAATATTGCTTGGTTTCTTGGGACACTGTGTGTAAGAGTAAACACCAAGGAGAACTATGAATATTGATTTAAAAAGGCTCAATCAGTCTTTATTGGCCAAATGGTGGTTCAGGTTTTAGGATTCCACTTTGATTGGCAAGTGGAAGTCCATTGTTTTGGCAAAATATGGTTCCTCTGGGTATTACTTTACATGTTCACCCTTTTGGAAGGGGAGTTTAGAGGGAGCAGTGGTAGTGGAAGCGTGATTTACTAGAAAATTAGAAAATGAATCTATTATGCAATTTTGGACTAATAGATGATTTTCATATCATACTCTTGCTGTTTTATATCCAAATTTATTTAACATTACATTGAATCTTGACTTGTTAGTTGTTGAAGCTTTTCATCATGGTTCTTTACATATTTTTTTTATTAGACAATCAACTGGTGTTCTATTTATTGAGTGGAATGTTTTGTCCACTATGTTGCATGATTCTCATTCTAATTCTAGCTTGCATAATTGTCACCCTAATTCTAACTTACGTGGCACTTTATTATGGAGGTGGTTAATAATGTTCATCAATTGGTCTTCTAAAATCCCTCTTAAAATTAAGATTTTTCTTTACCTTCTCAACGGGAATAAACTTCTTACTAAGAAAATCTAATAAATAAAAGTTGGTTAGGTGATATAGCATATTTTTTTGTGGGACTTTTTGAGTCTATTTATTCTTTTTTTTTTAGTAAAAGTTAGAGATCAAGGTATCAAACTATTTATAATTCATAAAAAGTTTCCGACATCCATATTTTAAACATGCAATGCACTGAATCTTTTGGTAGCGTATTCTTGTTTCATTTCTCTTTATTGGTCCATGAATGCTTTCTAAAAGATAAATATATTATTATATAAGTAAATTATGTTTCATCTTTGTGAGGAAAAAGTAAAAAACAAAATATTAGGCATCAAAGATATCACGATCATAAAATCTTTTCGATTTATTTGGAGTATCTCTCCGTTTTATGTACTTTTTAACCATTATCTTCTTCAAAAGGTCAATCGATGCACCTTTCCAATGGTCACTTGTGCATCTATTTAAATATCTAACAACAACACAAAATTTATTGTTGATTAGCTACGCAATTTACTTGGATAGGTCTAAAATGTTAAATAAATAGTCACATCCGAATTAACTTTTAACGAAAGCCACTCGTGAATCACGCATGACATTATAAATTAATTAATAATGACATAAGGTTTCCAGCTAGATAACATTTTATATTATAAAAAATAACAAATTTTATAATTATTCTCTTTTTCATGACAACCCCAACCCAAGTACCAAGAAATCTCGCCCAATAACCTGGAAATAAATCTGCTGCCACTCTCGAGGATCACAGGCTTCCGGCGTTTAGAGATTCCTACACAAAAATTAACTTTTTTTTAGATTCTTGTATTTTAATAAATAAATATGTGATAGAATCGCAGCAGTTTTATTTTCTAATAATCTTCAGTAAATAAATAATTTTCAAATCATTTCCTTGTCCAGTATGATTGAATTAACAAATCTTCAATTGAACACTCAAGTTCAGGAATTAAACAAGAGTAGGGTTCAATGCTCTATTAGGCCTGTTTGGCCATCGCTAGAGAATAGAAATGGGCATAGGAACAGGCGCACAGTGAACTGCGTTTTACTGTTCACGTGAGAAAAAAAATAAATTCAATTGATTTTTTTTTCCATGTGAACAGTAATTTTTGGACAGCAGCCGAACATGACCTTATTTTGTGACTCAATCATACTTCCCATATTTATCTTTGTTCTTGAAATTTAAACAATCAATTCGAACTGTTCAGTGTGTTATTCATAATGAAATGTGTTTAGAGACAAGATTTTATATTTTTTAGAATTTTTTACTATTATTTTAGATATATACAATATCATTGTTTTTCGACCATCCAAAAACAGTAATTTGGACATATATAGAGAAATAGTAAAAAAAATCAAAAAATATAAAATTTGATCTCTAAGTATATTTCAATATGAATATCAAGTTGAACGGTCCAAATCATCTCTTTGAACTTTGAGAACAAAGATAAAGATATGCAGTATGATTGGAGCACAAAACTAATGAGATATTTTAACCAATATTTAATCTTATTGAGTTATGACGTCAAAACCTCTGTTCTTATGAGTGAAAACGGTATGGATAATATCCGATCCGTATTCAAAAACTTAAATGTAAATGTCTAATATCCAAACATCCGTGTAGATAAGAATACTGATATGATTTTACGTTTCCATTATCATATATACCATATATTTAATATATATTATTAAAAAATTATGTTATTTACCATTATAATTAAATAAATATTATAAACTTCGTTCCGTATTCATATCTAAAAAATAAAAAATATATAAATATAATTTTACCACTGTCATTTTTATTCTTGTTTTCTTATATGGTCTGTTTAGGTGGTGCCATGGGATATCGCATCCTCTGGCCTCTGCGGAGTTTTTACCTGCGGAGCTGTGCGGTTCTTTTAATCTGGTCCGTTCGTTTTTTATCGGACGGACTAAATAAGATTTTGGCATGAATTTTAAAGCAAAATTAATACTGCCCCCTCCATCATCCGAGTACTCACCAGCTGAGATTAAATATGGACCGTCTGATCAGCTTTGCAGGGGAAAAACTCCACAGAGGATACTGGTCCGATGCCATGGTGGCATATTTCAAAATTCAAACCGACCTATCCGATCCGGTTGAGACAATCACGGCATTTTGATAAGCACTGGTAGTCGAGTAGGAATGAACCACTTGCTAATCCGATCAGATTTTTTTATTTTATTACTAGTTTCAAGATATATTTAATTATATTCATATTGACTTACTTGTTAATTTAATAACATATTTATCTAAATTAGCACGTGTATTAAATTTTAGTCGATTTGGAAGATATTTAAATTTTATAAGTGAATATTTTTAATGATTTTACGATAAATAACTAATTAAACATCAAATTAACTCAAATTTAAAGCGTGTATCTAAATAACTGAGAGTAAATTTACAATTTAATTTTTAATTTGAATAATATTTTCAAGACACTAAATGGACATATCACAAAAAAAATGCTAGAATCATTTATAATTTATAATTTCGTAAAGAGGTGTTAAACTTGTATGAACTTGCTAGATCGTTTGATTGAATTGCATGTAGAAAGAAAGACATGCCAAATTTTTTACGCATATTAATGCACTATTTTAGGACAAAAAATATATTTATTTACCACTTATAGTAAATAAATTATAAAAATTATATGAAAATGAAGAGAACAGTGTCATTTTATTGGAAGCCAAATATGAAGAACTCTCTATCGATCAATTAATTATGTTTGGTTATTGGTCCCATGGTTGATTGTGAATTTCATCAGAAGTTTCTAGCTTCCAAGTAACCGGTTGGCAGTTGTGGAGTCATGGTAGTCAATTAATTCCATTTTATTTTTCAATTTTTTTTATTTATAATTTATTTTCTATGTAATTTATAGTAAATATTATAAATAGTGTAAAATGATTCCAAACAAGAAAATTTTATATGATTGACTTCAATTTATTTTTGAGTTTGACAGTCATAATATGAAAGTCTGTCTCCGCTCTTGTTGGTTGGTATCTTTTGTTTAGTCAAGAGCACGGATCTTACAGTCAAGTAACCCTTAACTATCTTATAATTTTATAATTTTAATCATGTATATTGAAATTAATTTGATTTTTTTTAATTTTATATAATATAGCCCTGTCCTAAAATGTTGCATGTGTGTTTGTAGTTCTGTTTTACGTTTTAATATTTTCTATCTAAATTTTTTAAGAATAATTATTTCCATCCCCGCACTACAGTACCCGCACTGTACATTAAAGACATGATGTGTTATGGCCCCCACTAATTACTTGGTCTCCCCTTTTCAGTCCTCACACTCCTCTAGCGTCAGCCTTTATAAATATAAATACTTGCAAGATAAAAAATTGATACTTACAAAATAAGATATTAATACTTGTGTGCGTCACTTGATATGATCACTTTCTTTTTCAGTCCCCAATGGTCTCCGCGTCAACCTTCCTAAAATGAAGTAGTGGAGACCCCGTATCCATGCATCAACCTTCTCCAATCGTCTCCGCGTCAATCTTCATCTAATAAATATAGTTGACCACATAGAAGTAAATACTTCAGTGCACATATATAAATCCTTATATTACTTGATATTAATACTTTTAGATGTTATCTAGTGTAATATATTCATATGTAAAAAGCACTTGTAACATTTCTCTAACAAAAATAGTTGACTACATAGGTATAAGTACTACAATAAATAGGTACAAATACATGGAATACTTGATATTAATACTTTCAAATATCATCCAGTGTCATATGTAAAAAATACTGTAGTGTAGGTATAAATACTTGTGTGACAATGAGCTTGAAAATACGTTATCATGGATCTCATTTGAAAAAGAAAATTACGTAGAAGACATTGATGATTTTAGATTTGCAAAAGTCCTCATAGATCGTCAGAAATATGGACGAAAATGAACGGAGAAAAAAAATCCACCTCTAAAAACGTGTATGGTCTCCATCTAGTTTGAGTGGTCCCCACCATGCATTTATGGTGCGGGTACTTTTGAGAAATTTAGATTGAGAAATAATTATTTACGTAAAAATTGTTCATCTCATAGATATAAATACTTCCGTGCATAGGTATAAATACTTCTGTGTATAGATATTAATACTTTGGAAAAAAAAATTCAGTCCTGAAGTTTTTGCGGTTCCCCAAGTTATTATGGCAGTTATGGAAGTTATGGTGCGGGTACAGTACGGGTACTGTAGCGCGGGTACTGATATCAGCTTCCATTTTTTAAAGGCTGTGCATTTGTTTGTAGTTCCGTTTTATGTTGTATGCTTAACTATTATATTTTACATTTTATTTTTTTCTATTTAAATTTTCTAGTTCTACCTTAAAATTTAGTATTGATAATCCAAAGACTGTATTTCATACTGATAAATCACCACCTTAAAAATGATTGTTGCTAAAAGTTTGTTTGGGAAATTTTTGATAAAATACAAAAATTATAAGTTACTATTTGACTAAAAGTTTGTTTGGAACCCTCCTCATTTTTAAAATATTATGTTATTTACCATTTTAATTAGATAAATAATATAAACTTTAATTTATTTTAATAAATTTTATATTATTTTAATAAATATCCGATTTGATCTATATATGTATCCGAACCCGTTTAATATCCGCTCCGTATCCATATCCGAAAAAGAAAAAAAAAATATCAATGTAATTTTACTACTATCTACTTCGTATCTGCTATGTTTTCACCCTTATTACAGGGAAAAAATAACACTAAAATTAATACATCGCCATTATTACGTTCCTTTCTTTTATTTACTATTGATCTGTTGGTCTATTGGTCTTGTTCGAAACAAATATAGAAAATCATAAAAATTTACGTGGACGGATTTTTCATTAATAAAAAAAAAAAAGAAAACCAACATTTTAAATTTGACATTTGAATTTTAAATTTTAATATACATACAAAAAGTGTGGGGGCATTGGATAACATCAAATCTTATGTCCTTGAAATCCTGCCTTTTCCTCTTTGATTATATTTTTCATTAAAAGTTAACACTTTCAAGTTCCAAAATTCTCCTCCATATTAATTTTAAATAACAACAATCCAAACAAGGTCCAAGTCAAGAAATTTGGTTAATCTGTCAAAAGAATAGAAAGGATCTTGCAATCAAATCAGCATTATCAATAAGAAATTTGGTTAATGTTGATTTAGCAACCAATTTAGACGTATTTTATTTCCCCACGTGAACCACATCCACCCAAAAATGAGACCATCGGACTCAAACTAAGTTCGATGGGTTTCATACCCGTCCGATCTACTTTAAAATATGTGTGCAGTGTTTAATACCTGTGCACTTGTGCTTTAATATCTGTGTGCACGAATATTAAAGCAGATCGGACAGTTATGAAATCCATCGGATGCAAATTTAACGTCCCAAAAATTAGTATCTTTTTTCTAACCCTGACGAACAAGATAATAATAAAATAAATGAATCCGGAGACTAAATTATACCTGAATAATAGACTTCTACAGGTTCTAGAGGCAACATCGTCTCTATCAACTCTTTCTAAAGGACTTCAAACTTGTCAATTCCCCAAGTAGCGTATTAATGATGGTGTTGAAAAAAAAAAAAGGCATTAACTAGAGAAACTTACCAGTTATTATAGTAGAGTAAGACTTGACTACTTGAATGCTATGGACAGCACAAGGTCATCTGTGCTATGTTCTCAAAAACTTATTAGATAAATTTCAAATTTTGATCTAAGTAGCTCAATAAATTAGTTATATAATTAATTTGTAGGATACTAATTTTTATTATTTTTTAGATTTTGTTACTATTTTTTATGATTTGTGAAACAAGACAAAAAATGACTTAAAAATAAAAGAAAATTGTCAATATTTTGGACTATTTTTTTAGTCTTTCATAAATCATAAAAAAATAGTTAAAAAATTCCAAAAAATAGTAAAAATTGGTATTTTACAAGTTCATTATATAACTAATTTATTGAGCTACTTAAATCGAAACTTGAAGTTTATACGATAAGTTTTTGAGACCATAGTACGGATGACCTTATGCTATTCATAGCACCCAAGCCTTATTATAGTAACTTGCAAAAAAGAAAAATTCTAAGAACTATGAACAATGATTGAGGAGCACTTGCATTGAGTGGGGGCAATTCTGATGGACATCAGATCAAATTTTTATCAAATTTTATATCTTTTAAAAAAAATTACTATTTTTTAAGATAAGTACAAAATAACTGTTTATAAAAATAATTTGGACCATCTAAAAATAGTGATTTTGCATCTAGCTTAAAAATAGTAATAAATTTTCAAAAAATATAAAATTTAGTTTCCAAGTACATTTTAATGTAGATAAAATGTTGAGCTATTCGGATCGTTTGTTTAGACTTTAAAACCAAAAATGAAAATGTGAAATATGATTAAGACATAAAAACAATGTGACATTTGAACCCTCCTCGTTTTAATTATAACCGTTGAAATCATAAATAAAAAGACAGATGTACGCAGAAATTTCTAACCCACCTGTAAACAGAAGATTCGGTTAAATTGAAACATTTAATAAAAGACATTCCACCAAAAGCATCATGTTGAATTCAAACACATTCCACCAAAAGCATATATATGTTATGGTCAGTAAGTTATAATTTTTAGAAAAATGTGGCGCAAAAGTCTAAGCAGTCACTGGTTGATAGCTGTTGCAAACGACCCAGACAGTGGTAGAGAAGGATGGTTAGTGGAAAAAAATAATATTTTGTCGGAGCATGACAATTACTTGTTCTTTTGGATGGTTTCGCTTGTTGATTTTGACTGACGTTGCTTGTAAAAATGGAAAACTAATTCATGGTTTCTCTTGCTCATTTTGGTAAAAAAAAAAAAATCATGTTAATGGGTACAGTATAGGTCAGGTGGAGGCATTTTCATATTCGTATCCATTATTATAATGAAAATAATATTTATCCTTACTCGTTCTTTTCGAATACGGTACAGATCGGGTAAACGGTAAAAAAGTGTCATCGACAATCGATTTGTACTTTCGATAATATATTTTTCAAAACAAAAAAAGAATTAATATAATTAATTTGTATTAAGAAAATTTAGCAAACTACGAAAGTTTATTGTATCATGTATTATCTTCATAAAAATATATATCTCTATATATATATATATATAACGAGTAAGATAATGAAAAAAATCGTTACCTGTACCTGTTAAGAAGCCATTATGCATTAAATACTATCATTTAAAACGTTTTAATTTTTATTTTCATACAAACTTTATTAAGGTCACATGTTATAGGGTTTATCTTTTGCAAAAAAAAAAAAAAAAAACTCTCATTTATATTTTTTCCTTTTTGCATCATCTACATGATTGAAAAATACAATAATAGGTGCATATAGAAAAAATTAAGAATCGTTCCATCGAACATATTAAATTCATTCCATGCAGCACATTAATTAATTCTTCCCCTTTTGAATTTAGTTTTGAATCCATCCTCTTTTATGAACTATAATTTACAAATACTTTAATCACATCTTGGGGTGGCAAAAAAGTTCGTAGCTCGATCATGACTCGCACTTGACTCATTTGCTGACATCTTGCTCGTTACTGGACCGAGCTGTTAACGAGTCAGCTCACCGCTAGCTCAGTTCATAATTAACGAGTTCAAGTTGGAGCCTAGCTTGCTTGCCAGCTCGACTAAGCATCAATTTGTGAATTTGTACAAATTCGTGTGCATTTTATGATGTCCAGCTCGATTCAACTCGATCCAAAAAGTTTGTAGAATTTATTTTCTTCTTAAAACAAGATCCAGTAAGACCCAGTGAGCCAGCTAGTCAGCTTGCGACGATTCAAGCTAGGATTTTAGCTCAGACCTCTAAAGTCGGTTCACTCGTGACTCGGACGAACTAGCTCATAACGAGTTCAAATTGAGCCCAGCTCGTGACGAGCCAACTTCTTAACTGATAAAACTAAATTCAAAGGAGTTAAAAAAAATATCAAAATACAACGAATGAGTATTAAACTGGTTATGCCAGGGCCAAATAATAATAATCCATTTATAGCCAGATTATATGAGTTTGTATTTTTAGATGAATTTATGTTTGAACCAACACTAAGCCAAGAAAACAGGTCCCTAGCAAAAGTTTCAAATTTTAGGGTTTATAATTCAAAAAAGAAAAAGGATCCGAAGGGATAATTATCTATACTGGTTAGGGGTGAAAATAGAGCAGATACGGAGCGAACAGTGATAAAACAATATCTATATATTTTTTTCCGGATACAGATACAGATACGGATCAGATCGGATGTTTATTAAAGTAATATAAAAATATTAATGTTTATAATATTTATCTAATTATAATTATAATGACAAATAATATAATTTTTTCATAATATATATTAAAATATATGGTAAATATATCTACTATTCGGATGCGGATAATTAAAAAATAAAGTTATATCAGTATTAATTCCTATCCATACGGATATTCAGATATCGGATGTCCACATTTAAATTTTCGAACAAGAATCAGATATTATTCATATTATTTTCACCCCTAATACTAATTGTCAAAAGCATAATTTTAAAGCAAAGTAATTCAATAAAAATCTTTTGAAAGAGATAATTCAGAGATGTCGTTACTTGTACTTCTGAGAGGAACCAAAGAAACAGGGCCTTTGACGGAATGAAACATGACATATGTAACAAATTAACGGTTAACAGGGATCAAGCACAAAATACTATTTGAAACTTGAAAATGCCAATTTCATGTAGCTTGTGCTTGTTAGGTAAATCATAAATGTACTTCTCTTCTTCACTTCTTTTGATAACTGAGAGCGACCAACAGAGCAGACCCATATTCTGTAGTAGTAAATATAATTAATATTTGAGGGGATCCACTTACACTATTTTTGGTCACACAAAACTATACTATTCATTTTTTAGGAGGGTTCAAATGCACTATGGTTTTGTGCTCCAATTATGCTCCACGTCTTTATCTCCGTTTTTAAAATACGAACAGTCGATCCGAACCGTTCAAAATAATTATTACAATAAAATATGCTTGGAGACCAAATTTTACATTTTTTAGAATTTGTTTACTATTTCTTTTTGTATGTACAATATTGCTTTTTTGGATGGTCCAGGATCTCCTAAAAACTGAGATTTTGTAGCTACCAAAAAAAATAGTAAACAAATTCTAAAAAATATAAAATTTGGTCTCCAAGCATATTTTTACTGTAATAATTATTTTGAGCGGTTCGGATCGACTGTTTGGATTTTAAAAACGGAGATAAAGACGTGGGGGCATAATTGGAGCACAAAACCATGGTGCATTTGAACCCTTCCCTTCATTTTTAAAGGTTTCAAAGTCCAAGCAGTCGATCCAAACTGTTCAACATGATTTCCATATTAAAATGTGCTTAGAGACCAAATTTTATATTTTTTTTGAATATTTTTACTATTTATTAAGCATTTTACAAAAAGTTGTTTTCAGATCATTCAATTTTTGTATCCATCTTAATAAATAGCAAAAAAATTCATAAAAATGTAAAATTTGATTTGCAAGCACATTTTAATACATCCAACCTGTTAAACGGTTTGGATCGATCATTTGAACTTTAAAAATAGATGGTGCAATTTTGTGTTACCAAAAAATGGTGCAAGTAGATCCCTCCTCTTAATATTTTACATATAAATATTTAGTGATACTACGGTACTTTGTAATGTGTAGATTGGTTTGGTTCGTATTTTCGTTTTTAAAGTTCAAACAAATTATCAATTTGAACTGTTCAACATGATATCCAAATGAAAATATAATTACTGGTCAAATTTTATATTTAAAAAAATTACTATCTTCTTAATTAGATAGAAAACACTACTTTCGCCTGGTCAAGAATCTCTAGATCGGATAATTTTCTACCTATCTAAAAAATTAGTAAAAAATTCTAAAAAATATTAAATTTGGTCTTAAGTAGTTTTTCATATGAAGATCATGTTGGAAAAAAAAAAAACAAATCAATACAAGTGAAGGTAACTAACGTATTTTAAAAAAAAAAAAAAACTGGATAAGAAAATAGCAATAATAAGGTTCTCATATCTCATGACCATTTCTTAAAATGTAAATAAAAGGTTGCCTCGTATTATAGTATTTAGTTAGTTGAAAAATTAAAATTAACAAGAGTCTGTCATTTAATTAGATTAAATTAAATCACCTATAATACTTGCGTAGCCGAGATGTGAAAAGGGATGAAATAAGAATTCTAAAATTTCTTTGCTGACAAATTGAAAAGATTATAAGAATTTGAGATATATAGAAAATTGAGATCCGATTTTCGACCAATGAATAAATTTGATGGTTAAAAAAAAAAATAGACAGGAACACAACCAATTAGGGGTGAAAGCGGGGCGGATACGGAGCAAATAGCGGTAAAACTATATTTATATTTCTTTTTTATTTTCCGGATAAGAATATGAAGTAGATATAAGACACATCAGACGGATACGGATACGGATACGAATCCAGATCAGATCGAATATTTATTATAATAATATTAAAAATTATTAAAAAATACTAAACTTCATAATATTTATCTAATTATAACGGTAAATAATACTATATATTTACTATTCGAAGATAGATAATTAAAACATAAAACTATATCAATATGTTTGTCATATAAATGTTCATATATCAGACATCTATATCTAACTTTTTCAATTACCGATCGGATATTATCTATGCCGTTTTCACCACTACAACACAGTCAACACTACAACCAATGAATAAATAAATAGACTAGGGGATAGAATAGGACGTGTCCAATTGCAAACAAAAGTTATTGTGATGTCGGAAAAAAAAAATGATGTTCAAAAGATGTGGGGCCCAGTTAGAAGAAGACCACACGAAGGCGGCTTTCAGTGGGCCCAGTCATTAACAAAGGTTCCGCCTCCTTCAATACTGTCACCAGGAAATTAGATCCCAGAAAGATATCTATCCTTCCATTATAGATCGAACGGTTGAAACTCTCTCTTATTGTACTACTATAGTTGGACAAGATCCGGAATCTGTAGAGATGGATTGATTCCATGGTCCAGGGTGAATTCGCTTCCTTGAGATATCTCAAACTTTGCGTGACTTTTTGGCATATCTCAATCGTTCAAATACATTCTGCACGAATCTCAAAGCTCAAATAATACTGGTCCCCTACGGTTCCCCGAATAGAAACCGGACACGTCGGTCAAGCAAAAATTTAGATATCTCAGAGGATACGGACCCGTCCAGGGTCCAGCTTTGCTGAGTTGTGGTCCCGCCTCATATGACAGCTGGGACCACATTCATCCTGTCTCTATCTATCTTTTTTTTTTTCCCATTTGGACTTGTCCCATACTCCCATTGCTACTTGGGTAGCATATATAATATGAATATTGTTGAGAGGGACAGGCTCACAGGAATGGGGGTTGCCAACACCGTCCGGTGATTATATAATTTATATCACCCGCCTCTTGCGCCGTTTCAGGTTGTTGGGTTGTATATTTGACGAGCTACTCTTTATTTTATTTTGTGTGTGTGTGTGTGTGTGTGGCGTGTTTTCACGCCTACCCCTCGAAAACATAAAAATTATGTATTTCCCTCTTTAAATTTTAAAATTACATATTCTCCTCTCTAAACTTCAAAAACTCATATATTTATCCATTTTATTTTCTTTTGTAATAAAACTCGTTCTAAATTTATAAAATACTCATTTTACCCTTTATTAAAAAATATAAAATGTCTCATCGAACTTAAATTTAAATATGAAGGGTTCCTCTACCGTCCGATCCACACGCATCAAAATAAGATCTGTGCAAATTCGCTTCAAGATTCATATTTATCTAATGTGCACATATCTTACAGTAATTTCAGTTTTAAAATTTGAAATAATAATATTTTAATGCGTGGATGATCGCTTACACGAATTATATCTGATTTTTTTTTTTATAAAAATAGAGCTATTTTTTAAGGACCCACATAACTGTCCCCCCACTCCCATCCCCCCCCATATCCCCCCACTAAAAGACAAAAAAATCTAGTTCCAACAGTTTGAGTATTTAAATTTCCATTAGTATTAACATCTATATATGGTGTATTTACAGTGCATCGAACAAGTATTTAATTATATTCATTAGAGTATTAACTGTCTGTCCAACAGCGAAATAATCTCTGTCCTCGCAAAAAAATTAACATATCTGTCCCTGCATCCCCGCACTAAAAGACAAAAAAAATAGATTCCGACATTTGATTGTTTAAATTTTCTGCAGTATTTAATTTCAATATTTAGTGTATTAATAGTGCATCGAACAAGTATTTAACTCTATTCATTGGAGTATTAACCGTCCACGTCTGTGTCCAACTTCAATATTTCGTATCGTCCCCGTGTCCCCACACATCAGTATTTAACTTTAGCAATGTTAGTATTTAACATTGTGAATGTTAGTATTTATCTATAAAGTCAAAAGTATTAATCTCTAAAATTATAAATAAGTTGTATGGATTCTATTTAGCATCATATATTTTAGTATTTAACTTTATATACCTCAGTATTTAACTTTAGAAATGTTAGTATTGAACTTTAGGAATGTTAGTATTTAACATTATGAAAGTTAATATTTATCTTTAAAGTCAAAAGTATTAATATCTAAAATTACAAATAAGTTGCATAGATTCTTTTTAACATTCTATATCTTAGTATTTAACTTTATGCACAATAGTATTTAACTTTAGAAACGTTAGTATTTAACTTTAAGAATGTAAGTCTTTAATTTAAATTATTTATAAAAAATTTCAAATTGAATTTTCATATAAAAATATGATTTTAATTACAGAATTAAACACTAATTTTTAGAATAATCTTATTCTTTAGTCGGAACATTTCTTAAATAAATATCTACTTTTCTTAAAAAATTTACAAAAAAATCCGTTGAGAGAGGAAATTGGATATGGGTTCTCATATATAACTTCCTTCACAATAGGACCGGTGCACTAATTCATTCCCACTGAACTGTTGTCCCCGCGTTATTTCAAAAACACATTTCCCAAAGACCAAACTATTTGCGCCACGAACAAAAGTCCCTCCAAACGAGAAGCCATAAAAAAGGAGCTGCACCTGGTCTGTTTGGAATCTACGGGGATAGTGCAGGGATAACTCCGCGGGGTGCTATATAATTATTCATTTTTTAAATGCATCTATGCAGCATGAATTTTCCGCATATGTAGATTATATGCTTTTTAAAATTTATTTTTGACCGTAACTACTCTAGTAACAATAAATTACCGCCCAATGTACAAACTTGAATTCGTCATATATTCATAAATTTTAAACCATTAAGCATGTCTGTACTTGAAAATAAAATTAAAGTGGTTTATAGGTGTTTTTTTTAGTAAATGTTGAAGATCAAACTACCAAACTATTTAATATTCATGAAAAAAAAATATATAATCCAGTGCACTAAGTATTTTTTAGATGCTATTTTTGAAAATTGAACTTGTTTTATATTAAAAAAAAAAGAATGACTCGTGCCACTGCATAAATCCGCGGTTAGGATAATAAATAATTTTGAAAAACTTGAATCGGCTTTGTGTTTTAAAAATTGAGATATGAATTTAAAATACGACCACTTTTATTTCGTGAAATGCCTTAACATAGTTATGTTTGTTTATTTAATATCGCATTTGACGATTTAAAAATTTACACATAACTATATTTTAATTTACTACACAACCAAATTAAAAATATAAATGAAACCAACTGATATGAGCTATACCAAATTTGTATTCGCTAATTCTACCAAATTTTTTACTTGCTTGCCCTTTTCTCCAATTTTTTTTTAAATTGCTTATACTTGTCAAGAGAGCATGTTTCCAATTTGTTTCCCCAGTAACAGAGTGGCATCGTCACAAGATTCGCGAATTATTCGCAGATAATCCGTTTTTTGTGTGACGCCGATTAGATCGTCGAATTATTCGGCTGACCGAACTTTGACTGAATTATTCACGAATAATATTTTACAAACTTTTCTTGAATTTAATATATATTTTTTGGTTTTTTTCCCTCTCCTTTACAGAACTGAAATCTTTGGTTCGGATAATTCTGAATTATTTTTAAATTATGAATTTTTTATCCCGTCAAACTGAATCCGAATAATTTACTTATCACCATGCCGAGTGGGAATGAGCGAGTGAGGAAGTTTTTTCTGTACCGGGCGGTGAGCATATGCAAATCCATGCTCGCCTATCAGCTTATATGGCTGGAGATATACATGAAATGAAGAAAATGAAACGGTTCCATTAAAAAAGCAAAGTAAACAGTAGGCCCAGCCAACGTCCCACATGGTCCAAAACAGGCTACATCACTGTGGGCCCGCACCACCACGTAGAAAACAACTAAACTTTAAACAGACTAGGTCAGCCACACGGGGCCCATATCGAAAGCGATCACGCGGGCCCACTGAGCCTCACTATATAAAAATAATATTGGTCCCCGGAATTCTACCTCATTTGTGTTGAATTGCCACCACTAAGGTTTTTTTTTAAGAAAGATTTTTAAATTTCTAATAATATCAAATTAAAATTTACTAATCAGAGTTAAACATTTTGGAGGTGCTGGAATCCTTGAAGTATGCCAAATGAACATTTCATTACTACTTAAGTGGTGGTGGAAGCTGAAAAATAACGCCTATGAGAGTCTTTGGAAAATAATTATCATCAGCCTTGGTTTTTACTAAATATTTAACAGGTATTTTGTACCAAAAATGGTTAGAGTTATTACACATCATTAGTTCTAAAATTTCATGGAAATGGGATCATTTTGGTCAATTTACAGTTTAGTCCCTATATCAATTTTAAACTTTCGATGGGTCAAACAAGAGACATATTCTCTTTGGTGGTCTCTACCAATTCCACTATGGTTAGTGTCTAGGAAAAAGATCCTAACAAAAATTAATCTTACACATAAGGGATAGGCAGGGTCTCCATGCACAATGTCATTTCTGTGAAGACAATGAAACAACTTCATACTTATTTGTCACTTGTGCTTTTGTTAAATCTATATGGTTTTGATTGGAGGCATGTCAAAATGTAATCAATTCCTGGTCATATTTTCATGATGTCCTACAATTTGCAATGTCCTTACAAGTGAAAATAAACATGCTTTCTTAATTGTGGTTAGTACAACTTGCTGGACAGTTTGGAAGCATCGTAATGAAATATGTTTTACTGGTACTCCGTTGAAAACTAACTGACATGTGATTTATCTAATTATTTCTCTACTTCATTACTGGTTAGGGACTCTGAAAGAAGGGGTGACAAGGAACATGGCTAATTGGACTCCAACAGAGATAGATGCAATTCCATTGCAGGTGGTCATGGGTGGAACATGACCCCACTATATCACTGTTGGTAGAGACGATGAAAATACGAGTGAGGTTGCCGGTTAGGGTTCGAGCTGTCAGGATTAAGAATTGTCTTTCCAACATAATATGCTTGTTTCTTTGTTTCTAATAATTTACTAAACATTTTAGAGGTATCTGTTGTTTCTGGTATGTACCAGTTGAGTTTTGAGTTAGACAAAAGTAGCATAGTAGGAAATACATGGTACATGAGTTTTTAATTATCAACAACCTTAAGTAGTGATGATCACCATGTTCATGTAGTAACAACTGTGGGGTTTTTAAAGTTTTGCTAATGTTCTTTGAATTAATGCAAATGAGCGTTATAACCTTGTTTCAAAAAAAAAATATCAAAATAAAAAAAAGACTTAAAAACTAAAAATAACGTAAAACAAAACTACTTAAACGAAATAATATAATAAAATAAACTAATTGTATTTATTTCGATTAAAAAAAATGATATTAAAATGGTAACTAAAAAAATGATTATCGATTTGGGTGAAAGTTGGGAGGTGCATAACAAAGGTGATCCAGAAACAAGAACCTCGTGGCCAGCAAGCACGGTCCCAGCGGGCAGTCTGGGCAGAGAGAGATATGAACCTTTTCTACTGGAGCCTTTCTTGGAATTTGTTTAGTCTCTCTCTTATGAGTCTCTTGTTGTCTTTGTAGCGTGGTCGTGCACCTATTATACTAGGCGACCCCACATTACGTCTCCTGTGGGTAGCTACAGTTGCTATTAAAGAGGTGGGGGCCTCTTATATGATAATAGGTTGACTGTATTAATTATAATCAACATTTGGCTGTAGTGAAGCTGGCAGCCTGGCACTAGGGCTCGGCCGTTACAACAATTGTTTGTTATTAATATATACTTTGTTAATTTCTAATTTTAATTCGCATTGAGATGATACCAAATTATGCAGGGTACGAGGAGTAGGGCTGCAAACGAATCGAACCGAATCGAACTTATCTCAGTTTGAATTTGGTTTGAATTAATTTTGAATCATTTTTTTTACGAACTCAATTTCGAATTTTTTACGAACTTTTTTACGACAAGGAAGAATGATCGTAGTCGCCAAGAGCGAGAGGTGAAAGTTGTCTAAGATTTCAAAACTGAGAGCAAGAATTACAACTTACGAGTTATGACTTATGGCTGGGCGGTCTTATGTTATACATTTTAAGTCATCAACGAACATAAGTCATCAACGAAAATCAACAGTTCATGTTACTTTGAGATTCGAACTAAAATAGTTTGCGAACCTATTTCGAACGAACCAGATCCAGTTTGAGTTTGGATTGAATTAATTTCGAACTATTTCAAATAGAATTTTTTATGAACTTTTTCGAATCAAATTCAAATCGAATCACGAACTACAAATTTTTTGTGCAGCCCTATTATGAGAGAAGGAAGATTCGCAGGATATGAGGATCAGTTGATTTATATATGAGGAGGTTACAAATTTTAGAATAATTTGGTTTTGCGATTTTTAAATTTCAAACAGTCGATCTAAATCATTCAACATGATATTCGTATTAAAAATGTGCTTGGAGATAAAATATTACATTTGTTTGAATTTTTTTACTATTTATTAAGTATTTTACAAAACTGATGTTTTTCAGTGCTCCAGAATTGTCTAAAAACAACAGTTTTGTAAAATACTTAATAAATATTGAAAAAAAATATAAATTTTTATCTCCAAGCACATTTTAATATAAATATCATATTGAATGGTTTAGATCGACTATTTGAACTTTAAAAATCGCAAAACTAAATTGTTGTAACATGTTGTAACTTACAAATTGTTGTAATTGGATCCCTCCTCTTTATATATTGGATTATCAGATAATACAGTACACCGTGCTAGTTTGAACTAGGGCAGCAAACAAATCAAATCGAATCGAATCGAACTTATCCTAGTTTAAATTTGGTTTGAATTAATTTCGAATCGAATTTTTTACGAACTCAATTTCGAATCTTTTACGAATTTTTTTATGACAAGGAAGAGTTATCGTAGTTGTTAAGAGCGATAGGTGAAAGTCGTTTAGGGTTTCAGAACTGAGAACAAAGGTAACGATTTACGAGTTATGACTTATGATTAAGCAGCCTTATGTTTTATCTAAGTCATTAGTAGAAATTAATTGTTCACGTTACTTTGAGATTCGAACTAGAATAGTTTGCGAACCTATTTCGAACGAACCAAGTCCAGTTTGAGTTTGGTTTGAATTAATTTCGAACTATTTCGAATCGAATTTTTTACAAACTTTTTCGAATTAAACTCGAATCGAATCACAAACTACGAATATTTTATGCAGCCCTAGTTTGAACTATATAATATATATTATTAATTTCAAACACTAATTTAATTTTAGGTATCTTGCTTAGTACGGCTAGTTAACATTAAAATTAGATCTAGAGATGAAGAGCATAAAAAGGGTACAATAAATCCATGTTTCCCGGAGCACATTGTCCGTTTCTTTGTCAAGAGACGAAAGAGAGATGGTATCTAATTTCCATCTTTTTCAATTTTTATTTTCTCATCTTTTCAGCAGGTAAATGGCACCCTTGACCAGAAGGGAAGAATCCAACCTAAAAAGTTGGGTTATCAAAATGGAGATATTATTTTAAAATTTCTACAAAAAGGTATAAAGAACAAGAGAAAGTTGATAACGACTTTATAAGAAAAAAACATAAAAATGGTTAAAGCAAGCAGACAATATTGCACAAAGTAACAAAGATGGAAAATTTTGCCAATGTGGGGATCATTTTTTCTTCTAGTAAAAAGTAAAACAGCTCAAATTAAGCATCAAAATGTAGCATGGAGTTTTGAGACTTTGTTGGAATTTGAAAGGCCTTAATAGCATCAAAATGGAGCATAGGCTTTACTTAGCATGCTAGGCCATATATGGGCCAAGGCTAGCACCATGCAACAAATCATGTACCTTTGAGAGTAGGTCCGATGGGCATCGGACCTACTTTGGTTCGACGGGTTCAATCACCATTGAATATGCTTTAAATTTCGTGCACAATGCTTTCAATTTCGTGTGCATCTGCTTCGATTTCCGTGCACACATATATTAAAATGGATTGGACGGTAATGGAGCTCGTTGAACCTAAAAGTAGGTCTGATGGACATCGGACCCACTCTGTTCTCACACTGCACATGACGTCTTAAAGGTTAAATATTTTCTTCTTTGAATCTCAGTTGTACCCAAATATAATTAACTAGTATAACCTTATTTGATTTACAGTATATTATATTTTTTTAGAACCTGTTTATTTTCGTCGGTACAAAATCCGAACGGAGAAATTCTTTGTTATAATAATAGAGTATGGAATTTGAAGGATTGACCTTCAACTTTATTTATAAAATAAAACTATTTATTTTGATTAGAAGCCACATTAAGTATTTTGTTTACCTATTTGATGAAGCTTTTTCTGACAAACTATATGGTGAATAAAATCAGACAAAGTTTCTGAAGCATGAGTCTTATTATGATTTTCTCCTTATAATTTTTTGTATGATATTTTCCACCTTTATAGCCGTTAATATATATTTTTGAAACATTGGTATAATGAAAAACATAATAAGTTCACAATAGTTAACTATTGAGAATAGTAGCTATTTCAATATTTTGTATGATAAGTAGAACAGTGAGAAAATCCACAAAAGACAAACAAAGAATAGTGACTGCTCACTAATTCAAACACACCCAAACATAGAATAGTAGCTCAGAATAGTGCTAATTTGGATTAGTGACTGTTTCTTCATCTATCCAAACGCACTCGTGTAATACTCGGGAGCGCATCCTCTGCGGAGTTTTTACCTGCCTAGCTGTGCAGTTCTTTAATCTCGGCCGTTCGTTTTGATCGGACGGTTCATATTTAATCTCCAGCCGGTGAGTGCTCGATTTGATGGAGAGGGCAGTATTAATTTTGCTTTGAGATTCGTGCTATAATCTTATTTGATCCGTCCGATCAAAACGAACGGTTCAGATTAAAAGAACTGCACAGCTTCGCAGGTAAAAACTCTGCAGAGGATGCGATTCCTGTAATACTCAACAATAGTTGATTTTTTTGAAACATTGGTTCAATAGAATACGGACAATCTTCTTTGTGTAAAAGCCCATGTGTAGGCCTAAATAAAGGGGCTTTTTCAAAAAAAGAAGGCCTAAATACAGGGACCATTAGAAAAGCCCATAAAAAGTTAGAATGTCAAAGTTTGGTGCCATTAATCAATAAAGTGAAAGGTCGACCTTTCGTTCCTTGTATTTTTTTTTGGATTGACACTTTCACTTTGAAGTTTGAACATAGCAAAGGAATTAACACAATTGTCCCAATACTTGCTTTCCTTCTTTTTCTTTTTTTATAGCCCCCCCCATCTTTTGACTTATTGCTTTAGGAAAAAAATAATCACTCAGATAAAGAAAATAGAAAACAAATTGTATTCAATGGTGTGGAAGCTTCTTTGTTAAATTTTAATTGCGATTGTCGTTTCCCTGCTTACATGGCTCGCACTTGGTTCTTGCCTTTGTTAACTTTATATAAAGCGAGTTCAGGAGTTAGTTACCTTTATTTCATTTCAAAGAAATAAATTGGGTGGTGTTTATTGACAACTGATGATAAAGCATTCCATGATTCGAGTAATATTATATAAATAACACATTTTTGTATAAAACGAAATTATTATTTTTGTAAAATATTTTAAAATATTTGAAAGATGGTGAAAAAAGAATAAAAATTATGGGCTACCCTTAGGCTGTGCTCTAGAAGAAGTAGAATATGGTTCATTAAAGGGAAGCGAAAGGAATGGAGGTGGAATTCCAACAACTCGGACCTGACTTGAGTTGTTTCTGTGCTCTAGAAGAGGAAAATCAAAGAGAAAGCGAAGGGGAGTATGCTATACAAAAGCTCTGAGGATTGTCACCCCAAATCGGAGTGTAGAGTGAGTGAAATCAGCATTGATTCCTTCCTTTCTCTTCCGTTCCTTCCCTCTACACGGAGGTTTCTGGAGCATAGTCCTATAAGAGTCAAATGGACAATTTTCAAATTAGAACCAAATCTCCTACCCTTAAAGTCATTGACGCGTGAGTCCGAAGTGAATTTTAAGGCAAACCTATATCTAGAAAATCCACTTCGGACTCATGTGTCAGTGACTTTAGGAGTAGAAATTTCCTGACCAACCAGGAACACAGGCAGGGCTACACAAAAAATTTGTAGTTCGTGATTCGATTCGAGTTTGATTCAAAAGAGTTCGTAAAAAATTCGATTCGAAATAGTTCGAAATTAATTCAAACCAAACTCAATCTGGACCTGATTCGTTCGAAATATGTTCACAAACTATTCTAGTCCGAATCTCAAAGTAAAATGAACTATTGATTTCTGTTAATGACTCATGTTCGCTGATGACTTAAAAGTTAAAACATAAGGCTGCCTAGCCATAATTCATAACTCGTAAGTCGTAACTCTCACTCTCAGTGACTACAATCACTTTTTCTTGTCGTAAAAAAATTCGATTCAAAATTAATTCAAACCAAAGTTAGTTCGAAATTAATTCAAATAAAACTTAAATTGAATAAGTTCGATTTGATTCGATTCGCTTGCAGCCCTTTTACACTGGTGATGTGGTTGTTTGAAATTGGTAACTTACGAAGTATAACATGCTGTCATATAATATTAATGCGAGGGGAAGAGGGGGTGTCTGATGCCCATCGGACCAGAGTCTGTTCGATGGGTAGTTTCTATCATCCGATTTACTTTAAGATCTGTGCACATTACTTTAATATCCGTGTTGTTTGCTTTAATATTCATGCGCACAGATTTTGAAGTAGATCGGACGGTAGAAACCACCCATCAAACACTGTTCTGGTGCGATGGGCATCGGACACCATCCTCTCCCTAATGCGAGATGCTGGTAGAATGCGAAGTCGGGGCCCGGGGGATGAATGAATGAATCCAACAATATAAGCTTTGAGGAGACACAAAAGTACGCTTTCGCCACGTGATATGTTCTCTGATTCTTTCTCCAACTGGCGCTCAATTTTTGAAATCACAAAGTCCGATGAAGCTCCGGTCAACTCCCGCCATTATATCTCTGAACTAAATTAATTATAAAGCTGGCATTATTATTATTATCATAATGATGTCTCTGATTTCTCTCTCTCTCTCTCCATCAGAATTTGCTGTAAATATTATAAAGATAATAATGTTTTCAATACGTGTATTATACTGATAATGTTGTCATTATGATGCGATGCGCTTTTCGGTTAATGGGTTGTTTTGGTGGGGAAGGTACAACCACACAAAATCATAAAAAAGGGCATGCATGATTGGTTATTCCTTTAATAGCTACTGCACCTTGAGCTGGATTTCACATTTTTTTTTTCTTTCTGTTATGATGCAGCTGGATGCTTAGAATCGAACGAGATTGTGTGATTGCACGGGTTAAAGTTTGATGCTTCGACTCTAATTTTGAACTTATAATTTTTTTTTGTGACTTTATGTGGTGAGGTTCTCATGGAACACGTATCCTCTGCATTAACTCAAAAGTTAATCTTTTGAGTTAATGTATTTCGGCCGTCTAATTTTAAATTGAGCTAATTTAATTGTTTTATTTTAATATAAGGATTCTTTAATATTAGTGTGGATCTAGTATGCATAGATCTCAGAGCGGATCGGATGATCTAGATGCATTAACTCAAAAGATGCAGAGGATACAAATTCATTCTCATGATGGTAATGAATTAAGAGTCTTCCCCATATAATTTATTTTGGGTTGTTGATTTTTAACATGATGGATATATTACAATGTGCTTGCATATTAAAATTTATATTTTTTTTAACTATTTATTAAGTATTTTACAAAATCACTATTAATTATTAGACCATTGAAGTTTTGTATCTATTTTAATGAATAGTAAAATTAAATTAAAAAAATGTAAAATTTGAGCTGCAAATACATTTTAATATATCCATCATATTGAACAATTTCTATCGAATGTTTGGACTTTAAAAATGTAAAGTGTAATCCAGTATCACAAAAAAATAATGTAAATGGATCCCTCTATATATGTAAAGCAACTGACATTCAATTCTTTTACAACTGTGTCAATTAATTTAATAAACCGCTACTTAATTAAGAACGGTCATTGACCGGTTCAAACGTAGAGAACACGTGTAATGACCGCATTTAAGGCAACTCTCTCATTTAATCCCAATAAGGAAAATGGTTTAGTGGATTTAAACTATTTTAATTGGTGAAAATTTTTTTGGGTCCGCCTAGTTGTCCCTCCTAAAACACACGTTAATCACGCTAAAAGACAAAAAAATGCGTAAAACAGTTTTGAAAACGCGTTAATCGCAGAAAAATGCTTCGGACTGTAAAAACGTCCGATAGTATTCATTCCAAAAAACATATGTATTCAACCAGAGACACAAATGTATTCAACTACGATAAGACAAAAAAAAAACTGGACACATCACTCATCATCTTTGACACGTTTTTAGAGATGGTTTGTTTTTTCTCCGTTCAATCTAACTATTATTAGCAAGACAGCTAGGCGTCCGATAACTTGCAATGGTGAATACTTGCTCGATGATGTATGAATACTTGCAATGACAACGATGAATGCTTGTGCAACCGATAACTCGAAAGTATATCATCATGGATCTCATTTGAAAGAGAAAATTATATAGAAAACGTTCGGAGTTTTAGATTTGAAAAATTATTTACAGATCGTCAGAAATATTGGTTAGATTGAACGGAGAAAAAACAAACCACTTCTAAAAACGTGTAAAAGATGATAAGTGAGGTGTCCATTTTTTTGTCTTATCGTAGTTGAATACATTTGTGTCTCTGGTTGAATACATATGTTCTTTGGAATGAATACTATCGGACATTTTTACAGTCCGAAGCATTTTTCCGTGATTAACGCATTTTCAAAACCGTTTTACGCATTTTTTTTTGTCTTTTAGCGTAATTAATGGTTTTTATCTGGGTGATAGAGTGGGGGATGATTAAGCGGGGTAGATATAATTACCCTTTTTTTTATTTGAGATAGAATAGAGTAAAAAAAATTTTAACTTTAAACTTGTATTCGAATATTAAATTTACAACCTCGAAATCATTATCTTAGTTATTAATTAAATGTTGGTTTTCTAACATAATCAAGTGTATAATAATTATAATGAAATTAAACTATAAATAAAAGTTTGAAAACATAACTGTAATTTGGACCCATTACAGTCTCCATACAATTTGTTACAATGTGTGACACTGAATAGAATGAAAATGATTCTTTTTTAAATGTAATAATTCCAAAGTTCTACTCGTTATAAAAATAAGAGCATTTACATCACAGCAAATCAAATGAATTTCTAAATATTTATTAATTACTTTTTAAAAATTAAGGTATCTAAAGTTTCTAAACTTTCACACCTCTGTAATTAATTTTCGAGTTTATAGTAAGTCACGTCAGCAATAAATTGAAAATTATAAATAATTTAAACCAATTATTTGATCAGTATTTAGTTTATAAACAATTTCTTAATATGAAACTTTTCTGCATAGTTATTAAATAAGAAATTCTCCCACATCTCTGAAACTGGATTAAAAACCGACACATCATATTAGAAACTCTATTAGTTTCATATATGTAGATGCTCTTAAGATGCGGAGCTTTGATTACCAAACGGAGATGATAAAAATCGACCTAAGCATTGAACTAGTGGTGTTCAACAGTTCATATAAAATATGCAAATTAAATTTTTATTTGGTTTTAAAAAATACAACCGAACCGATTAAAATAAACTTATGAATTGAATTAAAATCAAACCGAACAATGATTGAACCAAAATAAGAAAATTAATCATAATAAGTAAAAAAATATGTTACTTTTTTGAATTTTTTTAAGATAGATTTAAAATTTTTGGTTGGTTGGATAAATGTTCGATAAATTTTTGTGACATTATATAGTAATTTTTGAATTTTTCTTAAATGTTTAGCTTGGACGGGAGATTGATTTACAAAAATTTCAATCAGTTCAATCTAATTTATTTTAAAAGTTTTTAAATCAAATCAAACCAAACTATTAAATCGGTATAAAAAAATAAATTGAACCGATCCATTTAACCGAAAAAATCAAACTCTTCTCGATTCGGTTTAAAACCTATTAAATCGGAGCCCAGGAACACTCCTAATTAGAACGAAGTTTAATACACAAATAATTGATCAGATGTAACTACTTTTCATCAAAATTCGTGCTGTTTTTGATGAATCTGATATCTCAATTGAACACAAAACAGAAACGGGAGCAGCTTGGGTCCGATGGTTCCATAACCGTTTGATCTGCTTTAAGTCCCGTGCATATTAGCTTTAACATCTGTGAGCACGGATCTTAAAGCAGGTCGGACGGTTATGGAACTCATCGATGAACTCAGTTTGAATCCGATGGATATCAGATCCAAGCTGGTCCCTAACAGAAACTGTTCCTCTCTGAAATGACATTGGAGATGAACATGCAATGCATGCATGAGGCAAAAAAAAAAAAAAAAAACAAAAGAGAAGGAACAAAACAAAGTAAAGTGGTGAGGAGTAAAATGACAGATACCAAAGTCGAAGAGAAGAAAACGGCAGCAAAAGATTCACAGCTCGTGTCCCTAGAAATTCCCAAATTTCAACTCCATGACCGATTTGATTGTTCTATAATATTATTAGTCTAGTTACTGACTTACTAGGAACTATTTTTCTTTACAGTGAAATCTGAGCTCCCTTTCCCTCTTCTTTTCTTTTTTCTTCTTGTAACATTCATCTTTTGGGAAATGAAGAATTCGTCTTAATCGCTTCTAAAGAATGCACAAACTTTTTTTGTATTTGTGTCTACGAAACTAATATTATTATAAGAGCATCTTCATCCCACAAAACTTTTATAAATTGTAATTTTGTCAAGAATTTAGCAATTAGATATTCATAATTTCTAAATCACTATATCTCAATAATTAATTTTATGAAGAGAGGGAGAGTGTTATAATTAATTTCAGCCAATTAATTAGCCATGTGTCATTAAACAAAGATTTTATTTTAAAGCAAATTTGCTAATTTAGAAACTCTACTACGTTCCAACAATTTTATTAGCAATTAACACATCAGATTAGCAATCACCATTGTAGATGCTCTAATGTGTGATACTCAATAGAAATAAAATTATTCTTTTTTAAATGTAATATTCCCAAAGTTCTACTTAGTTATAAAAATAAGAGCATTTACATTCCAGCAACTCAAATGAGTTTCTAAATAACTGTTAATTATTCTTAAAAATTAAGATATCTAAAGTTTCTAAACTCTCACATTTTTTAAATTAATTTCAGAGTTTCTATCAAGTAATGTCAGCAATAAATTAAAAATGAGAAATAATTTGAGCTAATTATTTGACCAGTATAGAGTTTATAAACAATTTCTTAATAAGAAACTTTTATGCATAGTTATTAAATAAGAAACTCTCCCACATATCTGAAACTGGATTAAAAACTGTCACATCAGATTAAAAACTCTAACAGTTCCACATACGTAGACGCTCTTAAGATGCAGAGTTTTGATTATCCTAACGAAGATGTGAAAAGTCGACCTAAGCATAGAACTAGTGGTATTCCTCGGTTTGTATAAAATATGCAAGTTAATTTTTTATTTGGTTTTAAAAAATACAACCAAAGCAACTAAAATAAACTTATGAATTGAATTAAAATCAAATCAAATAATAATTGACGTCCAGTTTCTAATTCCCTCAAACTGAGAATGATTTCCGGTTTTTATTTCCACAAAACGATCCCAAGTCCAGTTTTTATTTATTGGATTTTACGTGACATAACAAGAAGAGAATAGGTTCAAATGGATTCAAATTCAATATCGAATATGGTATCCTGTTTTCACATTTTCTTACCGAGTATGGTATCCGATAGAGATGATTTTTGTAAAAAATATTATAATCATGTTTCGTAACTTTTCAAGGGGTAGGCATATTGACACCACAAAACTTTATATTAACACAACATCTTAAAAAAAATTAAATGTATGAACAATTTTAACCTTCTTTTTATATCTTTTCAACTATCACTATCCATAATGTAATTAATATTGTGATTATTTGTTAATGATTTTATTTCCAAAATTGCTAGATACTCTTTTCTGATTGATTCATATTTAATTTTTCTTCTCATTTTCTTAATGCGATTAGTATTGCACATCACAAAAACACAAAAACAGATTAGGATATAAAAGTTGATTTTACTTGAAATAATTCTCGTTCATTTTAAGCTATGTATTAAAACTCATAAAAATAGAGCTACATAATTTACAAAAAGAGAATACATCTATTAAGAAATTTGATAATATGATTCACACCCTTTAATCAATAATACCATCCAAATCAAATATATTGTTTAATTTGTATATTTTTTTCTCTTACTTTGATAATTTTAATCTATATAATCTATATGTTTATTTTAATTAAAATTGTTAGGACAAAATTTTAGTTGATGTTTTGTATTTAATTTATATTTATTAATTGAATAATGGAAAAACAATCTCCTAATCAGAACTTCTTAATTTGAAGTTTGAAAACCGTGATGATTTTTCTTGTTGTTCGTGAAACAATTTATTAATTTTAGCAACATGATTGATGTAAATTTTTTATTGTAGTGTTAAGTTGTACTATTATTTTAACTTTTTTAATCATAATTTGCACTCAGTATTCATGATCATTTGCACTTAGTATGTTTTTATGATTAATTTATATAAATAATGATTTCATTTTCTATAGTGTCTTTTGTAAAATTAAAGATAAAAATGTTAATTGCCAAAATATTTTTTAAGTAAATTGCCAATACAATTTGTAGGGTTGGTAAAATAAATTGATATATACAACGTTGCTAGATTTTCATAATAGAATAAAATATGTCACTATTGTATTTTCTTTTTTAAACCTTAAAATTTGATGAAAACAAATAATGAAAATAACATACTATTTACTAATTGATATATACAACGTTGCTAGATTTTCATAATAGAATAAAATCTTTCACTATTGTATTTTCTTTTTTAAATCTTAAAATGTGATGAAAACAAATAATGAAAATGACATACTATTTACTAATTTAATAATCTAACTTTTAAGGAAAAAAATCATATAATAATTTGTGGGAGAAATCACATATTTTATCAACATAATTTTTAAGGAAAGAAAAATTTATGATAAGATATGAGAGAGAATAAGTTATTAAAAGAAATACATAATGAAGGGTAAAATTGTATATATAGAAAAATATTTAGATAATGTTGTGTTAGTAAAAAAATAACTAGTGTCAATATCATTACCCCTTTTCAAGATTTAGTGATGTTTTTAAAAAAAAATTCTATATATGCGGATTGATTTGATCATTGGCGGAGCTAAAGAATTTTAATTAGACTAAAATGTAAAATATATAATATAAATATGTAACTATTGAAATTTGAAATTTTTACTGCTTGACTTGACTGCAACTATATGTTTAATATTTTATTAGAGGTTGAACTATATAAAATTTAAAAAAATTATTAAATTTAAATATTTAGTACTAGATATTTTTATATCTGTTTATAGAATATGATTGTTCTTAAAAATTTGTATATAATAGACATAAACATTTAGAATTATAATATAGATAACTTTCAGTATAATTCTTTGGAAAATTATTAAACCAACTTTAAACAACGAATCGAAACCGTCGAAGACTGAACTATTTCATGGAAGAAGTATTTTCCTTCAATATGTATATATTTTTTAATTAATTTCGTGTAGAGTGAAACAGTAAAAAAAAAAGGTTTACATGTCATTTTTATGCATTAATTTTCTTCATCATTTTTTACCAATTAATATATACTAAATAAAATTCAAAACATACAAATCCAGTACGTAAACATATCACTCATGAAATAGATTGATTTTAACAATTTATATTCATTGTTTGAAACTAATTCGATATATTTAGAATATTTATGCTCATCAATCATCTTTATGAGCTTTAGAATATACTACCATTACTCTTCCTTTTTTTTTATTTCATTTAAAAACTAATATAGTTTCATCTTTTAAGTGACTTAATTAGGAGCAGAGCTTATTAGATTTAAAGCTATTATTTGTGGGCAAATATTGGTTTTTGAAAAATATACACCACCATCATAAATTTAGTATATACTAAAAGTTGAGCTTGATTTACTCAAAAAAAAAAAAAAAGTTGAGCTTGAGGTTAATATGATAGCCTCAACCAAATTCAAATCATGCTCTGCTAGGGATGGCAAAAGAACTCGTACTTCGTGGCTCGATCGTGACTCGCATCTGATTTCCTCGTTAACAGCTCGCTCGTTACTAGACCGAGCTGTTAACAAGTCAGCTCGCCACTAGCTTGGTCCAAAATTAACGAGTTCAAGCTGAGACCTAGCTTGCTCGACTAGGCATTATTTTGATAATTTGTATGAATTTGTGTGCATTTTATATTGTCCAGCTCGATTCAGCTCTGTCCAGCTCAGTCCAAAAAATTTGTAGAATTTATTTTCTTCTTAAAATAAGATCTAGTCAGACCCAGCGAACTAACTCGTAACGATTTCAAGCTGAGCCCAACTCGTTACCACCCAGGATATAGCTCTACCACCGTCGAAATTCAATCATAAAAAATGATATTTAATTCTGACATAAATAACCTACAAAATTATGTCCTTCACAGCTCGTGTGCCTTTGCCATATCGAATTAATTATACCCGTGTGGCCGTGTATGGCCCCACTAGAATCAACCGCATGACATATATATTATGCGGTGTGTTCTACCCGGGCCATAAATCATGATTTGAACTCGAAGCTGCTGCTCTTGCATAAATGATCGTAACCTTTATTCGCAACTAAGAGCATTTGTATTACTGAAACTCTTAGAGTTTCAAAGTTGATTTGGCAGTTTCTAAACTAGTTTCAAGTATGTAGATGGATTTCATATTTAGCAATTTTGTTCAATAATTTCTAAATATGAAACTGTTTCAAAACTTTGACATGGCAAAATAATTAATTCTCATTCTCTCAATTTTTAATACTGTTTTAATTAAATGCTAATGTGGCATTTAAGAAACTCTAATTTTAATTTCAGGGATGTAGAGATTTAGAAATTCAAAGAGTCTGAAATTTCTAAAATTTTGTTAACATTTATTTAGAAACTTTGAGAGTTTTAGAGATACAGATGCTCTAAATGTATTGCTCGTAATTAGTAAGGTCCTGTTTGGTTGTCATTGTCACTGTATCTATGTGTCCCTGAGATTTTTTTTTCACGTGAACAGTGTTTCGATAATTTAAATTGAATTCGAATTCAAGCTCATTCCCGTTCTCATCTGATAGCTGAACAGATCCTAAAGAAGCAACCAGGGGTCAACTATGCCAGGTCAAGGTCATATTCTTACGAGGGCCAAGTCGTTACAAGGATTGAAAAAAAAAAGTTTCAAACCATATGCAAAATATTTGAGCTTAGATTCGACAATCAAAATACAGATTAATTCAGTCTGAAATAGAATACACAAGACCTCTTTAATAATATTCATGCGAAATCTGATCCGATAATTTGTATCTAAATTCAAATTTGTTATTGTGTTATGAATTCGCCTCATATCGTTCCTGTTTGACACTTTTGCAATTCCATATGTGATATGTGCATATATAAAATATAAAGAAATATGGTTACTAAGAATTCATAAAATTATGCTTAAATTGCTCTTTGCAAAGAGACATCATGGTATATACGTAAATGTCAAAATTATGGTAATTATGGGAAAAGGAGTTTTTTTTTGTGGGAACCGGATCACCTGTTCTAATAGGATAGAAAATTCTTGCTTCTAAAGTCACTGATACATGAGTCCGAAGTGGATTCGGAACAAAATTATATTTAATATTTAAATGTCAAAATTTACTTCAAAATCCGAACTCATGTATCAGTGATTTTAGAAACAGAAATTTCCTGCCCACAGAAGACAGGAGTCTGTTTTCATGTCTAAACAAGTAACATACATCAAGCTTCTATAAATGTGATAACTTTTAAAACTTAATTATGACTTGTTGGTGGACTCAGGAGTTTAATGGATGATAGATTTGTGTGCAAAGCATCATAATTATCAGCTTTAATCAATCGTCACTTTTTTTTATTGAACCCATATAATTAACTTAATTTGTCTTTTCGAAGGCATTAAATAATTAAAGAACTATGACAAGAACAGATTGCAACAATAATTGAATTTGTTAATTTAGTATAAAAGGGTGGTACATTCAATTGATTGCGTATTGGAATTATTAATGGAAGCTGACAGCCTGAGAAAGTGAGAGGTCTTCTCTACGTCGATTAAATATATATATTCAAAATTCTTGCTCAATCGCGGCTGCTACAATTTCAAGCTCATCTCTTAGGTTGGTTAAATATAATTCTAAAATGATTGCGCTATTTAATTATGAGCAAATCTACAGTGTGATGTGCTCATTAAAGCACAATTTCAAAAGTATATCAGATTGGCTTCAAACGATGAATCCAAACTGTTGAAATCAAATTTTTTAAAGTTTCAAATTCACTTGTTATAAAGTCAAGCGGTCAAAGAAATGAACATGTTATAAGTTATTTTATAAGTTGTTTTTTATATATATATATATATATATATATTTTATTTTGTAGCAAATGAATTCGAAACTTTCAAAATTTTGCATGTACATACATCACCCATGGAGTACATGAATTTCAACAGTTTGAATTCTTCGTTTGAAGCCGATCCAATATACTTTTGAAGTTATGCTCACCAACTTTCTTGGTGAGCATGTCACACCCTAGCTTTGCTCTTTAATTATATATAGTTATGGTTCAACTAAAGGTGCCTCAAAGTGTATATTTCTTTTAGAGAATGGTTCTAATTTCTCATGTTTTTCATAACTCATCATATCTCATATTTTATATTTTCGTTTTCAAAATCCGAATTGTCGATCTGAACCGTTCAATCTAATATTCATACTAAAATATGCCTGGGAATAAAATTTTATAATTTTTGTAACTTTATTACTATTTTTTAAGATAGGTACAAAATCACTGTTTCTGGACCGTTCAAAAACATTTATTTTCTACCTATCTTAAAAAATAGTAAAAAAATTCAAAAAATTATAAAGTTTCATCCCAAGCATATTTAGTATGGATATCATGTTGAGCGGTTCGGATCGACAGTTCGGACTTTGAAAATGAAAATATAAAATATGAAGTATGATGAAGTATGAATGGCATGAAGTATTGGAACAAGAGTCTTTCTATGTCATTTGATTAGAAGGTAATGAGATGTGCTTTAAATAAACTACTTGAAAAAGACAGATAATTTATTTGCAGTTAAATCTTATCTCTTATTAGATACTGGATTAATGGATTATGATACTCTTTAATGCGGACTATTCACCAAATAATCATGCTAGATGCTCCTTTTTATATATATAATGATGTTGATATCTTTGAGTAGAACTAGGATGTTCATAAGTTCATCAAGTTTTTTTTTGAACTCAACTCTAAAATTCATCTTGGTTTTAAATGACAAATTTAAACTGTTAAAATCATTTTACCTTATGAGTGATGCGTCTACATACGAAAGTTTTAAAATTTCAAATTAATTTAGTATTAAGTCAAGTAGTCAAAATTACAAGATTTGTAAATTAATTTTAATGCATTCATTTTTGGACGTCTTTGGACCACTTGACTCTATATAAAATTAATTTAAAATTTTAAAATTTTCACACGTAAACTCATCACTCTTAAGGTAGAAAGATTTTAACAGTTTAAATTTGTCATTTGAAATCAATTCGATAGATTTTAAAGTTAAGTTCACAAAAAAAAATTGGTGAACTTAGAAACAACCTAGTTCTACTAGATATATTTTTATTTCTTCATATTTGGTCAAAGTTGAGAAAGATAAGGAATGAAATTGGTTTAAGCCCAGAATGTAATATAAATTTATGAGCCATTACTTTTTTGGTTAGAATTGGTTAGTTTGTATGAATCCATATTCTCTCTAAGGTAACATAATATTTCTGTTTAGATTTGGGCCGTTTGGTCAGAAGTCGGATCAATCCAATTAGAAGTGAAATGCACGGAGCCCCTTTAATATTCGTGCAGATTTTGATGGACGGTCCTGATCCAAACATAAATATTATGTTAACTTAGGTGATACTAATTCAGTTTATATTAGGTTTGTAATGATATGTAAAACAGTGGTTT
Organism: Carex arenaria; assembly: GCA_964058825.1. Lineage (NCBI taxonomy): Eukaryota > Viridiplantae > Streptophyta > Magnoliopsida > Poales > Cyperaceae > Carex > Carex arenaria. The sequence continues at coordinate 382,213 of CAXKVW010000322.1, forward strand.
GGCGCAATAATGAAACAGGTAGCACATGTATCACTCTTTTTTTTTTTTTTTTTCAGAACAAAAGATATCGCAATTAACATTTTAGATTAATTTTGATTGTCATAAAAACGTGATAGAACAAGATAAATATTTTTTTTAAGACAATTCTCTGTTGAGACTCTTGTATCTAATAATTCTTTGAAGATAAATAAATACTCTTTTTAACGCTGAAGACATTAAGACAATTCATCTTCGACACATTAAGGCCTGTTCGGCCAGATCATTGTTCACGTGGGAAAGGAAAAATTCAGCTGAATTTTTTTTCTCACGTAAACAGTAATTTTCAGTTCAATTCTTGTATCCATACTCAAACTCATCTGTCTACCGAACAGGCCCTAAGGCTCTGGACTGAACAACTTACTGGTGTCAATATCAGCCAACAAAAAAAAATGCAATAGATTATAATATAAGACTTTTGAATTAGATAAAATAATAAAATAACCTAACAGCTCAAAAATGAATGTAAAGTATTTAGAAGGAATATGAAAAATAATAATAATATTTATTTGCAGTGAAATGAGAATAAATGATTGGCATGATATGATACATACCATGCATTGCATGATTGATCCATGAAAGCCACAGGAGGAATATGCTCTCAGGTAGCCAGTGGACAGCTAGTAAATCCTTCTAAGCGAGTTCAAAGCATGTTGCATGCGTACAATTTGCTCATTAATTTATTCCGAAAGGTAACATTTTTTGTCCTAATGTGAGTTCATTAGTGAATGTCTTTTATCTGTTTAATTGACTTAAAGGACATGCAGAATCAATAGTTTGATGTGCATTGATCGTTCTTGTCATAAAATAGAATCAATAGTTTAAATTGTGAACCTCTTTTAATTTCCCGGTGTGGCCATATTTCTAATTATGAATTCTTTATTAACTAATTTTAGAAATTATTTCTCCTGCTCATGTTTCCAAAAACTCTCCTTCAAGCCTCAAATCTTTTAGAAAATAAATAATCTATATTGATACAACATAAAATTACTGTCATGTTGTTTTCTATATATTCATTGTTGAAACCAATTTCAATAATAAAAATATTTGACATTGATTTCAATAATAGAATTTACTCATAGTGAATTTTTTTCCCCACGCGCATAGTGTTTCGGCTATTTAAATTGGATCCGAACCCAAATCCATTTCTGTTCCCGCTGTGCAGCTGAACATACCCTAAGGGCCTGTTCGGCGGACACATGGGTTTGAGCATGAATTGAACTGAAAATCACTCTTCACGTGGGAAATAAAAATTCAGTTCAACTGGATTTTCTTTTCCCACAGGAATAGTAATCTGGCCGAACAGGCCCTAAAAGATAGTAGTTCGAATTTGCCTTGCGATCATGTTTATTATAGCAAAGCCCCTATTTTTTTTTTCTGTATTTCTCCATCTAATAAAGATTGAGCTCCTAATTATACAATATTTGATGTTCATAGAGTGTTCTTGTCATAAAATAAAATCAACAGACTAAATTTGCTGTTTTTTAATGCATTTTTTTATTTTTCATTGAATGAAGATGTGATTATAAAAAAAAAAAACTATTTTGTATTTTAGCAACGTCATCTTAGATTTTAAATATTTTATTAGTTTTTACATAACATGAAGACACGACAAGAATTCATTAATTCAGGATGATAATGTCTTCTATTCTGTGAATAAAACAAAATAAAACCCGACCAGCATCAACCTGACAGTGACGAGAAAGAAGTGGGTCCGATGCCCATCGGACCTACTTTTAGGTTCAACGAGCTTCATAACTGTTCGATTCATCCTAAGATCTGTGCTCACGAAAATCAAAGTATATTTCCACGAAATTTAAAGCACTTTACACGAACCTTAAAGCATATTTAACGGTGACTGAATCCGTCGAACCAAAGTACGTCCGATGCCCATGGAACCTACTCTCACGTAGACAGTGACTTGTTTGAGGTGAGAATCTTCTAAGATATCTCAATTTTTTCCTGACCGACGTGTCCGGTGCCTATTCGGGGGAACGTAGGGGGGCAGTATTATTTGAGATTTAAGATTCGTGTAGAACGTATTTGAACGACTGAGATATTCCAAAAAGTCACGCAAAGTTTGAGATATCTCAAAGGCTGTGAATTCACTTGTTTAGTCATTAAGAGCCCGCACCGTTCATAAACTGGAGAGTACCTTGACTGCCTGCCGTAAACAAAACTATTTATGAAATTACTGAAATACCCATCCCAGTTTCCCAACTGCTCCTCCGATAACCACTCACCGCACAAAAAGGAAAAGAAGAGAAAACAAGGTTGCATCACGATTGACAAAATCTCCTCTCTGCTCTTCCATGGCGTCCGACGCCAGCTCCGACGACACCTACCGTGAGTTCCGTTCCGATGTCGAGCGCGCCGATCGGGAGTTCGCGCGCGTGCGTGACTTGCCTCCGTATATACGTGGACCCCACCACCTCGTCTACCAAAGCAAGGTTTTCAAGGCATACACTGACTTATGGAAGTTTCAGCAAAGCCACCGCCGCGAACTGGTGGCTTCTGGGCTTCGGCGGTGGGAAATTGGTGAGCTGGCATCTCGGATCGGACAGCTGTACTACGGCCAGTACATGCGCACAGGAGAGTGGCGGTTTCTCTTGGGTGCGTACGTGTTTTATGAGGCGATACTGGAGAGAGGATATTTCGAGAAGAGTGAAGGCAAGATGCAAGATCCGGGTTTGAGGTTTAAGGAATTGAGATTTGTGGCGAGGTTTTTGGTCGTTGCATTGCTCTTAAACCGGGCCGAGGCGGTTAAGGTTCTCGCTGAGAGGTTAAAATCACTCGTCGATGAGTCGAAAGCTGCCTATCCGGTAAATTAGCTACAATTAAACTGTAATTTGTTGTTTTTTTAGGTTCAATTACAACTTTTTACTATCTCTTTGGTGCCAACTTCATGCCAGTCCAATTTATCGTCTATAGCAGTATTCATATGATGTTTAGGCAATGTACTGGTATGGATGCACTTATTATTTTCTCCTCGCTTTTATTTTTCCTGGTTCAAGATAAGAAAAAGTCAAATATCTCAACCCATTTATTATATATTTTCTTCATTTTTGCCTGTTGACTTGACCATCAATGTCTTGAAAAAAGGGAAAAGAAAACTGTTTGTTTTCACTCTTTTTACAGGTCTATAGTGATAGCATAGAATTATGTAAATTGGATATATTTCTATTATAATTTTTATTGCCCTTTGACTTTGGGAACATTTATTGGCAAGCTCTTCCTAATTCTTTCTAGTGTGTTGCCAATAAAAGACATAATTTCACTAGATTATATTCTTAAGTCTGTTACGGTAACAGTTGTAAGCGTGGGGGTAGAATTGTTGTTTGATCAGTTAACTTCAACTGCTTGCTCATTTCATACTTCCAAACTATGTTGAATGGGGATCATGGTGGTTGAATCCAGTTAAGTTTCATTGTGGGATTTATGATAAATCTTAATGCGTTTGTTTGTTTTTCCAGAAGACAAGTTTTAAGGAGTGGAAACAAATACTCCATGAACTCAACAGGTTTCTGAAAGCTGACAAAGAATTTGAAAATTCAAGGTCCCTGAGATATGATTTATCTTTCGACTCTTATCCAAACTCAATCCCATTAATTGCCCCTTTCTATTCGAAGAGGGTTTTAAGGTTACGAGATGCTATCCTGACGAGCTATCACCGAAATGAGGTTCTTAACTTCTTACATTGATTCTGTTTACTGTATAACATGAACACAATTGTTTTTTTTCTTTTTCAAAATATATAATAATCTCTTTAATAATGTTAGATGTTATCTTTTTGAGAGACATGGGCAGGGTAGAGTTTTGGTACAGAATGGAAATGTATTGTGATCGTTTATTTATAGGTTTGGTTTTAGCCATCTATGTTTGTGTTTTCCAGTCGGCTTTATTTCCTAGGTAGACACTTCAATAAGCTAAAATCCGGGACATAGGAAAATAACTTTTAAGGAAAGATATTAACTTTAACATTGCTTTTTTCATTTCAGATTAAATTCACAGAGCTTACTATAGACACATTTAGAATGTTACAATGCCTAGAGTATGAACCGAGCGGGTCCCAGCCAAGCTCAGCAACGAAACAACCTGCTGAAAATGGTGCATTAACTGATTACAGTGGTGTTGCCTCTGGATTGATAGATATTAACCTCGCCTCAGATTTGGCTGATCCAAGCATGCCTGTAAATCCTCGAAAAGCAGTTATTTACCACCCCACTGTCTCTCATGTCATCTCGGTTAGTTTTCAGCCTCAACCATTAGTTTTTTTAATTGTATACTGCCAACCACTGCTTGCATTTACCATATATATTATATAACCCCAGGAATACCTTTTTTTGGCAGTTAACACTGAATATACTATTTTTCTTACTTGTGAATGACATCAAAACTGTAAAATAATTGAGGATAAGTTGAGCAAACCCTGACTAAATTGCCCCATATCTGACTTTTTTACGTAGCAAAACTGTTGCTAATTAGTTCATATAAAGTTTCAACCCAGAATACACATTTGTTAGGAATATACATTAACACAAGCAAATCTATTGCCACCTCTTCCCTGACTTCATTTGTAGTCCAAACATACCTTTTTTTATGACAAGAACCTCACATGCAGGTTTGTAAAAAGATATGTTAACAAATCTTCTTTTGCAAATATGATATTATAGTGCTTTTATTTGCAACAAGGAGATTTTAAATTTATTAGCATGCTCTGTTTTCACTGGATTAAGATAAAATATTATTTTTTAATAGGTTATTGCTTCAGTCTGTGAGGAACTCCCATCTGATAGTGTCTTGCTGCTTTACATCTCTGCATCAGGTCTCTGTCAAGTACTTGATTACCTTTCAGTGTAATTAATTGTTCAAATATGGTCAGGTAGTTGTTTGACCTAATTATTACTTTGGAGCAGGTGATCATAGTTTTGGTCATAAGAAAATTGATAATCCCTGGGCAAAAAAAGATGCTAAGCCTGACACGCATGCTTGTTCGGGAAGCCATGTATGGCTTGGCCCAAGAGGAAATGGAGGTATAACTGTTGTCCTGAAAAATGATAATATATATAATAACTAATGAGAAAAGGAGTTTTTTTTTTTTTTAAACTATTTGTTATTGATTTTTTGTTAGGCCAAAATTACCTCTATCCTGAAGATCTTGTTCCTTTCACACGGAGCCCACTTTTCCTAATTGTTGATAGTGAAAATAGCCATGCTTTCAAGGCAGGTTTGTCATGACATTGTATCAAAAAAAGAAACAAAAATAAAGTTGATAATATTAATAATTGTAACTATAACAATGAGAAAAATAATAAATAATTCCACTTTCTTTTCATCTTTGTTTATAATTTTTTTTGACAATAATGATCAGGTTATACACGGTGCTGAGAGGGGAGAACCTGCAGCTATGCTTCTTTCTCCATCAGTCTCTCCTTCAGATTTAACAAGTAGTGGAAGCCTATTTACATATTTCTTGACTGCACCTCTTGAAGCCTTCTGCCATTTAGTCGGTCTCAATTCTGAATTTTATGAGGTACACTTATAAAAGAATGATAATGGCATCGTTAATCATTGTTTTTTTTTTTGTTGACAAAAGTGGGAGATATCCCACCAGTTTCATATATTTATTAATCATTGCTTAATAATTCGTTTTGCTGTAAACCTTTTTCCAGAGCAATTGTAGTGAAGCGGAACAACTATTATCCTCTTCTCTGGCAGATATAGAAGAGGCGCTCTGTGCATCCAAAGGCATGGACCGGGTTTGGGCTCAAGTCCTCCCTGACCCCTTTCTGAGATGCTTGATCCTGAGGTATCAATATATCCCTCTTAGATATCTTACATCATTTTATTTGTCTCATAATTGTCTTATATTTGTTATTGTATAAATAGGTTTATATTTTGCCGAGGAGTGTTACTTAACTACTCTAAAGAGAAAGATAGCGCACATTTGCCTGTTTGTGTACCAAGCTTACCTGAGGTGGTATCTCCAACCTTAGTCAGGAATCACGTCTTTCTTCTTGCAGATAAGCTCGGAGTTGTTGATCGTTTTCCTTCATTTAGATAACTTCAAAAGGAAAAAAAAAATAGCTGTTTTCTTATAGAATTACATATTATTTATTACCTCATGTAGATATAATCTTGGTAAATATAGAATCAGGATCTTGTTTTTATGTGTTTTTCTTTTTATATGTAGGCTGTGTTGTTTATTGATTGTTAGTAATAGATTTGCCGGGTTGTTTGTTGTAACAAAGGGATACGGTCATGTGATTGTAGAGCTGGTCTCATTTTTGTTGTAGAACTTTTTTTTAGTTGTGCAAGCTACTTCAAGTATTGAGCATTTTGAAACTCTGAAAGCAGTCATTTTAATTTTAGTTGAGCATAGTGTTTGGTTGGCAGTCCGGGCGGACCGGGCCGGGTCAAACCCGGGTGGGAGCACGGGCACGGGCATCTCGGGTAGGGCGGGTAGAACGGTCCGGGTAGGGCGGGTAAATTTTTTGAAACACGACCCTTGTCCGTACTGGTCGGCGGTCTGGGTTTGACCCAGATTGGTTTTTTTTTCTTTCCTTTTTTTCCGGTTTTTTTGTACCATCTATGTTTTTATTTTTTATTTTTAAACTAATAAATGAATAATATAACTAAAATACCGAATTAAGTAATTCTTTACGAAAATGTGTCATAAACGCTCCACAGAGAACATGAATACGGTGGTGTATCAAGAAAAGAAAACATGAAAAAAAATCCATTCATGATATATGTTCTCGATGCTTTCTCTTCTTCGTAGATCACCACATTCATACTGTTAGTTTAGTGTCCTGTCAAACTTTTGAAATTCTTACTCGGTCAAAAAGCTGCCATGTCATATGCAATATATATCTATACAATCATTGGTCACATGAAAATAAATCTGCTGTTAGTAGGACTATCTCAACCATTCAAAGTTTTTTATGCACGAAAGTCAAAGATTTTTTTTTTCATGTACGAATCTCAACAAAAATTAACAGCTGAAAATAACAGCAGATTTATTTCCATATTCACATGTATTACACGGTCCAGACTTTACTATGGCCCATATTCAAAGTTTTCCACGCACGGAACTCAAAGAATTTTTTTTTATGTGCGAATCTTGACAAAACTTAACGGCTGAGAATAACAACAGATTTATTTCCATTTCCAGATTAATCAGTTTTGCCTCATATGGTATGAGACCGATGGTTTTGTCATCGGTTCTGGAATGGATGACTTTGTGAGCGGTTTCAATTTTTTGGGACCGATGAGTTTGTGATCGGTTTAATTTTTTGAAACCGATAACACTGTCATCGGTATGGGTACTTTTCAAATTCTTTGTAAAAATTGTATAGATTGTTAAATTAATTTGTTGTTTTGTATATTAATAAAAATTTCGGTTTTTTGGGCCTTGTAACAAGGGTGAAAATAGAGCGGATAGTAGTAAAACTATATTCACACACACACACACACATATATATATTTCCGAATACGGATATGGAGTGGATATTAGACGGATCCGAATACATGTATATATGGCATTGGAAATTTATTAAAATATACTAAAGGTCATATTATTTATCTAATTATAATGGTTAATAACATAATATTTTCAAAATATACATTAAAATATAGAGTAGAACTAGGGTGTTTCTAAGTTCACCAAACTCAAACTCCTTTGTGAACTCAATTCTAAAATATATCGAATTGACTACAAACAATGAATCCAAACAATTGAAATCCTTATTCCTTACGAGTGATGCGTCTGCATGTGAAAATTTTAAACTTTCAAATTAATTTAGTGTAAAGTCAAGTGATCAAAATTAGAAGCTTTATAAATTAATTTTTATGCATTTATTTTTTAGAGGCCTTTTTACCACTTGACTCTATACAAAATTAATTTAAAATTTAAAATTTCCGCATGTAGACGCATCACTCGCAAGGTAGAATGATTTCAACGGTGTGGATTCATCGTTTGAAGTCAATTTGATAGATTTTAGAGTTGAGTTCATAAATGGACTTAGTGAACTTAAGAATACTCTAATTCTACTCTTAAAATATATGATATATATCTACTATTTAGATACAAATAATTAATATATAAAACTGTATCGGTATTCATATCCACACGGATATTTGAATACAGGATATCCACATCTAATTTTTTTGAATTTGGATCAAATACGAATCGTATATTATCCATACCATTTTCACCCCTACCTAGTACAAAATAAATTCTAAAATTTATGGAACTTAATGTTGACGCATTATTAGTGAAAAAGAATAAGTTTTATCAGTCTTTCATCTCACCATGTATTAACGACATGCTTTATTTGACATATTGCTTTTGTTTAAAAGGCTTTGAATATGACATGTAAAATTAAAGACCACGATTAACATTAAATCATTACCAAAGGCTGGATTTTAGAACTACATTTTGTAGTTAGTGTGTACGATAGTTTTAAGAATTTATTTGTTTTAGTTACAATATTTATGGAATACGCATTTTTACAAATAAAACATCTATGATATATATACCTTAAGTAGTGGGGTGCAAACATATCAGATAGTGGTAAAACTATATTTGTATTTGCTTTTATTTTTCAGATATGGATACAGGTTAGATATTAGACGGATACGGATACGGATACATATCGGATATTAAACGTATATGAATACATGCCAGATATTAGACGGATACAGATACATATCGGATATTAAATGGATATGAATACAGATATCCGCTTTTTATAATAGTGAATAACATAATTTTTTCATAATATATATTAAACTATATATTATATATTTACTATTTAGATGCAGATAATTAAAATTTAAAACCATATCCGTATCCGTATCTGCACAGATATTCGGATATTGGATATCCATATATTTGTCATTTTGTTTGTACATCTATTTCCATTCTCTCTCTCTCTCTCTCTCAAAATCATAACAAACTGATGTTAGAGTTGGAATTGTTGAACAATAATATACACAGTTCATATTTTTTAAAATTTCAAAATATAAGAACAAAATAAAGTTTGAGACATTTGGTGATACTAAAATTTTATGACTCTAAAAATCCTCTTGCTATTAGAACTAGTTGTTTAATTAATTTATTTTGCAAACGTTGAGGGCATGTTTGGTTGAATTGAGAATAAGTTATTTTTGGAATTATGTTATTGGAAATAGCTTATTCGGTATTTGATTGGATTCGAATAGCTAGAATAGTAAATCCAAACTTTTTGGCTATTCAAATAAAACAAACAATAGCAATTTTTAATTCGACTATTCAAGTTATTTTTCTTTTACAACCAAACATATATGTATAGGTTTATGTAGTAACTTAAATATAAAGTTATTACCATTAATTTACGGTGTTGGTGTTAAAAACATAATCACCTCTGGAATTGAATAAGGTGTCGCTTCATATCTGTCTAAATCAAAGAAGAGAAAAATAATTCTACAGATTTGATCGAGGATTGAAGATCATAGAAGAGAAATGCTTATTATGACCATAAGTGAAGCCGAGGATTGGATGAGAAAGATCAGGGGTGGAGCCAGACTTTCAGACTATGGGGTCAAACATGAATGAGATTAAGTATATAAAAAAATTCTACTACGAATGGATGTCAATTTCACCTTATTCTTAATTTTTTAGTTAAAATTATATTAAAAATCGAGTATAAATAAAAAAAATTTGCAAATGAATGGGGGTCAATTGACACCCATTCATTGTATGTAGCTCCACCTTTGAGAAAGATATGATGTTAGTTGAGGTGGACTCGGCTACTCTTCTCTCCTGTTATTCCAATTTGGACTGTTGAATTTTTTTATGCACAAATCTCGACACAGATAAACGGCTCCGATTTGAATAACAAAATTCTACTCTTCTATTTAGAGAGCAGCAGAGTCGAATCCAGTTGAAGTAACAAAAAATTTGGAGGCAAAGTAGAGAATTTAAAAACCAAAGAACAATTTATGACGATGATGTAGAGGTGAATGTATAAAGATAGTCAAGAACAAGAAAGTAAAAATAGTAGGGGAGAGATCAGATTTACCAATAGAGAGAAACTGCAAGGAAGAGATCAGGAAAATGGAAATGACACTTTTTAAGTTTAGATGAATTTGGATGGACAAATTAGAGAAATATGTTAGAGGTGATTGAGCAAAGGAGGGCCCAACAACAACAACAACAACAATAATCACAGAGAAATGTTCTGACTTTCCGAGCTATCATACCTGAGCGTGTCCTCCAACTAGGTTAATAGAAAAAGTCTTCTAATTTTGTCTAACTTCTATTTTTGGCGCTCATTAAATATTTCAAAATTTTGTTTATAATATTTTACAATGTTACTTGCAAACACTTAAACATATATCTGTAAGCATTTAAATTCTAAATTTATGTAGTTTTAACTCTTAACTATTTTTTTCTTCAAGTAAAAAAAAAAGAAATATTTCTTTTACCCTTTTTTTTTATATTTCTCTTGTCATTCTCGGCCATTTTTTTGACGATCCGCGATGAATTTTATGAATCTAAAAATACGAACGTTTTCTACTCAATTTTCTCTTTTAAATGAGATCCATGAAAAAAAAAAATACTTTTGAGTTATTTTGAAATAGTTTTTTTAAAGTAAAGCCCATGAGCAATTTAAAATTTTAAACTTTTAAACCTCAGTTTACAACCATTTAAACCTCTGATGTCACTATTTAAACTACTATGTTCAAGCATTTAAATCTCTGATATATATCATATAGTATCAAACATTTAAATCTCTGTATACAACTTTGAAAAGTAGTTGTGTCAAACATTTAAATAGTTTCCACATCAAGTTTAAAAGATCATAGACTGAGATTTAAAGTGATCATAGACTTTACTTTCAAAATAAAATAAAATAAAACGACTTGAAAAAAAAACTCAAAAATCGAATAAAAAACGTTTGTATTTTTAAATTCACAAAATTCATCATGGATTGTCAGGAAAATGGCTGATAATGATCAGAGGAAAAAAAAGAGTGGGTAAAAGGAATCTTTCCTTTGTTGGATCGAAAACAAAAGTAGTTAGGAGTTAAAACTACTCAGATTTATAATTAAAATTTTTGCAGATAGAGATTTAAGTATTTACGAGTAGCATTGTTAAAAGTTATACACAGAGTTTTAAATAGTTAGATATAAACGCTAGAAATGAAAGTTAGACATTAAATATTTAGAAAGCGCATTTGGGAATTTATTTGAGGTAAAATTATCAAGTTCCTTACTCTTATTTTATTATTATTATTATTATTATTATTATTATTATTATTATTATTATTATTATTATTTATTCACGAAGAATAACGGCTAGATTGTTATTTTTAATGTTATTTTTTTTTTTATCAAAGTTTAGTATTAATTAGTTATTATACTACTATTCTTAAAAGATTTCAATATGCGTATTTTGGTCTTTATTAATAGTTTGATACTTAAGTACACTTTGTTTTTCGTAATAATAACTACAAGTTTTTCGAAAGGGCTATTAAACATTGTTAGAAAAATTTTACAACAGAATACTTACAAATGATAATCTGGCAAAAAGAGGTTGGCACCTTCCAAGCATGTGTTTTCTGTGTAGAAACGCATTTGAAACAATTAAGCATCTGTTTTCAGAATGTCCTTTTATGCTGCAACTGTATGGAACAGTAGAAAGAAGAGTACTTGCAAATTCAACCAATTGGAGGGCTTTATTACAAAAAAAAAAAGCACAGAAATGGATAGTTGCAAAAGGAGGAGATAGAAAGACAAAGGAGATGCTCCTCTTAGGAATGTTTGTGGGATGGAGAGAAAGATGCTCACGAATTTTCAAAGATCAGATGAAAACACAATTGGAGCTGGTACAAGAGGTTGATGATATGTGGAGAACAAATCACTGAGCAACAAGAAGAGTCTTACTTATTCCTTGTTTTCTTTTCTGTCATTTTGAAAAAAGTAGTAAAATTTTAATTTTTCTGTTTTTGTTTTCATGTTAGATTTGATTCAATCAAGTTGAATCAATAGGATTTTCTTTCAGTTTTGCTTGTATGAGTTTCATCTTGAAATTCAAACCCTGTAGGGACTTCTCGGATCAATATATCAATAAGGACTAGATCCTTATTTTTATTAAAAAAAAACACATTGTTAGAAAAATTAAAAAGTTAAATGTAAGTCAAAGAGTTTATAATATTTGAATCGTCCCGTAATGATTAACTTTCAAATCTTAATCAAATGCATTGTTGCCGAACGGTTATAGTTCATTTAATACAAACCCTACAAATATTTAAAGTAAATATAAACATTATAGAATTTTACAAATTTCATACTTTTGAATAAAAACGCTGAAAAACGGGATAAACTGAGATTGATATCGAATCTGAAGCAAAATTTTCCAAATCAAACTTTTAGCAACACTCATTTTTTAAGGTGGTGATTTACCAATATGAAATATAGTCTTTGGATAATCAATACTAAATTTTAAGGCACAAGAAAATTTAAATTGAAAGGATTGAAAAGTAAAATATAATAGTTAAGCGTAAAACTTAAAACAGAACTACAAATACAACATTTTATGACAGGACTATATTATATAAAATAAAAAAATCAAATTAATTTCAATATACATGATTAAAATTATAAAATTATAAGATGACTAGGGTTGCTTGACTTTAAGATCCGTGCCCCTGATTGAACAAAAGATACGAATCAGCAGGAGCGGAGCCAAACTATCAAATTATGGATGTAAAACTCAAGCATAAATTGAAGTTAATCTTATAAAATTTTCTTGCTGTAAATCGGGATCATTTTACACTATTTATAATATTTACTATAATAAATAAAAAAATTGAAAAAAATGGAATTAATTGACTACCATGATTCTGCAACTGCCAATCGATTATTTGGAAGCTAGAAACTTCCAATGAAAAAATCAGATACCAAGCCGCATTTCACAATCAACCATGGGACAAATAAGCAAACATAATTAATTGATCGATAGAGAGTTCATCATATCGGGATCATTTTACACTGTTTAGAATATTTACTATAATAAAAAAATTGAAAAAAATGGAATTAATTGACTACCATGATTTTGCAACTGCCAGCTGCCAACCGGTTATTTGGAAGCTAGAAACTTCCGATGAAAAAATCGGATACCAAGCTGCATTTCACAATCAACCATGGGACAAATAAGCAAACATAATTAATTGATCGATAGAGAGTTCATCATATTTGGCTACCTAATTATTGGTTTGCATAGATTGTAGTAAGAATTTCATTACGAGCTCTTGATGGTACAGTAATCGCATTCCACCGATTACTAAGACCATTTACATCTCTGGTAATATGAGTTTCTAATTTGATGTGATAGTTTTTAATCTAGTTTGGATGTGGAAGATGTTTTTATTTAAAAAGTATGCAATTTCTAATTCAGTTTCAGAGATTTGGGAGAGTTTCTTATTTAAGCGTGTATCCAATAAAATGACCCTGTTCTCTTCGTTTTCTATAATTAAAAAAAAAATGTTTACTATAAGTGGTAAATAAATAAATATATATTGTTGTACTAAAATAGTGCATTAATATGTGCGTAAAAAATTGGCATGTTTTTCTTTCTACATGCAATTCAATCAAACGATCTAGCGAGTTTATGCAAGTTTAACACCTCACGAAATTATAAAATATAAATGATTCTAGCATATTTTTAATTTGTTGTGATATGTCCATTTAGGTTGTGTTTCAGAATGCGGAGTGAAATTACCATTAAAGAGAAGAAAAGGAAAGAGAAGCTCGCCATTTCACTTCGTTTCCACTCCGATTTGAAGGTGAAGAATTTCGTCAAAACATTGCGTAGTTTTCCCTCCGCACAGTATCGCTCCCTTCTGCTACCTCTCCGATTTCTCCTCTTTCTGGAGCGAGTGAACGACACCGGTCAGGCGTGGTCTGGCAAAATCCTATCTTCGCATAGTGATTCTCTCTTCCCCTCCCTCTGCGCACCGCCTTCTGGAGCACAGTCTTAATATCTTGAAAATATTATTTAAATTAAAAATAAAATTGTAAATTTACTCTCAGTTATTTAGATACATGCTTTAAATTTGAGTTAATTTGATATAATTAGTTATTTATCGTAAAATCATTAAAATATTCACTTATAAAATTTAAATATCTTCCAAATCGACTGAAATTTAATACACGTGCTAATTTAAACAAATATTTTATTAAATTAACAAGTAAATCAATATGAATAAAATTAAATATATCTTAAAACAAGTAATAAAATAAAAAAATCTGATCGGATTCATGTTTTTATTAGAAAAATATATATCGAATTAGATTTAAATAGCTAATTGGGTTCTAATTGGATTTAAATCAATTAACTTATATATAACTTTTGAATAAAAAAATACAATAAAAATAATAAAAATAATATATATATATATAATAGCTATATCGTATCCTTGATTTTTTAAAATTACCGTATCGTATCATATACCCATACCAGTATTCATGCAACATTGGTTACAGTAGATAGTGACCAGTGACAGAAACACTTATTGCAAATAAAATGATAATATTCTTCGACATGCATTCATTAAATGTCTTTTTCAGATTGGCTATGAACAGCTACGATTTCCTGGATCCTAATTAAATAAATTTGGAAAATAGATGTTTCTTTGCCAAGAAAAGACAAAGACTGGCTATTGATTCATGCTATTTTTGAATCTACCTACTCTATACCACTGACACTGATGTAGCCTCTCCCACTTGAGATTCATGGTATAATTCTATTTTATCATTTCATTTTTCCTGGAATGAAACTTTGACTACTCAAAATTTATCTTTAGAAAATATAACATAACGAAAGTTAAAAGGAAAATGATAGACAACAAATGGACTCATCCATTGTTGCAATCAATGTACATCATCCTCAACATACATAACGGAGTAACGGACTACTCGGGAAATCATCAGAGACTATGCTTTCTGTTTGGACAGCTCACCTCTATAGTGATGCATTTAAATTTATTAGAGATAAATGTAATTTGCAATTTACAGTAACTTAGTTTGCTATATATAGATAGGAAATACAATCCTGTAAAGCAATTATTACAAACTGAATGAATGAAAGCAATTTTATAATTCCTTCTTCTTCTCTAAACTAAGATGCTGCGATTTCGTAGTATTATAGCCGCCATATTCATATGGGGGCTTGCAAATACCACCTCTCAATCTCCTCCTTCTCTCAATTTGCTTTGCATCGCCATATCTACCAAGCTCGATCGCACAAATTTTCTAGGATGGCAATCCCAAATTATCCCAATTCTCCATGGCTATGACTTATACGACTATATCATCCGTCCCCAACCCGGCCATCAAGACCAGATTCTACTCGGTTGGTTGCGAACCTCTTTATCTGAAACCGTACTTGCTCAGGTGGCCTCGTACAACACCTCTTTTGATCTCTAGACTAATCTTAATAGCACCTTCGCGGCCACCACGAGAGCAAGGTTGCTTGAACTCCGTCGGAAACTCCTCACTACAACCAAGAAGGGCATGAGTTGTGACGATTACCTCATCATTATGCGCTCAATAGCTGATGAACTCACCTTCATCGGCCATCCTGTCTCTGAGGATGACCTTGTTATGTACATACTTGGTGGACTCGGCCCAGATTTCAACTCCTTAGTTGCTGCCGCTACCACCTCCTTTCAGTACAAAACTCCGTCTTTGGCCGAACTTCGGGCGGATCTTCTCAGTTACGAGAACCTCCTGCAAACTCAGCACTCATCCTCTTCTTCTCTTCCCTTTGCATCAAATCTCAACTTTTCATTCTCCTCAAGCCAACATAGGTGGGTCTCTCTCCAACACATCACCATCCTCATCAACATCAACATCAACATAGCTAAGCCCGTATATGTCCGTATATGCCTGGATTACCGCAAATCTGTTGAGATTTAAACTTGAAATTAGTAGAAGTTGATAAAATATATTAAAATATTATAGAAAGAGAAGTTTAAACCAACTTGCTTCTATGTTCATAGAAGAAGACACTAGAATACTATTGTAATATTTATATTTTGTATTAGTTTATTGTATAATATAAAGAGTGCTAGAAATATGTAAATGCTAATGAAGCTTGGAGAAGAAGGAATGCCAAGTCACATCTTGTGGAGGAAGAATTCGAAAGTAAAAAATTGTGGGCCATTAATTGTAACAAACTTCAAATTGAATTTGAACTTCTCCAATATAGTAGTGTATAAATAGAAGAGATATGTGTGAGAAATATATTTGTGTAAGATAGAAAACAAAGGATTGTACTCTTATAATATTTGATATGAATAGTTATTGAGTTTTAATTCCTCCTCTCTCCCTTTCTCTTTCTCTCATTTGTTGAAAACCACCACTTTTACTCGCTATAGCTTCCAACAAAGTGGTATCAGAGCCTTGTTAAAATGGCCACTAGAAATCCAAATATCTCCTTTCAATATCCAATTCTAACCAAAACCAATTATGATTAATGGTCATTGCGAATGAAGGCCATTATTGGTGCTCATGGCTTGTGGAACATTGTCGAGAATGACGTTGAAGAACCTGAAAATGATAGTGAACTCAAGTAGCTGAGTTAAATGTTTTGCAAAAGAAAAGAAAGTGAATGTGTTAAGTATCATCCATCAAGGATTGGACGACGACATGTTCAAGAAGATTGCCAATGAGACGAGTTTCTAAGGATGCATGGGAAATTCATAGAAATTCGATAGTTGGAGTTGATAAAGTGAAGAATGTACGGCTCCAAGCTCAAAGGTCTGAGTTTGAGTCAATTGTGATGAAAGAGAGTGAGTCCATAAGAGACTATTTCACTCAATGTTGGAAGTAGTGAATCAAATGAAGAGGCTTGGTGAAAAGATACAAGATGAACTACTAGAATTTCCTAATAAAGGCAACGGGAGCAAGTACCTGTTGCAAGCGTAGAAATGGTCGTTGCAAAAGATTTTGGTTTTCTGATTAAAGCAGTTTGATTGGGAATACCATGGCCTCCTTGTGGTTGTACGTGTTTATCGAACCACCCACATGGTGGACCACCCGACCTTTCTTAATTTTGTTCTCTCGATCGGTGCACGACTATTGGTCCCACTTCGGATTGTTCCAGATATCCACTAGCCCCTCTCAGATAGATTTATCCTTGCACCATGGGGGTAGGGGTGCAAACAGATCGGATAGTGCTCAACCCATATCCGTATCCGTATTTTTTTTCCGGATACGGATCGGATATTAATCGGATACGGATACAGATCGGATATTTTCAGATACGAATACAAATACAGATATAATTCGGATTTCTAATTCAAAATATATATCAAATTCTGCTATTACAAAATATATATAATTCGGATATTTTCTAATTAAAAAAATACATATCACGTCCTCTTCAATATTGCACAAGGGAATCTTTTACAATTAGTGAATCCGGACCATTCTTTTTAACTTGGCACGAATCTCAAAGCCCAATAAAAACAGCCCCTGCATTAGCCCCAATCCCAAAGCGGTGAGATTGAATCCCCAAACTCTAAAATAAGGCCTCTCCTGTACAGACTACAATGTTGGAAAGGAGTTAATCCTTGGATTTGCTTTTTGTATTTTGGGCTTCCGGCCTTGTTGTCAAGATTATACGGATATCCGAAAAATAAAAATATACGGATACGGATAATTATCCGTATCCGTATCCGATTATAAAATCCAATCCGTATCCGCATCCTATAAAAGATATCCGTATCTGTATCCGAATCCGCAACTATCCGTATTCGAATATCCGAATCTGCAAAAATTCAGATACAGATCCGGATTTTTACGGACAGTATCCGACACGTTTGCACCCCTACATGGGGGACACCACTCTTTCCACAACTCCTTCACCGGTCCTAACTTATCCTTACACTTTCTCCTTGCCTGATTCAGTGGACGAGTGTATGTTTCAGCAGCAATATTTTCCAGCACATCAAGACACCGACCCTCATTTTGGTCAACCGCTCATGAGTACCTCTACAAGAACTGTCATAGGATTACTAACCTGGCACTTGATGGAAACATTTTGTACGACTTATAAGGCCCCGACATTTCGGCCATGGTTAGGAGCCTTATGGTGCTCACCAACTTAGTGCAATCGAGTGACGCTTTGAACTCACAGTCACCCATGATAATAATTATTGTCAGTCCTCCAACTTCACCGGTTCACGGATCTTGGCAAGACCCCTTCCACGGGACTTGGCAGCCTTCTGTCCTCTCCTACCAGCTGCCCTTTTCCTGCCAGATGGCACTTTTGTTTCCACCTCATCTAGTTCTCTCCCTGACAGTCCAAAAGATTCCGGACATGCACGTAGGGGTCTACGCATACGGAACCTCCTACCACCATCATTATTGACAGCCACTAACTGTCCCAGCGACTCTGAGTCAGTTTCCAGATCATGCGAATTATCTAGAACCTGTTCCTGATGAGCTGATGTAGGAACATCAGATTCCGGTGTAGACACTGAATCTGAACTACCGACTTACTGCCAATATGACCACTTTAGCCAAACCTGATGAGGTGGCAAACAAGCTGTAGCACCGTCTTTTGCAACTATAGGAGGGGTGCGAGGGAGAGGCTCGGATACACACCCTTTTGGCCTCGGCGATGATTTTGAATGGCCTTCATCTACCATTCTACTAGTCGGGCCTTCCATCATCCTTTTCTTCGGTTTAAATCTTGGATTGGTGGGTTTGGGTCAAAAAAAGATTTTCACCGATGACACAGACTCTGCCCTAGTCTGGAAGGAGAAGAGACCAAAATATAGAGATGCAGGCTACATCTCGGAGGGCAGCTTCTGTCACAGTGACTTCTTCGGGGGCAGTTTCTGTCACGCCCACTTTTTCGGGGCATTTTCTGTCACAACCACAGTTTTAGGGGCGGGTTCTTTCAAGGAAGGCTAACCCTCATTGCCAGGATTGAGCCTCTTCAATCTTCTTCGCCCCACTGGGTCGACTTCTCCGGGTTTTCCACTCTTGGCATTCCTCGGCAAAACCTATGACGCAAGTGTTTGGAGAACACATGGTGGAGGAGACTGATCAGGTGATGGCATATCCATCAATGTGTTGCATCCCGGCGTTGGGTGGGTGACACAAGTCCCTGGTTTTAGTGGAGGTTGCACAGTTATGACCCGACCAATCGGTTCTAGCTGGGTGGGGTTGATACGCCTATATAGGTCACTACCCCTTGGCAGTGGTCGTGAGCTAATCCGCCCATTGATGTTAGGTTTCTGTTTCCAGGCCAATTTCCCAAGTGCAGGCTTGGCCGTTGCTACCTTAGTTGACGGCAGGAAGGTAAGCATCACTGCCTCAGTTGGCAGTTATGCACCAGTAGTGGCTGCGGCAGTCGGTAGAGGGGAAGAAGCAGGCGTCGCCGCTGCTGCCTGGGCCGACAGCGAGGAAGCAAGCGTCGCTGCTTCAGTCGACGGTTATGGAACAGGCTTGCTGCCTCAATCGGCAGCAATGAAGGAGCAGGCATCGCCGGTGCTGGTTGAGTTGGTGGCGGTTGCGGAGAGGGCGTCGCTGCCTGACTCGCCGGTAGCGGAGCAGGCACTACTGCCTCAGTCGGCGACGGCAAAGGAGGAAATTTAGCTAACTTATTTTTGGGCGGCAGCGGGGGTCTTGATCGAACCTTGGGTGTCCTCTTGATCTCGGAAGCGGTAGGCTCAATACTGGGGTTCAATTGAGTGAATTTCCGACGCTGGACTATGTCCGTCCCATTCTTGTTGATCTGTGACAGTTAAATTTGTTTAGGTACTGAACTGTCGAGGAATTTTATAGAAATGTAACACGAATATTTCTAAAGAAATGTAATAATAAGGACTACAATTGTAAAGAGAGAGACCAGACCCCGAAGGCGCTTAATCCCTAAACTAACCCATAATTTAAAATCTTATAACCCACCTAACAAACTTTTTTAAAGGAACTACCCCGGGCGGGTAGGGTGGGTTCAAGCCCAGTCCGGGTTCAAACCGGCCCAGGCATGGGTCACGAGTAAAACGAGTTTTGTTTCAAATTTTCAAATCCGGTCCAGATTTTTGCCCATCCTGGCCTACTCTTGACCCGGGCCAAACCCGTGCACGGTCCGATCCGAGCAGACACAGATCAAGAGCGGACTGGTCCAGGTCACTGATCAAGGGTCCAAATTCAAACACTAGTCAAGCATGGCACAACATTTATCAATTTGATGAAAAAAAGGCATATTGTAAGCGGGAGAGGAGGGTGTCCGATGCCCATCGGACCAGAGTCTGTTCGATGGGTGTCCGATACCGTCCGATTCACTTCAAGATCTGTGCGCATCACTTTAATATCTGTGCTGTTTGTTTTAATATACGTGCGCATATATCTTGAAGTAAATCGGACGGTATCGGACACCCATCGAACACTGTTCTGGTCCGATGGGCATCGGACATCCTCCTCTCCCATTGTAAGCCGGGTACAAACAACACAGCTGTCAGATGTATCTTTTTGTTGTGGAGTCATTGACGAGATCTCATGGATTTGAATGATTCATGGGACCGTATTTGTATTTTAATGAATCTGGCACAGTGAGTGTGACAGGGAAGCGTGAGGTAAAATTAATATTAAATTCTTCATGGGGACAACTTCAGCATCAGGGCATTGTATCAGGTGTGATGTTATACACGATCTAGTGGGCTCTAATCTGTAATGGGGTCTGTAATGGGGGAGCAAGGGTTAGGGTCCGATGTCCATCGTACTCAAACTGAGTCCGATGAGTTCCATAACCGTCCAATCTGATTAAGAAATGTGCGCATTCATTTTAATATCTGTGCACACGGATCTTAAAACAGATCGGACGGTTTTGAAACCCATCGAAGCCAGTTTGAGTCTGCTCCCCTGTAATGGTCCATTGGGTTTGTTCCCAATCAGAAACTTTTAATTCTATCTATTTTTCAGTTTTACATTGCAAAAAACAAAATTTCAAGTAGCATTATCTATAAGTACTGCATTAATATTGACTTGACTGATTGTACCTAATTATAATTGAACAGTACAATAATTGATTTGACACAGCTAATATTAATAAAAACAAAAAGATAATTGGACAATACGAGAAGTTGATGCACATTTTTTTTTGGGAATTGATATTTACATTTATATTAATCTAAATCAATTCTTATTATCAATACACTTAACATAGTTTGATATTAGTGTTATATATTCTGCAAAAGTTTAATTGTAATAAGAAAAAAAAATCAACTTCCTAAAAGATTTTTCATTGTAATCACAAACACCTATGTTTTTTCATTGTAAATTTTTACAAGAATATTTTTTAAACTGTCAAATTGTATTGTAATAAGGAACCTATCCCAACAAATCCAATTATCATAAAAATATCCGTTGCCGACATGCTGTTAAAAGAGTGTTCGACTTTGAACATCTGGGGCTTGTTCGGCCGTTTACTGTGCGCATGAGAAAAAAAAATTCACTTAGTCAGCCCATGCACGACCATTAAAAAATTTTCATTCTCGTTCCCTTTAAATGGCAGAACAAGCCCTTATTATCTGTTTACTGTTGAACAATAAAATTCTTCTTGAAACGGTTATAATTAGTCAACTAGAAATGGAACGGTATAAATCTGAAAAAGTTTACAGTATAAAAAAAAGAAGTTAATTCTTATTCAATATCTTTTTTTGTTCATAAAATTCTATTTTATCTTCAAAACATTAATTGGGCCTAATATTCCTCAAACTGTAAATTTAAAAAACGTGTAAACAATTTTTCCAGAACCTAAAATAAAGGAAGATTAAAAAACAATGTGCATAAACCGATATAGTATGTGAAAATTTCAAAACAAAAAGAAAGAAGGAAAAAAGAAAAATGAAAGAAACGGAGATCTTAAGAAAAAGCCAATAAAAAAAGAACAAAGGCCATGCTCAGAGAACAATAAAACCGGTCCGGTCCGTTCTTTCATAAATCGGACGGTTCAGATGCTCAGAGACCTCTCAAGTTCTAACAATCGAAGAGAAGAGAAGACATCAAGGCCATGCTATTTCCATGCCAAATCTTTCTAACCTCCGTACACTCCGCCGTGTATACAAGCACAGTCTCTCTTCCCTCCAAATCCATGTTCAAAACACAAAAATCGGCTCTCTTGGCCGAGCTGGCAACCTGAATGCCGCACGCAAGGTGTTTGACGAAATGCCTGAACGAGATGTTGTTACTTGGAACGCCATGCTGACCGCCCATTGGAAAAATCGCGATTTGGAGGGTTCAAAACGAGTCTTTGGTTCCATGCCCGAGCGTGATATACTTTCTTGGAACTCTATAATAAGTGGTTGCATTGAAAATACTGAGCCAGAGGAAGCATTTAAGTACTTTGTTAGTATGCCAGAGAGGAACATTGCTTCTTGGAATACAATGCTTTGTGGGTTTTTGAGATATGGTTACATTGGCAAGGCCGAGTGGTTGTTTGGGGAAATGCTGGAAAAGAATGTGATATCTTATACTGCCATGGTAGATGGGTACATGCGGCACAAAGAAATCAGAAAGGCGCGTGATTTGTTCAATATTATGCCACAGAGAAATGTTGTTTCTTGGGCTGTAATGATTAGGGGGTATGTAGAGAATAACATGCTTGATGATGCCAAGGAATTGTTTGATCGTATGCCACAGAAGAGTTTGGTAGTTTGTACTGCTATGGTGACAGGGTACTGTAGAAAGGGACTGGTGGCATGTGCAAGGGAAATTTTTGACCTAATTAAGGACAAAGATACTGTCTCATGGAATGCTATGCTAGCAGGGTATGTACAAAATGGGCACTGTGAAGAGGCCTTGAAGCTCCACATCCAAATGGTACGTGCCGGTGCTAGACCTGATCATGCGACCCTGATTTCATCTCTTACTGCTTGCTCTTTTCTTGCTATACTTCAACAAGGAAGGATAACTCATGCATTAGCAATTAAAACCATGCTTAATTCATACACGCCATTTTGCAATTCCCTGATAACCATGTACAGTAAATGTGGAAGCATGGGAGATTCTGAGTTGGTGTTTTCTGGTATAAAAGGCCGAGGGCTTGTGTCATACAATACCATAATTGCAGCTTATGCACGGCATGGAAATTACCAGAAAGTTCTCGCTTTCTTCAAAGATATGGAACAAAATGGGATTTATCCAGATGAGATCACCTTTCTCAGTCTATTATGGGCATGCCGCCATGTCGGTAAGGTCAAAGACAGCTTACAGTGGTTTGACTTGATGGTTTCAAAGTACAATCTAACTCCTCAACATGAGCACTATGCTTGTATTGTGGATATACTAAACCGTGCTGGTGAACTAGAGAAGGCCTCTGCGTACATTAAGGAAATGCCGCACAAGGCTGAGAATGCTGTCTGGGGTTCTCTATTGGGTGCATGTAAAACATATGCAAATGTTGACTTAGGTGAATTAGCGGCCAATATTCTCTTAAAGTTAGATTATCAGAGCTCGGGGGCTTATGTCATGTTATCTAATATTTATGCCTCAGCTAGCATGTGGGGGGCCGTAAACAGGGTCAGGAATTTGATGAGAGAAAGAGGGGTGAAGAAAGTGCCGGGTTCTAGTTGGGTGGAGATAGGAAATAAGGTGCATTGTTTTCGAGTTGGAGATGCGTGTCATCCGGAGATGGATAACATAGTGGCAGAGCTTCACCAAATTAGTTTGCATATGAAATTGAGTGAGAAGAAAGTGGATATTGGATTATAGTAAGGTTGCTAGCAAGAAGATGCTGCTTGTATACTGGTTCTTAACATAATACATATTTTTCTTGGAATGCTAGGAAGATTCATACTGATAACTTTTCTTTACATTCAAACTGATAGCTGAAAGGTTTTACCAGAATCAAAATACAAACCATATTGTGTTACATGACAAGTATACTATAGAACAAAATAAAAAAAAGTGAAAAATAGTAAAATAATAATCCAGTAAAAGCTCCCAAGGCCTTCCACAACAGAAAACTCACAAACAAACCAAATTGACTGCAGTTTGAATGCACACTCCATAAAAAACTTTACTGCATCAAACTTAATATGAGGCGGGAAGCGACGGGATAGGTTTGAAGCCTTTCCCTTTAAAAAAACTCCTGAATCTTCCAAAGAACTTTCCTTTTTTCTTTTTCCTTTCTGAGCCATCAACACTAATCAAGAAATCCCTCTCCAATTGATCAGTATCTTCAGTGATGGCCACTGACGCGGCCTTCATCTCTGAAAGACTACTTAGGGATGCAATGGACGCTGCTTCTTTCGGTGATTTGTTGCCATTTTCTTTGGCATCAAGCGGAGATTTGCATCCGTGACACGGCGAAAAATAAGGCGATGTGGACTTAGGTGTTGCTTCAACTAAAAGCATGCGATTGAGTTCCCTCAAGCTACGTTGCGCTGCAGCTTCACTAACTTTGAGAGATTCATAGTCGAGTTTGATCGTTTGCAACGCATCCTGTTTCTCGGTTAAAATTTTGTTTAACTGTGAATTTTCATCCCTGACTGTCTCGAACTCCTCTTTGATTGTGTTAATTTCCTCCAAGGATTTCTTGAGGTTTTCCCTTAGCTTGGCGTTTTCCTCTCGAATAACCTTTTGGGACTCGAAAAGTTTTGTGTTCTCTTGTTTCAGTTTGTTGTTTGCTTCAGTGGATTCTTTAACACAAGCCAGAAAGCTCACTTCTTTCTGATGCCATGCGGCTGTGCTCTCTTCTACTTCAATTTTTGTCTTGTCTAACTCACTTTTGGTTGCTGTGTGCTCATCTTTTACCTGATTATAATGAAAGCATTGCTTAAACAAATGAACATGTGATCTCAAAACAAAAGGAGGGGGGAGATGATCTATATATATATATATATATATTAGCTTTTTAATAAATTTTGTCACTTTACATAAAACAGAGACTGCTACCAGCAAGAGAGACATTAATTTAGTTGATTTATTTGAAGTATTAATGGGAATTAACTAATTAATAAGCACGGAACAAAGCATTTAGCTTGTGAATTACTAGAGTAGAACTAGGGTGTTCCTAAGTTCACCAAGCCTTTTGGTGAACTCAACTCTAAAACCTATCTGGTTGGCTTCAAACAACAAATCCAAATTGTTGAAATCCTTCTACCTTACGAGTGATGCGTTTACATGTGAAAATTTTAAAACTTATTTCAAATTGTAAATTTTTTGCATATAGACGTATCACTCGTAAGGTAGAAGAATTTCAACAGTTTGGATTCGTCGTTTGAAACCAATTGAATAGGTTTTAGAGCTGAGTTCACAAGAAGTTTGGTGAACTTAAAAACACCCCAGTTCTACTCAAATTATTATATTGAGTTTGGTGCTAAAATTGCTTCTTGTTTTTTTTTAATAAACCTCTTTGTTATAGTTAGATACGCATTTCAACTACTTGTATTAATTAACACCTGTAATAGTTGACGTGCAGGCATGCCAATGCAAATATTTTTTTTTTTATAATTTTTTTTGATGCGTCATTTGAATGAGGCTTATTTTAAAATATTTAAATTTTGTATTAAGTAATACAACTTGACTACCACATTATTATTTAATTAGTCTCAATAAGTCACATAATCAAGCCTTGGTTTTGTTTCAGCATAGAAATTATCATTTAATCTCTTCAAACAATAATTATATATATCTATCAAATATAATAAATACGCATTTCTAATAAAATAAAACTGTATGAAAATGGAAATAATTCTAATGAGTTTAGATCCATCGACCATGAAATTTAACTTGACAAGCACCATAAGTAAATTATAAATTATAAATTGTTGAACACTAATAAGTATGAAAAATACTTAAATTTCATCAATATTTCAATGTTATATATCACCAAGCAAATTGAATTTCTAACGGTTTGTATTTAACTATGGTAACTACAAGAATGGGACAGTAAAAAGTGACTATCTGCGAGGGTATACTGACAGAAAAGTATTTTTTCTATTAGCAACAGGAGTATCCGCGAGGGTATACCGACAGCATATATCCCTCGCGGATTCTGTTCCATTCTCAGTTACTAGCACAATTTTTCAACCCGCCCAGAAAAAAAAAAATTAAGGAATGATGACACAAACACAAACAATGTTTCTAATTTCCTAACAAAATTCATCCTTTTCATTGTTTATGCTTAATATAAATCATTTTTTTTTTCTAACCTCTTTAAGGAGAAGAGCCAATTCATGCATGGCATTGTTAGCTTTATCCTCTGCTTCCAGTGCTGACTTCAATTCCCTTCTCAATGTCTTCACTTCTCCACCACCACCACCTGTGCTCTGTTTCATCGAGTTTATCTCAACCCTCGCTTGCTCGAGAGAGGTTTTGGTTTGTTCAAGCTGTCTCGTCAGCATTACCAACGATTCATGCATCTTTCTCTCTGATTGCTTTGCTTTCTCCACCTTCTCTAACATCTCCATTCTCCTACCATCATATTCATTGGTTTGAGAATTTGATTTCTTTTTTAGTTCTATTAGTTCATTTAGAACTTTTGTTTTATCCTCTCTCTCCTTCTTGAGTTCTTCTTCCAATTGGTGCAACTGTACACTATGTGCATCTGGGATTTTATTGATTGGAATCTTCATACAGAAAAAACAAAACCAAAAGAAATTAATAACACCTAAAACATAATTTCAAATTTTGGTATTGATCAAAGATGGAAATCTCTATATACCCCAGAAAAGTGTGCAACTTTGGTGGATTTGGAAGAAGCCAAGTTTCTGCAATTATAAAGAAAATATATATACATAAGATTAAATCATATCATATGCAATTAATTCAATTAAGAGGATGTAAAAATGGGATCTATAAGCAACCTGGAACTGAAAGATAACATCTTAATTTGCAGCACAAAATTAAGAAGAGATAATTAAATAGTCAACTCAGAAGCTGAGAAGCTCAGAAGAAGTAGATAGACGAGAAATTAAGACCTCCCTCCATATGTTGTTGCTGTGTTCAAACTTCAAAACTTCAGACTGAGAGAATTGTGGTTTTAAGAAAGAACAAAATTCAAAACTGTCGGTTTTGTCAATAAATTCAGATAAGACTTGGAAGAGAGAGAGAGAGAGAGAGATTTTGTCAAAATGGTAGAGAAAAAGTTGGTCTTATGTGCCGGCCTGAGAGAAAGAATGAGTCGTAATTGTCGTTCTCTGATATCCTAATAAGGCTCGCAAATTATGTTTTCCCTTGTTAGAAACAAACAAATAGTTTGGATTCGGTTCGGTTTTTTTTTTTTTTATATTTTTTTGCGAATAAAACATATTACATGTTTTTTTTTGCGTTTTAAACGAAGTTTGATTCAGAACGTTAAAAAAATGAATAAAACGTGAATTATTCACAAATCAAACGTGTATATTGTCACTATGATTAGAAGAAGGAAATTGTGAGTGTTATGGTAGAAGTTGGATCAAATTTTATTCAATATTAGATCATAATAGTGATTTGTATTAAAATTTGTACAAACAATTTTAAAATTCGTATATATTAAATATTCACAAATTTGGGAGCAGCTTGGGTACGACGCCCATTGGACTCAAACTGGGTTCGATGAGCTCCATAACCGTCCGATCCACTTTAAGATCCATGCGTGTTGCTTTAATATTTGTTCGCTTAGCTTTAATATCCGTGCACACGGATCTTAAAGTAGATCGGACGGTTATGGAGCTCATCGAACCCAGTTTGAGTCCGATGGGCGTCGGACCCAAGCCGCTCCCCACAAATTTTGATGCGAATTGAATGGCTTCTGACATTGAATCGAATTTAGTTCCATCAGAAAAATCAGTTTTATTCGATAAACTTTTTCAGAAAAGTTAATTTTGATTATGAATATTAATAGAGATGAAATTAGTTCCTAATATTGTGAAATAAAAATACAGCACTGAATTTTAGAAAGGAATATCCTTACACTTTTATTTGCGTCAAACTGATTCTGCAAATTTTAAATAAAACAAAATTAGTTCTAAAAATAAAAAAATAGATTAATCTTTAACTTCTTTCAAAATAATCAAGTTATTCTTTTAAGTTCGTATTTTTGGCTATAGAATTAATAATTGAAGAACCAATAATGTTTTTATTTTTAAATTTAAAGGTTAAATTGGAGCAAATGAAAGTTCAGCAAGCTGTATCATGATGAACTAAGGCTGGTTCATCAACATAATCAGTTGTTCTTTATGAGCAGAATTTGTCTCTGGAATTCAGATTTTGAATAGTTTAAGTTGAAAACACTAACTTTGGAGTTCATAATAAACTATCTGATCTACATAGAGAGAGCTTTTAATTATTCTCAAACGCAAATAGTTCATATCTCGTTTAATTACTACATGATTTTATTTTATTTTATTTTTAAACGTATACAAATTTTATTCTATAAATGTACAGATTTTCTTTAATTTCTTTCCAAAAAATATATTTCACGTCATGTTCTTGTATTTGTCTTGACTTCATTATACTTTGCCTTCGCCAAATGCAAACCATAATATATATTAAATTTGTCATGACTCATCACATTATTGAATAAAAATTAATGTGATTTATGCAGGGGCAGACCCCGCCTAGTTCAGGAGAGGTCAACTATTTCTCTCTGGATTTTGAAGTTTTATACAAATTTATAGATTTGAATCGATTTTGTCTCTTTATGGAATTTTATTTGTTCCTCTCTGAATTTTTGGTTTGTAATTAATGTTAAATTTAGGATTAAAATTTTGATAATTTTTTTAAATTCTAATTAGTAATTATGATTAGAAATCAGAGTATTGAAAATTAGAAGTCAGAGCATTGAAAATTAAAAATTAAAACATTATTTTTTTATCTTATATCCAATTAACTAATGGATTTGAACCCGATTAACTATTCAAATCCGATTCATTAACTTCTTGTTTATTTGACAAAAATTCTGGATGCGCCCTAGATTGATGTTTTCTTATTTGGAGTAATTTCCAAAGACTAATTGATGTCAAACAATCCAGTTACTCGCAAATAACTTGTAAAAATTCAAAGTGTTGTCACTGAAATTTTGCTTTCTTGAACCACCATTTCGTTTTCACTTTTGAATTTTGAGTCCTCGCTGTCGTTCTGCTTTTCCTTTGAACATGTCAAAGAATGGCTTTTTTTTTCCCCTCTTTTTGAAGAAGAATATCGTGGAAACCTTTAAGTGCACCTTTACTTAAAAACAAATAATTAAAGCCCAATAATTTGGTTTTCTTATTATATCAAGTTTCATGCTGATTTTATATATTAGGTTTCGTGCTGACATTTCATTGCCAATCATAAGAAAATTTTGAAATTAATTCTGGTTAATAACATATTTTCGTCGGGAACCAAATCTCCTGTTTTCCTGTGGTTAGGAAATTTCTGCTCTTAAAGTCATTGCCGGGTGGGTCCGGGGTGGGTACGGGCAAAATTATATTCAATATTTAAATATCAAAACCCACTCCAGACCCATCTGGCAATAACTTTAGGGGCAGAAATTTGCTGCCCACAGGAAGGCAGGTGATTCGGTTCCTTTAGTCGAACTAACATTTGTTGATACAAGGTTAATACTTTACTTTCTCCTTCAAAAAAAAGGTTGATACTTTACTTTAATTCCGACTGCAATTGTTGAAAAAAATTAACAACAACTTTTTTTTGTTTGACAAGTTATTGCCGTCTGATTAGCAATTTTTCAACACAATTAATGCTTTAGCTTTAACAGAGTTAGGAGTTGTTAGGAAAAAAAATTCACAATACTTTAAATTGTTTGCATTTGTTAACATAAAGAAGCATGTAAATGTAATTGGGTTAGTTTAGAAAATAATCATATGAAACTTTTAGATTGATATCTTACAGGCTAATACTTGATTAAACAAGTCTAGTTTTTTACTAAAGTTAATAGAGATAGGAGTAGGTCCAATGGGCATCTGATCTACTTTTAAGTTCAATTAGCTCTAACACAGTGAGATTAGCATTAAAATATGTGCGCACGGAAATTGAAACAGACTTGCACGGATTAATGTAGTTCGCACAAATCTTGATGCAGATCGAATGATCATTACACTCATCGAACCAAAGTAGGTCCGATACTCTGAATTCAAGTTAATATAGTTAGAAACAAAAAAAAAATATTTAGAGAAACTACAATCAATATTTAATTTGAAATTACAAAATATTTATAGAAGTCGGACTAAAGTGCAAAAATCCTGACATTATTGCTACAGATTTATGACTTATGATTTTCCAGGTAGCAAAGGTATTTATTTTCTTAATTTCTTTGATTTTATATTTGACTCTAAAGGCTGGCAATGATAAAGAGTTTGACTCGTTATCATGGAAATATAATAAGTCTTTGCACATTTAATATTCTATGAAGACATCATAATCATTAAAAACTTTTAAATATCTAATTTTCCATTAAAACTTACCAAATTGTCTATTTTACAAAAAAAAAACAAAAAAAATTCTTATTTTTCCTTTCTTTAATCTAATTTGAATTTTTTATTTGACTGATTAGAATAATCCAGTTCTTAAATATTTAAACTTTTATTTAATTTTAAATATTTAAACAAATAACTCCTTTTTTTTTTCCATGAATACAGATTCAGTAGCTAAACTTGTAAATTAGCATTTAACATTTGATTGATTATAATTGAAAAAAGAAATATTTATTGTAGTTGGATAGTAAGAATGTGCTCGTTTGAAGAGAAGGATAAATTATTACTTTCATCTTAAAATAAAATATTAATAATAAGTTCATATAAAAACTTAAAATTAGATTAATCAAAACGAAAATAGAGGTTATTTGTGTTTAGTGGGATAATAAGCAATTTTCAAATTTTCAGGGAAAATTTTGATATTTAGATGGATATGATAACAATTAGCCAATTACCTTTACCTAAAATGAATTTTTTTGAATGTTTTTTATGGGAAAATAGGCAACTTACAATATTTTAATTAATATACCAACAATTCTCCCTTTAGTAATTAACAAGCCCAAACGATTATTTTAAAATATTGTTGGCAACGGAACCAATTGTATGGTTAATATGCACGGGTGCAATTCTAAAAAAACACATGTCAAATAAAAAGGGAAAAATATTTTTTCTTAAGTCAATTATTATTATTATTATTATGAGGGATCCATTTACAACAATTTTTAAGTTACAACATCTTACAACAATTCGGTTTTGTGATTTTAAAATTCCAAACAGTCGATCCAAACCATTCAATATGATATCTATATTAAAATGTACTTGGAGATAAAATTTTATATTTTTATGAATTTTTTACTATTTATTAAGTATTTTACAAAACTGTTGTTTTTAGACAATTACGGACCACTGAAAAAAAAACAGTTTTGTAAAATACTTAATAAATAGTAAAAAATTAAAAAATGTAAAATTTTATCTCCAAGCACATTTTAATATATATATATCATGTTGAATGGTTTGGATCAACAGTTTAGACTAAAAATTGTAAAATCCGAATTGTTGTAAGATGTTGTAACATACAAATGTTATAAGTGGATTCGTCCTTTATTATTATTATTTAAAAAATTAGAAACCCATTGTATTACTAAAACCATAATAACAAGAAGTCAACATCTAGTTTTTGCCATGCCAAAACACCCCAACCCCCCCCCCCCCCCCCCCCCCCCACACACACACACACACACTCCAGACTCGGATCTCGGATTTCTAAAGTAATCCAATTTTTTAGTTTAGATCCGGAACAATTCAGTCGGAGGTGGAGCCCACAAGGTCCCTTTAATCTGACGATTCGAATCTAAACTAAAAAAATGAGTTACTTTAGGAGATCCAAAACCCCCCTCCCCACAATGTCAGTCCACACACATTCACATCATAAATCATCTATCTATCATGAAAAAAACTCAACAGTTAGTTATTAAACCAACGATAATAGATGTGTTGGTAAATTTTATGCTTGTACAGATTTGCAAGTACATCTACCAGCAACTGAGCCTGACTTTTAAGTAATAAGAATCAAACGTGAATTGATCAATCATATAAAATTTTCATGCTTCGAAGAAGAATATTTTCTTTACGTACCAAAGTAGCCCTTTTTCATAAAGTTTCACCATCCAATCTAAACCATACCTTCCTTTTTTTTTTCTTTTTTTTTCTTTTTTTTTCCTGCAATGTGGATCCTTTTTTGATGCCATTGATTCTACATTATCTAAAAAAAAATCAATTTTACAGTACCCATAATATTTTACTCTAAATTATACCAAAAATTATGTACAAGTACAGAAATTTTGAAAATAAATGAAAACCAATTAGCTCCATAATATGTGTATCAGCCCCTGCCAGCAACGATTATGGAACAAAATAAGAACACTGAAAGGTCTGTATCGATACTATATTGGGCTTCTTCTTGCATAAACAGAATTGTTACAGCTCGTTGTCATCTTAAGAGTGCCTCGCATACTACTCATTGGACATTGGGTTTGGGTCTATATAACCTGGCACAATTAAGTGGGCCCATAAAATATCAACAATTGTATCTCACATAAATTAATCCTAGAGATTGATCACATCACACAGCATGACAGCAAAATGAACTTTTGTTTTCTTTAAAATTTATTTGGAAGGCTGGGCCACAGGGCCAGGCAACAAAAAGTTTTCATAAAGATTTAATCTAATAAATTGTTGAGTTGCTAAAAGACAACAGCAGTGTCAAATCTGGCAACCAACTGGCTTCATAAAATAAACAGCTAATTGATAGTAATACAAAAGAAATATGAAAAATCACGCTCGTTGTCGTTGGTCACTTGGTCGTGGCACCCATAACACATGCGCATGAGCTACAGAGAAATGCCATCTGATTCTCACCAGGTTGGCATTTCAATACTAATACTAATAGTAACATACTAACATGCATGTGCCATTGTACCCGCATCAAATCCAAATATCCTGTACAGTAATCGACGATCGACACCGTAATGCTGAAAATGACCTGTTAGGTAACTAAAATATGCAGGACAAACTGTCAGTTGCTGGATTGTAATGGTTTTTGTTAAAGAACTGGAACAAAGTATCCGAATTGGCCATCTCAGAGCAGCAAAATTTTGACTTTGCTTCGTGGGAGAATCTCAGAGATATAGGACAATTAATATTTTAACTATAAATAGGTACAGAAACGGTCACCGCTTATTAGCCAGCAACTAACAGAAACGCTTTTACGTGGAGGTCACAAGCTGAGGGGAATTCATAGCCTCTGCATTAATTCAAATAGAAATCTTTTTAGTTAATGAATCTCAATTATTTGATTTTAAACAGAGTCAATCTAATTTCTGCTTATAACATAAGAGATTTTTCAATATTAGTGTGGATCTAGTCTGCATGAATCTTGAAACAGATCGGACAGTTGAGATTTATTAACTCAAAAAAAATATCTCAATCATCTAATTTTAAACGGAACCAATCCAGCTCTTGCCTATAACATAGAAGATCTTTCTATATTAATGTAGATCTATTGGACGGTTGGATTGAAATTTATTAACTCAAAAAATATCCTTTTAAGTTAATACAGAGGATACACGTTCTGAGGGGATGTGAATTCTAAAAATGAATCCATATCCTCCCAGGTACCGTATGAGGGAATCTTTTACAATTATCTAATCTCAGCCATTCAAACTATGGAACGGTTGGGATTAAATGAATGAAAATAATCCCTCCTCGCGTGCAAATCCCAAATCAAATTCAAAGCTCTCTTCATCTCTTCTCCTGTCGACTCCTCTCTCTGTCTCTCATTTCCTCCGCCGTGCTCCGCTTTCCCGTTTCCTTCAAGCACCTTGTGTCGCTCCTCTCCGCTTTTTGTCTTTCCTGCTATTAAGAGAAGAAGCGAAAGAGCTATTGTCAAATCTTGTGTTGCTCCTCTCCGCCGAACTCCCTGGCTCCTTGCTGAGTGCTGACAATTAACCAATCAACCAACCTTGTGTCGCTCCTCTCCTACTCCATATTATATTGTCTCTTTTTTCTTTTGACTTAAATCTTGTCTCTAAGATTGGTTGTCATCTGGGTTCTCAAGTGTGTGTGCATGTGAGATTGTTGATTTTGATTCAAGAATACAGTAGAGTACTGGATGTTTTCTTAAGAATGCACAATAATGAAATATGTGTTTTTCTACCAGCTTTTTCTTTTGGTGGATGAATATTTACTCTAGCTTGGCGGAGGAAATGAGAGACAGAGAGAGGAGTCGACAGGAGAAGAGATGAAGAGAGCTTTGAATTTGATTTGGGATTTGCACGCGAGAAGGGATTATTTTCATTCATTTAATCCCAACCGTTCCATAGTTTGAATGGCTGAGATTAGATAATTGTAAAAGATTCCCTCATACGGTACCTGGGAGGATATGGATCCAATCCCAGCTCCCAGGGAACGCGTATCCTCTGCATTAACTCAAAAGAGAATCTTTTGAGTTAATGAATATCAACCATCCGATCTGCTTTAATATGCATACAAACTAGATCAACACTAATATTAAAGACCCCGGTGTTAAAATCAGACGGCCGGATTGACTCTGTTTAAAATTAGACGGCTGAAATGCATTAACTCAAAAGATTCCCTTTTGAGTTAATGCAGAGAATACGTGTTCGTTCCCAGGTACCTGACTCGAGACAATTGAACCAGACGGCCCAGATTTACTCTTCTCTATTCAGATAGCGCAGGGGCTATACTATTAGTTGTGCTTTGAGATTCGTGCCAACTCTAAAGAACAATCCTGAGCCCTTGGGGATGTGAATTCTCAAAATACAGCACCTAGAATCTTGATGTGTTTGCTATTTGTTCAGGATTAAGAATAAATGAATCAAATTTAACAGCCATCAGTCTGAAATTTACGAGTCTTTTCGTTGGCTTTCGAACCATTTAAATGACACTAGAAGAAGATTAAACAGGAAATAAAGCACCAGTGCGAGTGTGCGACAAATTGATAAATAATTTAAGAGAGCTGCAATCCATTAAATATTGGATACAGCCACTGAATAGTGAATACTGAATACAGATCTAAAACAGAAATGGAAATAATTTCACCCATCCATGATCCATCCATAAGCCAAATGGTAACACGGTACAAATAAGGCACCAACATAATTCTCATTACTCAAGAGGCACAATGACACAAGCAACACACTCCTAATATTAAAGTTAAAATGTAAAAAAAACAAAGAAAAAACAACTTAGAAAATCAACGATAACAACAACAGGAGTAATGCTTTTAAATAAAATACCACAACAAGATGCATAAATTAACACCGATTGTTAGCTGGCAGTTACTCGTCATCAGGCTTGTTGCTCGCTTCTCTGATCTCATCACCACCATCTTCCTGTTTAATCACATATCAAAGTAGTTCATTATTTAATGATAAAATATTATGAATTAACAAGAAAAATGCTTCAGTTGGTTTTTTTTTTTTTTTTTTTGTGATTGAATGTTCTGTGAGATTTTTCAGTGTTATTAGCAGAATATACCACAATGGCAAATTTTGGATATACAGACAAGTGTTTCAGAGTTTGATGCTGAAAACAGCAAACTTGAAATGGCTAAGGTTATCACCTATAACTATAAGTTTTCAAAAATGGAAAGCTAAATAGAGCAAGTAAAGTCGAAGAACAAACCTGCATGTCAGAAGTCCACAAGGTGAGATTATCACGAAGAAGTTGCATGATCAGAGTGCTATCCTTGTAGGATTCCTCGCCAATTGAATCTAACTCAGCAATTGCCTCGTCAAAAGCCTGTTAAGCAAGTTTTAATGTCAATTAATCCCGGTTCTTTACATGCTCAACGGATACTAAAGAAGTATAAAAAGGTCAATAGATTTGTAGATCTAATTTACCTGCTTGGCAAGAGCGCAAGCCTTGTCAGGAGAGTTGAGAATCTCGTAATAAAACACCGAGAAATTCAGGGCCAGACCCAAGCGGATCGGGTGCGTTGCTGCCAGATCCGCCAAAGCAATATCCTACAAAAGAAATCGAAAAGAAGCGCATAGTACAAACATCACCAGATCAAAAGTTGAAACCCTAATCCTCGTAAAATTTGATGAGATCTAACCAGATCTATGCATACCTGAGCGGCCTTGTAAGCAGATAGAGTGTTCTCAGCAGCATCCTTCCTCTCAGCTCCAGTTTTAAATTCAGCCAAGTATCTGTGGTAATCCCCCTTCATCTTCAAATAGAACACCTTTGAATCAGCAGCGCCTGCGACAGGAACGAGCCTTGAGTCGAGCAAACGCAAGATCCCAGCACAGATGTTGGTGAGCTCAGTCTCGATCCGACCGCGGTACGACCGGATCGCCGCCGCATGACCGGCGTTGCCACGGCCCTCCTCCTTTTGCTCGATTGAGGAGACGATACGCCAGGAGGCACGGCGAGCACCGATGACGTTCTTGTAGGCTACTGAGAGGAGGTTCCGTTCCTCCACGGAGAGTTCGTCGGATTCGCCAGCAGCGTTGGCGACCTTCTCCATGAACTCAACCATCTCCTCATAACGCTCTGCCTGCTCAGCCAGTTTGGCCAGATAGACATTTTCTTCTCTGGTTGATGCCATTTTTTTAGCACTATTTCTTGATCTAGTGAGGAGAGGTGTAGAGGAAAAGTGAGGGGATAAGGGCGAAGAAAAAGGCAGAGAGGGTAAGAGGAAGAAAGGAAAGGTAACGGCGGACAGTGGGGGTTATTTTAAAGCCGAGTTGGTGGTGGTTTCATTTTATTTATTAGAAAATTGCTTTTGATTTGATAAACAATTCAAATGGTTAATGGCTTAATGCCTCCGAAATTTAACGTCTTTATCATGACTTAAATTTGGGCCCGATGCCGACTTAAATTTAAATTTGTGTCCGATAGATATTATAACCGTCTGATCTGCTTTAAAATTCATGTACACGAATATTAAAGCGCTGTGCACAGCTCTTAAAACATATCAGACAACCATGGAATCAATGGAACTCAATTTGAATGCCTCCAAAATTTAACATCTTTATCATCTCTCTCAATTCAATTATTTTATAATAAAAAGTAACTATTTTCAAATTGCAGCCACAAATTCCTATGGCCATGTTGTCCGTTGAATATATTAAAAATGTTTTCTTGTATATAATACCGAATTATAAACAAAAAAAATATGAATCACATCTATTTTTTTTTTTTGTAAAAGTAACGGTGACATTTGAACATTTATAATAATATTTTTTTAAATTTTGACACATTTCTTGTCTTTGACAATAGTATGGACCTCTAATTTGGCCTGAATTTTACTTGATTTCAATAAGATACCCAATTAGGTATCTCTCCGCTGAGTCAGCTATGACTGTACATGACTATATCAATCAGCTGAGCCATTTGTTTCCTTTTTTTCTTGAGGAAAATTTGTTATGTATATCTATCGAAACAAATCTGCTCAAATTCTTGGACATATTAGGGACTCTTGAATTCTCAATTCAACCGTCTATATGTGTCGAGATTTGTGCATAAAAATCGTCTGCTTTGAGATTCATGTATAAAAAAAACTTAGACGGTTGGTTTGAGAATTTCAGGATCAGCAGATTTGATTCCTATATTTATTACCTAATTTGAGAGTCTGGCTAC
Source organism: Carex arenaria (assembly GCA_964058825.1). Taxonomy (NCBI): domain Eukaryota; kingdom Viridiplantae; phylum Streptophyta; class Magnoliopsida; order Poales; family Cyperaceae; genus Carex; species Carex arenaria. The sequence goes on from CAXKVW010000322.1 coordinate 419,877, forward strand.
CTGTGGTGCAATGCACCACTGACTTCAAAATTTATCGGATAGGTGTGAATAAAAACCGATCAAATCGAGCTACTTCACAAGTAATGTGCTTACTTGTAAAATTTATGTATATTTTGAATTATTTTAGTATCAAGTAAAATGGTTAAAGAATGATGAAAAAATGAATGCATTAAAATTACTTAAATAATCTTTATATTTGACTGCTTGACTTGATACTAGTAAATTTGAAAAATTATAAATTTAATAGGTTGAACTTATAAAATATATCGGATTAAAAGGTTTAGATTCGATAGAGTCGATTTAATAGGTTTAGAGTTAGTAGTGTATATTTATGCTGAAATACCATCAATGTCATGGTATTCTGACTCTCTAATTTGGCTTCCATTCTTTGTAGTGTAGTAATATTTGGTCTATTCAGCCGAATATTTCTATTCGGTTGCAATCCGAATAGAAAATTTATATTCAGTCCGAATATGCGATTTACATCATATTACCGGTTTAGAGTATATTAACAATGATAAAAATACCAGTTTATAGTATATTAACCGTGGTAAAAATACTGTTTTTAGAATATATTAACAGTAATTTATACCACATATTACCGTATACTTATTTATATATAATAATTCTTATTTAAAATCCGTATATATAAGTTTGTATAAAAATCCGCATATGCGGTGAAATCTTTTATCATTGGTGGTCATATACAATGATAGATATCATTAAAATAAAAACATGATTCTTGAGTAATATAGATCAGGATGAAACTAAAATTTTGTCAAACAATAAGAGTAAAAGACCAAGTAACCTTTAAAAAAAGAGAGTAAAGGATCAAAAAAAACACAAGTTGAGTACCAACACCAAATTCGCAAGTCATAATTATATATAAATAATTTACTGCTAATTAAAATATAAGAAGATTTTTGTTAGCAATTCTGGAACATTTAAAAATAAAGACAGTTTTGTTTTTACTTTTTTTTTTGAGCATTTTGCTAATTAAAAACAAAAATGCCAGACATGCTGCATTCTATCAATACAAGAAGCGCAAATTAAGTATTCATATAAAAACCATTTTCATTCAAAACAAGATCAAGAATCCAATGTCTGGCATTCATTTCTGGCACAATCACAAGCACAAATTCAGTACTCACAAAAATCAGATAGGAGTAGGTCCGATGGGCATCGGACCTACTTTTAGGTCAAATTAGCTCTAACACCATACGATTAGCAATAAGATATATGTGCGCACTGAAATTGGAACAGATTTGCACGGATTTTAATTATTTCGCACGAATCTTGATGCAGATTGAATGGTCATTACACCCATCAAACCAAAGTAGGTCCGATGAGCATCGGACCTACTGTGAATTCCACAAAAATACCCTCTGCATTTTTTTTTTTGGAACCTAGATCTGTGCTAATTTACTATCACCAGTTTTGTGAATAACATATTAATTCTGTGGCATTCAAAGGAAACTTTTGTTTATCACAGGAAAAAAAATAGCACAGGCCTTGATGAAATTAATATATTATATGATAAATAAAAGTTTCCTTTTAACGCCACAGAATTAATTTCTAGTTTACAAAACTGCTGGTAGTAAATTAGCACAGGACTAGACACAAAAAAATGAAGAGGGTACTTTTGAGAGTACTGAATTTGTGCTGTTGCTTGTGCTTATGTCTGAAATGAAATGAATGCCAGATTGCCAGAATGCATGAAAATGGTTTTTTTTATATGAATACTTAATTTGCGCTTCTTATTTTGACAGAATGCAATCTGTCTGGCACTCTGAAAATAATGAAGGGCTATTTTGATGAATTAATATTGTACTAAATAAAAGGAACTAATATTATGAGTCCGAACTAGTGAAATATTGGTGGTATTTTAGTCTAAATATCACTAACTTTAAAGTCTATCGAATCAGTTTTAAACAATGAATCTAATTCGTTTAAATCGATCTACTTCACTAATAGTGTGTTTACATGCAAATATAATATTTTTTGAATTTATTTAGTATCAGTGATCGAATATGTGACTTTTTAAAATTAATTTCAATGTATTCTTTTTTTTATTATTTTTTTATTGTTTGACTTTGTACTAAAATAATTTGTAAAATTATAAATTTTGTATGTAAAAGCATTACTCATAGCCGCCACTATCTTTTCTCCTCCTCTTTTTGTTTTCTCCTCTAGCTCGTTTCTCCCACTCTTCTAGATCTCACATCCGATATAGCTCCTCCCCTCTCCCACGGCTCTACTTTCTTGAGTAGAGAGAAAAATTAGAGTGGGGAGGGACTGAAGCCGAGAGTGCGCTATCGTCGGAGCTCGGAGTATTGAGTCTCTATGTCGTCTCGATCGGAGCATGGGTGAGTAGATCTGGATGCCGGAGCGCGGCGTCGGTCGAAATAGCGGATCCGGTCGTAGAGAACTATAGAGTTTAAGGTAATAGAGTAATTATGAGTATATATAAGTGAGATTAGAATTTTAGTGTTATTTAGAGTAATTTGAAGAATTTTGTGTGAATAAAAATTTAGATTTTGTATTGGAGAGTCATTTGATTCGTTATAAGTTCGTTTTTCTTATCAATGAAATTATTAGTTAGCATTTAAAGCCACTAATCTTCAAAAAAAAAAAAAAAATTACTCACAAAGTAGACAGTTTGAATAGGTTGGATTCGTCGTTTGATACATATCGTGTAAGTTTAAAAATTAGTGGCAAATACTATCGATATTACGGTAACCGGACGCATGATTTTAATTTAAATTTTTTTTGCTTAAATCTTATATTTAGTACATTGATTCATTTTTTTCTTTTAAAAAAAAAAAACCACGAACTATACATACAAACAGTGAATTATGTACTAATTTAAAGACAAAAAAAACTTGACCATTATTTAGCGAAAAATAGATGAAATTTTCTTGAATTCAGAGTAGGTTTGATGGGTATAATGACCATTTGATTGCATCAAGATTCGTGCAAACCACATTAAAATTTGTACCAGTCTATTTCAATTTCCGTGTGCACAAATCTTAGTGCTAATCGTACGATGTTAGAGCTAATTGAACTTAAAAGTAGGTCCGATGCCCATCGGACCTACTCCTATCTCTGGGGGTGTTCAAACGGTTCGGTTTTCAACCGAACCGAAAAATTTCGGTTTAAATGGTTCGGTTTTTCAGTTTAAATAGATCGGCTCGGTTGAATTTTTGAACTATTTCGGTTTAAATGGATCGGTTCGATTTAGAGTTTTCAAAACTGACTAAACCGAACCAACCGAATTTTATTAGTTTAAGCATGATTTATATTTTGTCTTGTTCAATTATTGTTTCCTTTTTTTCATTTTAGCTTAAATATTTTAGAGCACCTACATATTTTGTATGAAATTGAACAGCTTGCGTTTGAACATGTGTAATTTTCGTTAATAATGGCACTAATAAGTTTACTTCGGTGAACCGAACAAACCGAAATTTACTTCGGTTCTTAATCAGTTTATAAGTTTAATTGATTCGATTCGGTTCTATTTTTGAAAACCGAATAAAAATTTGGTTTGATTATTTTAGTTCGGTTTCGACCGAACCGATCGTTTGAACACCACTACGGCGCTACCTATCTCCTCTTCTTTATATAAAAATTCTTTAGTTTTTTTGTTGTCATTCCCAAGAGGATATGACTTGATTCCCAAAAAGAAAATCTTTCGGCTTAGCAACTGTATTCATTGTGGGGTCAAGTAGGTCCCTAGGATACCTTATGGTCCTTATCCATCCGATTCCACTCGACCCAATTGTTGACCCATCCGGTTCAGGATGGATCTCGTCGGACCGGGCCCTTACCTCGGATTGGACCGGGCATGGATCTAGAGTAAGGAGGGCTTGCTCGCCTTATCCGAATTGTATAAGTATATTTTAAAGGAAAAGAGTTCAAATGCACTATTATTTTAGACTTCAAATCAGCTTTTTTTCTCAAGAAAAGGAGGATCATTCTTTTCTTTCATCTGGATCGTTCAACTATTTTTTATTTTTTATATCAATTTAATATATTAAAATAATTCAGATTTAATTGAAGCTGTACGATAGATTTTGAACGATTCAGATGAAAGAAAAGGAGGGTGAGAAAAGAAGCATATTTTGATCCATCATTTTGTGCTTCAATATGCTACACATTCTTTATCTTCATTTTCAGAGTCCGAACAGTCAATCCGAACCGCTCAATATGATCTTCATAATAAAATATGTTTGGAGACCAAATTTTATAACTTTTAGAATTTTTTTACTACTTTTTTCCATAAGTACAATATCACTTTATCGGATGGTTAATAATCTCCTTAAAATAGTGATTTTGTACCTATCTAAAAATATAGTAAAAATTAAAAAAAATATAAAATTTGGTCTCCAAGCATATTTAATTATGAATATCATGTTGAGCGATTCGGATCGACTGTTCGGATTTTGACAACAGAAAAAAATAATGTGGAACATATTGGAGCACAAAAAAATTTGTGCATTTGAACCCTCCTCATTTTTAAGTATTATATTTTGTATATTTTTACTGAGTTATTATGTATATTTTTAATGTATCGTTGAAACTTGAAAACAAACAAAACAAAGAATCAAGCTTTCATGATTCATCTATTATGAAGCACTGACTTATATTTATTTTAATTTTTAAATAATTATATACATCTTAAGATTAAATTAAACTGTAATATGCAATTAAAAATATAAAATATTTTCTAAAATAATATAAAATTAAACTATTAACAACTCAATGATCATGAGAATTTATTTTTTGTGAATTGGAGAGAATTTGAACGACTTAAAATAGGACGGGTCGATTGGCAATGTAATAGGACGGGACTAACCGGACCTAAAATTTGAGATAAAAGATCAAATCTCAAAACTTAAAAACAAATCCAATTATATCGAATTTAAATCGGCTGAAATTCGAGATTCCAGCTATTCAAATTTTTTTGTGCACACATCTCGAAACAGTTGTTTTTTCCGTGCACACATTTTGAAACAGTTCAACACCTGAATCCGAATTACAGGAATGTTAGAAACACTATTTATTTGTCTCGGATTTCAGCATATTCAGATCCAATAATATCTGATTCATTGTTATCCCCACTTTGAGGGATCCGCATCTGCTGCGATTCTTCGCTCATGAACAGTGTCCTGCGATTCCTGCTTTTCCAAATCCAACTGTTGAATTGTTTTGAGATTTGTGCAAGAAAAAATCAGCTGCTTTGAGATATGTGCACGGAATTATTGAACGGTCAGATTTGAAAAAGCAGGAATTTTAGAGTTACTGTTTATCTTTTTTTGGATCGCAGCAGATTTGAATCCCACTTTGAGATTCAATGAAAGTGACCACATTCCACATCAATCAAAATCTACAAAATTGAATAGAACATGTTCAGATTTTTTCCAAAATCAACCTCATTCGTGGTAGACCATTTTATGTGGACCCCGCTGGTCCAAAGCTCCGGTTCATCATTAGAGTTGGAATTCGCTAATTAAGTAAATAAAGAAATATATATAAATTCTCTATAAAAATGGGCAGGAATGCAAAGAAGGAACACCGACAGTTGGATGGGCTTGGTAAGGCAAAAGGCTACAAGAGACTGACTTTCGACTAAGCCAGTGCGGTTACTTTCGTCAAGGGCAGTATTATAATGCAATGGTAAAATCAAGCATAAAAGCTGTGAGAAGAATGCAATTGACAATGGTGTTCCACATCTGGAAAGAACGATGCAGACACATTTTTCAGGATAAGGAAAAAACGGACCTTCAAATAACAAGAGAAATCTTGCATGATGTTAAGTTATGGTTTCCTGAGGAGTAGAGCCATATTTTGATTTCTTCACTTTTCAGTTTTTTTCCTTTCCTTATCATCTCTGTTTTTCTTTGTTTTTTTTCCTTCGCCCTTCCTTCTTTTAATTTTCTCTGTATATATGCATTTTTGTACATAACTTTGTTACACTTTTTGTGTAACCATTAATAGGAATCTGGGAGCTTGATTCTCTTGTTTCACTTTCAAAAAAAGATTAGTTAAGATCTTCATCGTGTGGCTCTTATATTATTCCCTCCTTTTTTTTATTTTGTTTTCAATGATGCAGTCTATGCAGAATCTAGTGTAGTGAGTCGTTTTAGCAGCTACGTGCATAGTGACGATATACGCAATTAATTTGTGTTTTATTCGTTTTTTTTTTACATTTCCAAATCGAATTCTCCGTTTAAAATGCAAAATTATGTATAATATGTTTTATTCACGAATAAAACGCGAATCACGAATTATTCGGGAGAAAAACGCGGATTTTTTTTTGGCTTCCTTGTTGTACTGAATAATTTTCGAATTATATCCAAATCATGAACTTTTAATCCCGCCGGACCGAATCCAAACTATTCATTTGTCACTGTGGCTACGTGGATAAAAACAAAGAATGCATCCCGGGCTCCATAGGAGTACGTATCCTCTGAGATATCTCATATTTTGCGTGACTGGCGTGTCCGATGCCTATTCGGTGATAGTGTAATTTGTACTTTGAGATTCGTGCAGAACGTATTTGAACGGTTGAGATATTCCATAAAGTCACGCAAAATATGAGATATCTCAGAAGATGCGAATTCGCTCCATAGATGGAGGCATGGAGCTCACAGATAATTTAATAAAAGTAATGTTTTTCCTCCCCCTTTTCATTAGCAGTCAATGCATATATTATAATAAATTTGATTACTTTTGCTAATTCAATAATGCATAACATGCCTCAATCACATCACATGTTGCTCATTAACAAGCTTTTCAGACAAACTTTATTTTTGCATTTTTTTTTGGTAGAACTTAGAGTTAATTATTTACTCTAATAAATTTGTATAAATGAGAGATCAAAATGTTTTATGCATAGATGGTCTTACGGGGGAAGTTATCACTTTGAAAACAATATAATTTTTTTGTGTTTATTTGATTAATATTATTTGGTTAATTGTATTTTTATCATTGTATATGTCTCTGATGACCAAAACTAATTTTTTTTAAAATGAAAAATATTTATTTATATAATTATTTTATTTTAAAAACTAACGTTTCATTCGATAAATATTTTAGTCCGAAAATAATCCTAGTTGTTACAAATTTGATCCACGTATCTAATTTACAAAAACATATCTAAAATGTTAATATTTATTTTAACAAGTATTTTGTCAGTTTCAAAATTATCTAATAAATTTGTTGTCATTATTATCTATTTTATATATAGCTTACCACGCAATATATATGTGATGCCGGCCCCAGAGAATGTGAATTCACATCCTTATTATTAATGTATCGTTCGAGTTAATTTCTGAACCGTGCAAATAAAATTCAGACTAATCCGGTCTATACCTATAAATCTCGTTCTTTAATATTAGTGCGGATTTAAATTTGATAGTCCAGATTAGAGTGGAAAAAAGGCACGACAGAGCCGGATCCGTCACGGAAATGTACGGTTACGGCACAGAATGGAATGACATGTGTGATTGTTCCGTGCCGTGACTCGCGTGTCGCGTGCCGTAACTATCTTTAGAAAATTTGACACGGCACGGCACGTCACACAAAATATCCAGCCACGACACGTGGTCACGCGAATCACGTGTAATTAAGACCGTTAAATCTTGATCAAATAGTGAATCTTGAATAAACTAACCTAAATTATGAAAAAATAGTTAAATGTGAGAAACGTGACCAATTACGTTAAGACATGGCACGCGAGTCACGCCGTGACTCGCATGCCGTGACCACCTCTCAATATTTTAGTCACGGCAAGGCATGGCACGTGTGACTGTTCACTTGGTCATGGTACGAGACTAAAGTCACAACATATTAGTCATGGCACGGCATGACACAGCAGGGAACGTCACGTTTTTTTCACTCTAGTCCAGATCTTATGTACATGCTAACAGTAAATAATTTTTTTGAAATTCAGAGGCCAACTTCCAGCTAGGATTGAGAGAAAAAAAAATGTTTTTTAATTAGTATTGAGGCAAGAATTTTAACAAATGAGGCCCACCCGAGGCCCAGTTCAGAAGTAGACAAACTAGTTACAAAAGAGGAGGCAAACTGAAGTCCAGATCCACTAAACTAACCCAATTTTTGGGTTTTGGATTGAGACCGTCCGATTTGAATTTGTTGCTCGGAATTCGAATCTGTATTTCGGGACTTCCGAATAGATGGTTCGGATTCTAATCGGACGGTCCCAATCGAAACTCAATTTTTGAGTTACTTCGCTGGATCTGATTCCACAATTTTAAACTGCTGAGTGCTGGCACAGATCCCTTTGAATAAAAAGGTTTGTTGAACATAGGAGATCATTGGAATAAAGTATAATAGCGATTCAAAAAGGAAACTGAATATGTGAAACAGAACAGCGTGTATGCTGATTTTGATACCAACGTAGGTTTCGAAGCAGAAGTAGAGCCAGACTTTCAAACTACATGGGTCAAATATATATAGGAGTTAATCACATAACATTTTCTTATGGTGAATGAGAATAAATTTATTTGCATGAGTGATGATTTTTTTTTTTTTCCTCTTTTAGGAATCGGAATGAGATAGAAAATTTTGGTAGGCTGAGGGAGTGCAAATCTGCTGTGATTCTAAAGAATTGCAGATTCCTGCGATTTCAATCTCAATCATTCATTTATTAAATTTTGTTCTAAATTCTATATAAAATCATATATAAATATATATATTTTTTTAAAACTGGGAGTCAATTAACCCCATACTAACTCTTTATCTCCGCCTCTGTTTCGAAGTACACAAAAAAGGAACTGAAAAAAAAATAATAACTGAGATCTTATACACCATCCTCTGCCTCTTCACCGGTGATTGGCTTTTATCCACCAATCAGACATGACACATGAGTAAGCACCTCAAGATCAGTGAATTCAAACTGGTAATACTGAACAAATTCACAAATTTCAGGTGGATTTTGATATTATCTTTTTTTTGCCAAAATATTAGTAAAGACAATAAGGCTGCTTAGCTCTAATACTATCAAAAACTATCCGGCCTACGACTACACCTACGCCTGGAAAATACTATCCGGTCTACGCCTAAAATTCATAGGGTCCACCTAGTTGTCCCCCATGAAACGTCCCCTATCTGTCCCCCGGATAAAAAACAGTTAAAACAGCTAAAAACAAACAAAAACGCGCAAAACCGCCCAAAAAACGCGTTAATTCCGCAAAAGACAATCAGACAACACAAAGTATTCAACCATCAATACAAATGTATTCATTCTGCTGCCAAGAAGTATTCAACCATAGTCTGCACATAAAGAACGGCAAAAGTCATTCGAACGGCAACCCGGGAGGAACACAAACGTCCACATCAATACCGTACTTAACTGTGGGGACCATTAACGTCCTTTGAAAGCGACAGGAAAGGTAATGCACACTTTTAAGTATTAATATGTGAAGTATTCAACAACAATAGAAATGTATTCATTCTAAAACTACAAAGTATTCAACCATGGTGGAGACAGCAAAACTCATTCCAACGGCAAACTGGGGGGACCGCAAACGTCCACGTCATTACAGTACTTAACTATGGGGACCATTAATGTCTATTGAAAGTGACAGGGAGGACAATGAGAAGTATTCATTCTTGCATGCACACTTTTAATACTTGATATGTGAAATGAAGTATTCAACACAATACAATGAAGTATTCAACAACAATGTAAAATATATTCATCATAATAATATACTGATACTAGAACTTGAATATCAAAAAACATCCTGGAAAATCCAAAAACATAAAACATTCAACCAGCATTAATGTATTCAACCAGAGACACAGCCATGATGAATACTTGCTCCATAATATATGAATATTTGCATGACAAAGATGAATACTTGTGCAACTGATAACTCGAAAGTATGTCATCATGGATCTTATTTGAAAGAGAAAATTATATAAAAGACGTTCGTGGTTTTAGATTTGAAAAATTATTTACAGATCGTTGGAAATTTTGGTTAGATTGAACGGAAAAAAAACAAACCACCTCTAAAAATGTGTAAAAGATGATAAGTGATGTGTCTATTTTTTTTCTTATCGTAGTTGAATACATTTTTGTCTCTGGTTGAATACATATGTTCTTTGGAATGAATACTATTGGACGTTTTTACAGTCCGAATCATTTATCCGCGATTAACGCGTTTTCAAAACTGTTTTACGCGTTTTTTTTTTGTCTTTTAGAGTAATTAACGGTTTTTATCCAGGGAATTAGATGGGGGACAGATAGGGGACGATTAGATGGGGGAAATTAGAATTACCCAAATTCATAATATGATATTTACCTTTCTAAACATCAAAAACTCACATAATTACCTATTTTATTGTCTTTACATTTCTAATAATTATGTCATTCAAATGACATTGACATAATTATGATGTCAGTCACATAAATACATTTCTAATAACTTATTTGTTCTCGTAAACCGACTATGAGACTGACATTTTTCTGAAACGTGGTACATATGTTTTATATTTGTTAATAAAAGATAAATGGGTACTTTTTGAATTTAAAATGAGTTTTAATAGTTAAAAATAATAAAATGGACGAAATGGATCGCCAAACATTATAACCTTTTCTTTTGAAATTCAATGACATTTGGTTTTTAAATCGCAGATGGTGTGAGATAATACGTTTGTTTTTTCTTGTCCTAGATTAGAAGATGAAACGGTAATGTAATTTTTGTACCAATGTGAATCTTCTCTCCTGCCAACAATCCAATAATTAGTTGCAGGAAAGAATATGCACACAAAATCTTCAGCCTTTGGCATAGTACATGCACTAATTATTGGGGGAACTGAATCTCTTGATCCATGTGGGCAGTAAATTCCTGCTTCTAAAGTTACTGTCGGATGGATCCGGAGTGGACTCGGGACAAAATTATATTCAATATTTAAATGTTAAAATTCACTCCGGATCCACCAGACAGTGACTTTAGAGACAGAAATTTCCTCCCTTTGGGCAGGTGATCCGGTTCCAATTATTGGACTGTTGGCCTCTCGTAAAAAATAGTTAAATTTTGATGGATATCTAAGATATATTGAGATTGTTGAGAGGAAATTGAAAATAAAAAAGATTTAATTATAGGTACTCTTAATTTAATGAGAATATAAGATATATTGATATTTAATAGAAAAATGGAAATAGGAGAAGTTTTTAGCAGATACATCACATCATGCCATTCACTCTTTTCAATAAGATTTTTATTTGCTTGAAAATTTTTATTCACAAAATGGAAATAGTAGAAATTCTATCAATTTTAAAAAAAAAAAAATTTAAAACGGTACGAAACTCATATATATATATTTTTTTTTCTAGTATAAACAATTTGAATATTTTAATCAAATCACATATGGTACTCGATATAAAACAGGGTTTCCATTCAAATTAAAACAGAAAAAAATTCGTGTTGCCGTGGATAAAAGAAAAAAAGAAGTTAGAACCGGTGAATTTCATACTGTTATAAATTTTTGTTTTTTTAAATTAGTAGAATCCCTACCGATTTTTTTATCAATTAGAGATATGATATGCTCTTTTTATTTTTATTAATTTCTACCGAATTTTTTGATATCTTAATATGAACAAAATCTGAAACTACGTACTGCCCATAGTAGCAAAAAAAACTGTGTTAACTAGGAATGTCAAAAAAGTTCGTAGCTCGATCGTGATTCGCAGCTGATTCGTTTGCTAACAGCTTGCTCGTTACTGGACTTGAGTTAGGGCCTAGCTGAGTGCAGAATTTACGAGTTCAAGCTAGGATCTAGTTCACGAGCTAGCTCAGCTAGAGATCAATTTATAAATTTATATGAATTTGTGTGCATTTTATAATTATATTGAAATTTAATAATTCTTTTTAAAATATAATTGTAAAATTTGTAAAAACAACCCAGTCTAGCTCGGTTCAAAAGGTTTGTCAAAATATATTTTCTTCGATTGAACTAAATCTAACGAACCAGCTCGCCAGTTAGCTCGGTCCAATTCATGACGCTTCCAAACTTTAATTTCAGCTCGGACCTTTCGACAAGTCAACTCATGATAAGTCAGCTCTTTGTCACCTGTAGAGTGCCGGAAATTTGGTCTCGTGCCGTATTGTGACCAAGTGAACAGTCACACGTGCTGTGCCGTGACTAAAATATCGAGGGGTGGTCGCGCCATGACTCGCGTGTCGTATCCAAATATAACTGGTCACATTTCTCACATTTAACTAATTTTTCATAATTTAGGTTAGTTTATTCAAGATTCACCATTTGATCAAAAGACTTAACGATCCTAATTATACATTATTCATGTGATCACGTGCGGTGTCATGTCAAATTTTCAAAAGATGTTCATAGCACACTAATGATCACGGCATGCAAATGATCAAAGCACGCAACACGTGAGTCACGGTACTGAACAATCACACGTGCTGTGCTGTTCCGGACCGTAACCGTACCATTATGTGATAGAACCGGTTCGAACGTGCAATTTTTAACACTGTAGGACCTGTACTGTTAACCGAAGGCTGCAAGATCTTTTTCTCGCCATAAATGTATGCAAAAACTTCCGTACACGTGTCGCTCATTAAGCCCCTCCGTGCGACACGCGGTATAATTTGTCACGTGGAACACGGTCAGGTCTCTATCTCCGCTCCTTTTGTGTTTGGACGGTGTAGATCATCCATCTGATCTCTCTCTTATATCTACTGCTGTATATACTTCCCCACATAAACCTTCACCCCAAAGAAAAGCTCCACTGATCTCACTTCTCAGTAACTCCTCTTCTGTGCTCCAACCTCCAAACCGAACATGGCAACCGACGATGCTCCCCTTCCATCCGACTCCTTCCTTTCCACCGCAATCTGGCTCAAGGAGAAGGTACTTGCAACAAGCATGCCTCTGTTTTGTAACTTGATTTGCCTTTTGTTATACTTGCCATGGAAGATTGGAAGGAAATAATGTGCGACGTTTCTTTTTTAGGTTGTGGAGGCCACGTGGAAGGTGGAGAATGCACGGTGTATTGATCCAACGGCCTACCTGGGTCTACTAGGGACGGCGCTTATGTGCCTCAGATCGTATGAGGTGACTGGGAGTTTAGACGATCTACGACTGAGCTCTCAGATTGTCGACAAGTGCGCATGCTGTATTGCTTCGACAAAGTATAGCAGGTGCAGTTAATGTGTGCATGTATATTTCTTTTTATTTTTTACAGAAGATGTATATTGAGTTGGTTTAAGGTGCGAGATTAAGTTTCATAAAAAAAAAAGGTGTATATCAGATGACGGTTCTTATATGTAAGAAATTATTGTAGAAACGTAACATTCTTATGTGGGAGCACTGGAGTTTATGCACTTGGAGCGGTGGTGGCCCACTACCAAGACGACCATCAGAAGAAGAAACTCTTCTTGGATTTGTTCATTGAGGTGTATATTTAAATTTAGATTTTATTTAAAGTATTGATTAATTCGTCCTTGATGAAAGTTGGACAAAAAGGTGATTATTAAATTTAATCTTTACAAATTACTGCTAAATGAGAAAAGGGAAGTAGCACAATTAGCTAGGAAAAAATTCTAGAATTGTTGTATCCAAAGGTCGAGAGTTTAATTCCCCCTCAGGACTTCGCAGCCTCTGCGAAGGTTTCAAAAAAAAAATATTACTGCTAAATTGGATCATTATTAAGCAATAATATTTTGCTCTCCAAGCATCTTTATTCTGATGCTTTACTAGAATGGTTCTAGCCAATGATGAAAGTGATAGATTGGAACCATTGGGTATATTATATATTCTTCTCAATGCATGATAGTGATGCTTGGACCACATATTGAGTTTCTACAATTTTTCTCAAATATATCACTTTCAATCTCCTATGTTTTCATCCTTAACATTTTTCTTGCTTGGTCAAGAGAAGTGAGTCCTACTGTTAGTTTTGCAAAAAAAAAAATGGAAGTAAGAAAACAAAAATAGATAGTTAAGATCACCTTTTTTTTGTAATATATACTATTTGTCGACCGTAATGTACCAGTGATTGGCCGTGTTAAAATTATTATATACAAATTTGATTTACTTGTGCATGTAATACACAGTCAATAAATTAAATCCAATTTTAAATTGGTGTTGATTTTCCTTTTGTAATTGCAAAAATACCAACAGGTAGCTCGAGAAAGCACTCTTTCAGCTGGCGCAGAGGAGGGCGGTTTTGGCATATCATATGAGCTCTTACATGGCCGTGCCGGTTTCATGTTCTCAGCTCTCTTCATAAACAGATGCCTTGGCCCAGATACCATACCGTACCAACTCTTGGAACCCATCATAAAAGCAGTTTTAAATGGAGGTCGAGCTGGGTCGGGTCATAACTTAGATTGTCCATTAATGTATCGGTGGCATGGGACCCGCTTCCTTGGTGCTGCCAGTGGGTTGGCCGGGATTTTGCATGTATTGCTTCATTTCCCTCTAGAATTGGATGACAGGGAAGAAGTGGAGGCCACCATATGGTATTTAATCAAGAATAGGCTTAAGCAAGGGGGGAATTACCCCTCTTGTCAGAATAATAGCAGGGATACACTGGTTCAGTGGTCTCATGGAGCTGGTGGTACAGCAATTATGCTTTGCAAGGCTGCTCAGGTACATGTTTGTTTCTTTGTTGGGCTTCGTCATTTTAAACGGAAACTGATGTATTTTTATTGGACCAGTGTTTGATGAATTAGGCCCAATAGAGTCAGATTTGAACCTATATCAGGCTTATCAAAACTTTAGATAACAATCTTGGTTCGGTTATTACTTATTATAGAAACTATGTTACAATTTCTTCCTTATTGTACCGAATCATTTCCAAATTATATCTGAATCACAAATTTTTTACCCCACCTAATATATCCCAAGTCATTGAGTTGTCACTGTGGCTACACTTATGTATCATTAGTTCATGTAGGTGTATGCCAAAGAGAAGAAAGGCGATGATTTCTCCGCAAAAGCCTTAAAATTCCATGATGCTGCAATGGAGGCAGGAGAGGTGGTGTGGAGAAGGGGTCTGAACCAGAAAATTGGCCTGGCAGATGGAATTGCTGGTAATGCCTATACCTTCCTCTCACTGTACAGACTAACAGCAGACCAGTTGTACCTAAACCGTGCCGAGGCATTTGCTGCAGCATTACACGAGAAAGTAAAGAAGATGATGCCTTTGGATTGCACAAGTGATGAAGAACTGAATGTGTTTTCCCTTTTTCATGGCTTGGCTGGAGTGGCTTGTCTCTTTTATGATATAGCCTCCCCTGAGGCTTCAAGATTTCCTGGATATGAACTTTAAACTACATAGTAGAAAATGTGAAGGGTATCTTTTATTTTCAGTTTGATATAATATGTGACCGACATATATACATACACGCACGCTATATAGTTTTAAGATTCATACTACATCGATCATTAACTTCTTCATTCGTTCGATTATAGTTTTCTTTCCTCATTTATCATAATTGGATGAATCATATTTTCCAACATATTATTCTCCTTATTTAAATAAAACATGTGTTTGAGGTATTCAATGTGTAATGAATATTGATCCTACATATCAAACTCCATAGAAATTTATGATTCTCACAAAATATTACTCTAATTCATCCTCTACGTACTCTAAATTCTGGAAGACAATTACTCATATATACATCATTTAGGGGCATTTAGTGTTACTTATGAACCTGGAGAACATTCTCAAGTTTCATTTTGACATGATATTTGATATCAACAATGTACTATGGCCACTAAATTTTCCTATCTATATAAAATCTGCAAAACAACTGATATACCTTTTTGTCATCAACTCTTAAGCTGCTATGAAATTTAGGAGATCATTGCATGGTATACTATATTTGGAATGGATTGAGATACTAGAAATTATTAGTGCTAAACTTCTGGTAAATTTACAGTTCAATCCCTGTATAAATTTCTGAATTTTAGAAGGATCCAACCAAAAGATGCTGTACTATGGTGGACTGTATCTATTCTTTTGAAAATCAGACATGTGGTTAACTGAAAAAAAAAACAAGATTTTAACAAAAACCAATTTGAGGAAGAAAGGCTGGTCTGGTAATACAACCGGCCAGTTCTGTCATTTACCATATACTGTCAATCACTTGTTTATACATTGTTCTTTTACCAAACAAATTTGATTCTAGATGGGATCTTACCAAGATGTTTGCTTAAACTGGCTCACATTTTCTGATGCTCTACATTTTGCTAACCAATCACCTCCTTACACAGGTCTGCTGTGCTGTTAGTTTTCAGTGCAGTATACTGGACTATTTGAAAATATAGGAATAATTTGTGTTTTGAAAAAGTAAGAAAAAAACTGTTAAACAAATCGTATTATTAATTATCTCTGGTGCATTATTAGACATGTTCAGTGAAGAAACAAGTACATGAGTGCACTGTTAATCTGGATGAAATCCCATTAGACAGCTGGTATCTTGATGACTACCAGATGGTGGAATATAAAGGGGATCAGACTTCAGCAATTTGAAGAACAATACAAGGGATTCAAATCTGCTGCGAATCTGCGATCGAAGTGAATAGTACCCTAAAATTCTTGCTTTTCTAAATCTAACTGTTGAATTGTTTTGAGATTTGTGCATATAAAAATGATCTATTTTGAGATACATGCACAGAAAATATTAAACGGTTAGATTTAGAAAAACAAGAATTTTAGAGTACTATTCACATGTGAAGGATTGTAGTAGATTTGAATCCCAGTACAAGACAGCTGAGAAGATGTCAAAAATCAAATTTTGATTTTAGTGTCCTTTTCTACCTCAGTCCCCAGTGTGTGGGGCGGCAGTAGTTATGTTCTGTCAGGGTTTTAGTTGCTTTGATATGAACACAATATGAACAATCTATGGGTAACATGGGCTTAGGTCTTTTTATCAAAAAAAAAAAAAAGATGTAATGGATATTTTAAAATACATAGTTTATAAAACTAATCTCTATTTGTATTCAAAATTTGATGACCGTAAATGATTTAAAAACGAAATAATAAATCAAATAAAAACAGAAGTTTTAAAATGATTTTAACATATCTAACCATAATATTAATTTTTAATTAACTTCTAAGAAATCTATAGCAACCATCCAAAATTATTGTTGTGTCCTGATACACCCTAAAAGTATTTTATATCTATTCATACTGTTCGCACAAAAGTGTACTACAAAGTTTCAGTACAGCAAGCTGTACCTTTTAAACCTCGATTCTACTTTTGATTCGGACTGCAAGTGCACAATCCTATCGCTGGTAATATCGGGTATCGATCCACAGGACGGTTCAATAACTTAACTAGATTTCTACCTAATTTATCCTTAAACTAGAAGTGTTCAAAGGGGTTGAGTTGGTTGAAATTTTGGTTGACGATAATATAAGATTGCAAATAAACTAAACTGGAGTTTAAAAATAATTAAAACAAGCGTTTCCTGGGTTTCTGACTTCGTCTGCAACTCTGCCTCTTGCCTGACACGACCCGTATATTCTCGTACACGACCCCTGTCACACGGCCCGTGTAGTTTCCTACACGGTCCGTGTCAGACTCGAGTGAAACTGTAGTTGTCTGGTTTCTGTGCTGATTGATTCCGTATAGGGTGAACTGACCATACCTGATGTTTCCAAACCTCAACTCTCGTTTGTTGGCTTAATAAACTCGATAATGGAAATACAATTCAATCCTCTTAGGGTTCTAACCTAAACTCTCGTTCGTTGGTTTGAATGACCTAAGTTACTTGTTTGGTTTACTAAAGGTATTCACAATCTCTCGATTGCTGAAAAGTTCACCTCTCGGTTACTAATTAGTCTTCCCTCTTGGTTCATCGACTTACCTCAAATACCTTGGTCTGGTTGAAAGATCAAACTGGACACAGTACCTTGTTAGACATGGCCAAACCTAATGGTAAAAACTAAATAATAATCGAACAACACAGATAAGTAATAAAATTCATACGCAAACAAGCAAACACAAAATATCAAACATAATCAAACAACTAATAGTAAACAAAGTATTCGACTACATCATGACCCAAGAAACTAAAGTAATTACTCAAGCATAGTTCTCAAAACAGAAAAGTAAAGATAGAATAAGCAATTCATGACAAGACCACAAAATACGAAGAAGATTCGTCGAAATTCTCTCGATTTCCTCCTCTCTACTTCGTCTCCTAGTCAGTTGGTGTAAAACTCTCCTAGGGTTTGTGTTCTGTCCGAATTGTCCCTTTTCTGGCCCAAGGGGTCGTCCTTTTATACTCCATAACCGCCCTCTTTTAATTAGGCATCAATCTGAAAACTTAGATTAACTGCCGGATTTGTCTGACAAGGGCCGTGTAAGAGTTGACAAGGGCCGTGTAAGAGTTGACAAGGGCCGTGTGCCTGTGTCTCTTGTCCGGGTCGTGCAGCGCTAGCATGAGAGGTCGAGTAGGGTATGACACGGTCCGTGTGGATTGTGACTCGGCCCGTGTGGAAAGTCCAGATTGCTGGATTTCACCCTTTCTTCGCCCGTTTCCTACAATAAACAAACAAAAGCGCAGCAGTACCATATTCTATAGATAATCAATGCAATAAACATGATTTTACTGTTTTGGACACATGTTTTGGTACAAGATTAGGTCGGAAATGTAGCTAAAATAACGAGATATCACATACATACATGCATTTATTGCGCTCGGAAGAAATTAATTTGCTTTAATTATCTGCGAGTAAGAGAATCATTAGGATTTGGGGGAATTTAATAAATATTGTCACTCAATAGTAGAGTTTATCGTACTAACGATATTACCAAAAATTCATTGATTTTTATATATCCGTCAAGCCCATATATCTTATGTTAATTAGATAATATTACAAAATATTTGTATAATACACAAAGTTCTAAATAGTGATTATCGTGTTATCGCGGAAATTTTAAATAAAAAGCTATCATAAATAGCGTAACTATTGCAAAAGCTATCCTACATAGCGTTTACTGTTTAAAAAATTATGTTTTATATTTCTACTAATTATCAACATTATCTAAAGTCTCATATAACAATAAGTAACGCAAAATTGATTAAGGAATTAGAATATTCATATTAAATTAATATAAAGTCCAAATTGTTATTCAAAATACCTCTAACAATATCATAAACTATCTATTTTTTCCATTCAAAATAACCTAAACATTATGGTATAAACCATATATCTTTTTCTATTAAAAAAAACCTAAACATTATGGCATAAACTATCTATTTTTTTCTATTTAAAATAAAAAAAAACAATCCAAACGTTGAAAAAATTGATCCTTAAAAAAATTCAATTTGCACATTTAAATAAAAGTCTACTTAGCATAGCGTGCGCTATAGCACATAGCGTGTAGCGCAAAAAGGGGACCGCTATTACTACTATAACGGTCGTAGCTGAAATAGCGCACTTTTATTCTATAATTTAGCATTTAAGATCCAAAAAAATTATAGTGCCGCTATTACGGTGCTATAGCGCGCTATTTAGAACACCGATAATACAGTATCGGTGTCCAGCTAACAACAGACAGAACACTCATTGTGGATTCTGGTGACAATCACTTGAAGACTAAAAAAAATAGTAAAAATAAAGAGAGGTACAAGGGCTACACGTATGAAAATGCTTCGTTAGCATGCATGCATGCAAATGGCAATTATAAAAATATTAAACATATATATGAAAGAATTTATTTTCTTCATACGTGCCATTCAACATTTCTTCATACCATTTTTAAAAATGTAAATCCTTTATCATTCATACTATATTAAAAAAAAAAAAAAACCAAGGGCTAGCTACACGTATGAATATGCTTCGTCAGCATGCAAATGACAATTACAAAAAATATGAAAATATGAAAATATGAAATTGTAAAATTGCCAAACACAATTGGATTTTCAGGAATGATATTGAATTGACGGTACATGGTAAAAATGTCATTTTCTTGCAATTTCTGGAATGAAGATATTTTCCATATGGCATAAAAAATTGATGTTTTAATTGCATGTATATGGATCAATTGCTAATTAGTAATCTTGCTAAATTATCTAATTGTAGAAATGTAAAGTTTGAAAATTGCAAAAAATTTAAACACAATAGGAATAATTTTTTTTTTGAAGAATAGTGGAAAATTCACAATTTCATATTGAAACCAAAAGAGTTAGGGGGGTGAGGTACTTAAAAATAAGTACCCACCAATGTATCATACACAGCAAGCCAACTACTGAAATAAACCAACACAGCCTAAACATAACAGAAAAGGTAAACCTATAAACCTGATAAGAACAAAAGTAAACCTGTCACTAAACCAAAAGAGCATTATCCTAATACAAACAAGCAGAACTATTTTTCAATCTAGATGATCCCAATCAATGGAATTATCATCATCCTGTTGGCCGTCTCCAGACATTGGACTGCCACTTCCAGAATCCTGAATTTCCTCGCTGGAACCTGCCTGTGCTATTGACAGCAGCAGCTCTACGGCTTCCGCTGTGTCCGGGCTGCTGACTGGTTCCTCCGATAACTGACCTGGCAGTTCCTTAACATCAGAGGGCAGTTCCTTAACAATAGGAATAAAATAATATAAATTTATTGCAAAAATTGAAAACTAATATAAATTGGTTTCTTTTTTTGTCTCCGTATGAATACATAACCATATGCATCCTGTAAAGTTATCATATATATTAAAATTTACATTTGCGTGTTTGTCTTAGAAATGAAGGAAAAAAAAAATCAAGGATTATTACGTACAGTCATTATCAAATGGAAAATATCTTGGAAAATAATCAGGTGGTATTCGAAAGGCACACAGAGGGTATCTTTTAAAACAGGAGACTATGGATCAGCTGATGAATAGTAGAAAACTTCTTGCAAATGCCTTCGTTGACTTGGCATCTGTTTTATATGTTTTAAAATTGATGCATCAAAATTCAGCCATATACACTTCTTCGATCGGCCGAAATTTTTATTTATACCATATTGAAAAAAATAATAAACTGAATTTTTTTTTTTTGAGAAATTATAAATTTGTTATGTCCGCCAATTTGATGGGCAGACCAAATTGAGCAATTCCGCCAATCAAAACTCCGCCAATCAAAACAGGAGACACATATATGGATCCGCCATCTTAAATGACAGACAAACACTTTTTTTTTTTATAGCTAACAGCTAAAGTCAAATATGACTTCAATTTAATTGGAGCATTTGGATAAAGTCCGTAGGTGCAAAGAAAAAAACAATGATGAGTGTTATATTAAAATATAATTTTATGTTAAAAGTTACATCAAAATGAGTTAGAACAAAAATAAAAGATGGTCCGCTGATTTGATTAGCGGAATTGCTCAATTTGATCCACAGAATTGATGGGCGGACATAACATATTTATAATTTCTCAGAAAATTGGTTTTTTGGTTTATTATTTTTTTTCAATATGGTATAAATAAAAATTTCATCTTTCTTCGGAGTTCGGATACGAATAGTTGTGGATTCGGATACGAATACAGATATCTATTATGCGAATTCGGACACAGATACGGATACCGTATCCGTATATTTAATTTTTTGGATATCCGATCCGACAGTTTTCTCTTCTAATCTTCTGTTTCACCTGTTCGACTTCTCCACCAAATAAGTATTTTCTTTCATGCTTATTCAATACACAAAGCAGAATTTGATAGAGGATTGTGCCAAAAGTCAAAAGTTAAAGTGAATATTATATATGTTTAGTAAGAATATCTTTTGTGTTGTATAGGTATATTTTGATTAAAGTGATGATACGGATCAGATATATTTTAGTTAGATATATATTTTGTAATAGCATAACAAGTTAATTAGACATATATTTTAAATTAGAAATTTGAATTATATCCGTATCCGTATTTGTATCCGAAAATATCCAATCTATATTCTTATACGTTTAATATCCGATATGTATCTGTATCCGATTAATATCCGACCCGTATCCATATTCAAAAAAAATATGAATACGAATATGAGTTGAGCACTATCCAATCCGTATCTGATCTGTTTGCACCCCTACTGTTACTATATCGGTGGACCCCCAACACCTTAAAAAGTTGTTGCAGTTCAATCCATAACTCATTTGATTTTCTTTCTCCCAAATATATTTAATCATTTTCAAGAATCGAAAATACATTATTTGATGAATATTTTGAGCCGCCATGAAAATTCAGTTGAAATTTATTGAGAAAAACTTGATAGGATAGAAAGTTAGGTTAGAACTTTTTACTTTTCACATTCCAATATTACTAAAAAAAATTGTTAGAAATGATGTTAGCCGATGATGCATTTCTCATTATACTTAGCCTAAAAAAAACTTTATCAACTCCCCGCCTCTCATAAACTGTTTAAATATTGGGAAAATTGGTTTTATGCCACTATAAAACTTCAAAATTTGAAAAATACCATTCCAAAATTTGAAATCATACAAATGCTACTCCAAACTTGATTTATTCCTGATTTTGCCATTAATACACAATTAGCCTTGTAAAAAAAAAAGACAAAAATACCCTTATGAGAAAATCCCTGTGCCTTTAGCCTTAGCCAACCCTAAACCTCCGCCTAAACTCTTTTTAAGTGGGGATAGAAACCATGAGCATCTTCCCAAACTGGTGTCTTTGATAAATGTTTGTTTAATTGCAAGGAATTTCCAAAAATGTGAACCTCGTCAGGGAGTTGTATCCACGAAGAATAATGTCACTCAACTTATTGTGCCAGTTTGCTTTATCCGTTGGGATTATTATACTGCACCTTTATTGGTACCGAACTGTGCCTTTCAAATTTCAAATTTGAAGTGCTGACTGTTGTACCAGAAGAAAATTATATTTTAATTTTCTGAGGTATTGTGACTATCACACCAAGAGGCCGACCCAATATCATGTCATTAAGGACGTGCTCCACAAATTGGGATGAAATTCCATTAATGGAAGGTGAAGGGAAGAGATCGGAGGTGAGGCTCACCTCCGAACAGTAATCTTACACCCCGATTTGAGGGTGAAGATTGTCGCCAAAAATCAACGCTGTGCTGCGCTTTCTTCCCCTCCGAATAGTGTCGTTCACCCTCACTCTCTCTTCAGTTCGTCTCTTCTGGAGCAAGTAAAATGGTCGGGCAGGGACGGTCTGTGCTGAGGCTCACTCCCGCACAGTAATTCTTCCTTCCTCTCCCTCTGCGTACCTCCTTCTGGAGCACACTCTAAGACACAACTGACATTCAATTTGATTATTGTCAATGTAATTAAAACCAGTTTAAAAAAACCTAAAAATTATAAATAAGAGAACCAATTTACAAAAGAAAAAGACAAGAACAAAAAAAAGACAATCACTAAAATCAAGTGAAAGCTCAATTTCTCTGATAAGACTTGCGAATTTGGAAATGGAATAGTTCGGGTTGCTTCACAGTTAAGACTGCCTACATGGCGCTCAAGGATGGACCACTATTCGTAAAACCCCAAAGGCAAATCTGGACAACCAAGGTGCCACCTAGAATGAAGGTTTTTGGATGGCTCCTATCATTAAACAGATTACTAACAATGGATAACCTAATGAGAAGGGGTTGGATAATGGCAAATAGATGTCCTCTCTGCAAATCAAATCTCGAATCGGTTCGTCACTTGTTTGAAGAATGCCAATTCTCAACAACTCTATACACCACACTGCAAAACCAGCATATGATATTCATACCAACAAACACAAGGGCAAGTGAAATGATACTAGATGCAACAGTACAGCTCAAGAACAGATCAACCTTACTCATCACCCAATAAATTTTATGGAGAGAGCGTTGCTCAAGAATTTTCAAAGGAATAGACAAGACAGTTCAGGATTTACAAACTGAAATAAGGATGCAACTCACATTTTTTTCCTTCTAAGAAACTTTCCAATCCAACTGACGAGCGTACCGGTACCACTGGTGCGAATCCTGATTAAATCGGCTTTCAAGAACAAGCTAGAATGAGCTCTGATAACAGTACAAGTACCAACTGGTACGGCTACTGGAATTGAACTCAAGCACACACAAGACCGATCAGAGCAAAAGAAGAGAATTTTAATATTTCCTTTTAGTTTTTCTTAGACTCTTGTCAGCTTTCTCTTTACTTTTCATGTTTTCCTTTATTTTTACACTTACTTTCGTAGCTCAAATGTATTGAGCTTTGTTTTATTTTCTCAACTTGTAGTTACAAAACCTTTGTAATTTATTCAATGAAATCAAATGGGGGCATGACCCACATTTTTTCTTAAAAAGACTTGCGAATTGGAAAAGAAAAGAGAAAAAAAAGCAGGGGACGGCTGGAGGAGAGGCGCTCAAGGAAGGAGGAGGGCTGGAGGGGTATAATGAAGGGTACAAGTGGAAATATAAAAATATGTATTTCAAAATTATATTTTTCAATTAAATTTTAATACAAATAATATTATAATTGTGTATTAATGGCAAAATCAGGAATAAATTAAGTTTGGAGTGGCATTTGTATGATTACAAATTTTGGAATGGCATTTTTTCAAATTTCAAAGCTTTGGAGTGACATAAAACCAAATTTCCCTTAAATATTATATGAGATTTGAATTGTCACACACTCTAAATTTCTAAATTTTGCTAGTCAAGATCGAACTTAAGAACTCCCACATGGGAGCATATGCCTCAGTCACTGTACAGTACTTGGCATGTTGAAAACTGTAAACCCTTATATTTGGAATTTTTTTTTATCGGTAGAAATTAACAGAAAAAGAGAAAGAGAAATAGAAAGAGTGCACATGTTTTAATATTAATAGTAAGACCGGTATAAATTCTACCGGTCTTAAAAATCTCAAAGTTTAGATATGTAAAATTCTTACCGGTCCTAACTATTTTTTTTTTCAAAGGTCTAAACTTTGATAAATCCAATTGATAAAAAAAAAAGTTAGGACCGGTAAGAATTTTATAGGTCTAAACTTTGAGATTTTTAAGACCGGTCTTACTATCAATATTAGAACAGGTGCACTCTTTCTATTTCTCTTTCTCTTTTTCTGTTAATTTCTACCAATAAAAAAATTCCTTTTGAGCAGCATAAGACGTATGGAAAAACAGGATCCTGCAATGGTTTGACGAGATTGATAAAAAATAGAAAATTATGCTCATACAATGTCCTTTTTTTAGGAACCGAATTCGCTGCTCGCCAAATTAGCAAGCAGGATCCTGTTTTTTCAAATCTAACCGGTGAATTTTTTCATGCACGAATCTCAACACATATGAATGGTTTGATTTGGAAAAAACATGATCTTGCTTGCTAATTTGGCGAGCAGCGGAGTCCGTTCCTTTCTATAGCCCGTCACAAGTTCGTCTACAGTATTGTAACCGCATCAAATTATGTAGTCAAAGAAAATAATCTCCAAAACCATAATTTATGGTTGTTGAGAAGGTAGCATCGACACACAGATAATTTGCAAAACCATAATTTATGGTTGTTGGAGAACAAAATTTCTTAATTTTTGTTCACTTTTTTTAAAAAAAAATATCTCGTGCGCAATGAATAAAAATATAGTTTCCCATTTATATTTATTCTCAAATTAGAATTTTACATAATTGTTCATACAATACAACTGAATATTCATTTAACACAAGTTCTATAATCAATTCATATGCATGACCAACGGGATTCTCTGTGGCGAAAAAAACAACTTTGGATCACAAAAAAAATTCTGGTCCAAAGTTTGAATCCGAATTTCTTTGTCGGATCTATCTATTCCATCGAAAATCTCAACCACTCTTTATTTTTTTTCTATATTATTTAATATTATTTTCTATAGATAAAAAATTCTCTGTGTTGCGGCTTCAACTGAAATATATTATTTTCTTTATCTGACCCATTTTCTGTTTAATCATAACCTGCAGCACACTAAGTAATCTTACAGAAGGAAATTGATCTAATCCACATAATTCCATTAAGACACGAATCATGATGCAATCAGACGGCTCGCCAACCTCCAAAGCTTACCATTCTTTGTGGAGCTTTAGATTCAACGGCCTAGTGGTCTAGTTGTTTTATAAACAGTGGGCTATGTCTCGTGGAAATAACAGTTCCTTGTTATTCCGATTCAAACCATTCAACTTCATTGAAATTCATGCATGAATTTTTTTTTTTATTGGGATTCACACAGAAAATAGTTTGAATGGTTGGAATTGGAATAACAGAAACCTGTTATCCCATTGAAATAACAACAACATATATTTATTTCCATGTCTCATTACCTGTCAAAAAGCATCGTTACCTAGCTAGAGGATTCTGTTTCATTACTCATGATACTATATATATATATATATATAGTAGAACTAGGGTGCTCCTAAGTTCACCAAATCTCTTGTGAACTTGATTCTAAAATATATCGAATCGACTTTAAACGATAAATCCAAACCGTTGAAACCCTTCTACCTAATGAGTGATGCGTCTACATGTGAAAATTTTAAAGTTTCGAATTAATTTAATATAGAGTCAAGTGGTCAAAAATTTAAGGTTTATAAATTAATTTTAATGCATTCATTTTTTGGACTCCTTTGACCACTTGACTCTATATTAAATTAATTCAAAACTTTAAAATTTTCACATGTAGACGCATTAATCATTAGGTAGAAGGATTTCAACGGTTTGGATTCATCGTTTAAAGTCGATTCGACATATTTTAGAGTCAAGTTCACAAGAAGTTGGATGAACTTAGGAACACCCTAGCTCTACTCTATATATATATATATATTAAGATACAATCTTATATGAGTTTTATTATTCATGTTTAGTCTGTTGGATTTTTGCCGAAAGTTGCCCAGAGCACTACTGACACCGAAATTCGTTCAAAGTTCACCAAAATATCATCGAAGTTTGTTGAAACACTGCTCGAGATAACATCACTACATCGATCAGGCTAAGGACAGAGATATTTTTGCTTTATTGACCAGAATACTTAACACCTTTTTCCTTTCCGTTAGGAGAGCAGTGGTCCATAACCGTCCGATTCGCTTTAAGATCTGTGCGCATGGAAATTAAAGCAATACTTACGGATCTGGACGGTTATGGAGCCCATCGGACTCAAATTTGGGTCCGATGTGGTCCATAACCGGCCGATTCGCTTTAAGAACCGTGCGCACGGATATTAAAGCAAATGCGCACGGATCTGAACCGACACCGTTTGATACCTGAAAAACTACAAAATCTATTTAGGTGAAGAGAAAAAGATCTAGATTCAATAGAATGTGAGGTGAACTTAAAACTAACAATTAAAACAAGTAACAACACAACAAATTATTAGTACCATTTGTTGCGTTAGGCAAAGATAATCAGAGTACTTGATAAGTTGGGTGCTTATGTAATTTAGGTGAAGATTCATTTCATTTCTTCCTCAGTGAGATAAATCAAAACTCTTTCTGTTTAGTGCTTAACGATAATCAATTCTCTTCTCTAAAATAAACAATATATCAATTCTCAAACTAATTAATCTTGTCTAATATGAGGATTTAGATTCTTATTTTTTATTTTAAGATAGTCATTTCTCAGATCATCCTTGTATTTGCTCTGTTAATTTTTATTCTATATGAGAATTTTAAATTAAAGACACTCGTGTTTTTTTTAACATTTTAAATTTTATGCACAGAGCAATGGCAAACGGTGACCAATCAGGAGCTGGTATATATAGAAAGAATTTGAACAGCTAGAGGTTATACATGAAATATTGAATTTTAGAGGGATAACTAAGAAATTTGAGAAGAGTCGAAGGATAAATGATAAATAAAAAAAATATCGGCTTTGGAGAATATTTTGCGTAGAATTTGAAAAGTAGAAAGAAAGCGATTGTTTATAACGTCGTTTGGACGTTATAGACGACAACAGCCTGATTAGCGAAATATAATTAGTTCTAATTAATGCGAGAAAAATAAAGTCTGACTATTATAGACCAGAATGTCCAGGTAAACATTCCAGTTTTTTTCTCAACTGCGTTTAAAAAAAAAATCTGACCGTTCTAGACTATAACGGTCAGACTTTTTTTTGTCGCGTTAATTAGCGGTAATCTAATTTCACTAATCTGACTGTTGTAGTCTATAACGTCCAGATAACTTATAAACAATTATATTTTTTTTTACTTTTTAAATTCTACGCAAAATCTTTTCCAAAATCGATATTTTTTAATTTATTTTCTTATTAATAAAAATTTCGGTGAAAAATTAACCCAAACTTATGGAAAGCGTTCGGGAGGGAAAAAAAAAAGAGACTAAAATGAAACAACAATCCGGACTCTCTAGAACTCTACACTATCAATTGGGCCCCACGCAACTTAAAAAGGTAAAACTTGATATCGCCCTTGGAAAACTTAAAAGTTGAGATTCCAGTTGTCACAATCCCATCTCACCACTATACAATCCAATACCCGCCCCAAGTAATTGGACGGAAACAGGAAAAAAAAGAAAGTAAGAGAGAATAAAAACAGTTGGATAGAAGAAGGCCCCCAGTAAAGCTGGTTTAAGCCCATAGTTTATACTCTCTGTCTCTCTCAAGATACAGTTTTGCCTCTAGTATTCTAACCCATGAAACACACTGTCAGCATGCTCGTATAAATAAATAGGTCATTATCCAATAAATATAAGTTATATATATATATGATCCTGTATATATCACATTCAGATCCAGCCATGGCAAAATTGCACCATGAATCCACAGATATCAGCAGAGTGCAGAGACTGTATGATGCAAGCAACAGGGTCTTCTCCTCTGGCAAGGCAGGCCTACCGACTCTTCGACACATCCGTTGGCTTCAAGAATTTCTTGGTATAATCTTCATTTAATTTCATTTCCATGGCTAAACAATTGAGGCTTTGATGTTTGATATTAGCAAAATAAATAATCCTTGTTGATACATAATAAATTTCTATCTTTTCTCATGGTTTATAGATGTAATGGAGCCTAGTGATGTTGGAATTGATGCATTGAGTGATGACGAAGGATTATCAGATGCTGAATCAAGCCCGACAAACCGGAACGGGCTCATTTTAGGAAAGACTGTGAAGCAGATAACATACATACATATACATGAATGCGAAGATTTCTCGGTAAGTCATGATCGTCAACTCATATATATATCACCATTTTCTCGACATTTATACATCTTTTGAATTGCTATATATGTTAAGTTTTGGTTAGCAGATCGGAATCTTCTGCTTCCCGGCCGGAGCGACATTCCCGTTGCATGACCATCCGAATATGGTTGTTCTTAGCAAAGTATTGTATGGATCAGTAAGATCAAAATCCTACGATTGGGTCACTACTAGCCCTTGTTCTAGCTCCAAAAAGGGTAAGACAACTTCATGTACCTTCAATATTTTGTGTTATTGTGTACTTACCTTTTAAATGAGTAAATCTAGAGTGTTCCTAAGTTCACCAAACTTTTTTACGAGCTCAATTCAAAAATTATCAGATTGACTTCAAATGTTGAATCCAAACCGTTGAAATCTATTCTACTTTATGAGTGATGTGTCTACATGCAAATTAAAAAGTTAAAATTTTAAATTAATTTTGTATAGAATCAAAAGGTCAAAATATGTTCAAAAATGAATGCATTAAAATTAATTTATAAACCTTTTAATTTGACCGCTTGACTTTATACTAAATTAATTCGAAATTTTGAAAATTTTGCTTGTAAACGCATCACTTGTAAGATAGATGGATTTCAATAGTTTGGATTCGTCGTTTGTACGTAGCCTATTCAATAGATTTTAGAGTTGAGTTCATAAAGGGGCTTGGCGAATTGAACACCCTAGTTTTATGGATTCAAATCTGCTGCGATCTGTCAAATGTGAACATTATCCTAAAATTCTTGCTTTTCCAAATCCAACTGTTAAATTGTTTTGAAATTCGTGTACAGAAAATAAGCTATTTCGACATACGTGCACAGAAAATATTAGACAGCTAGATTTGAAAAGGCAAAAATTTTAGAGTATTGTTCACATATGAAGGATCGCAGCAGATTTGAATCCTAGTTTTACTCCCTTTTAAATAATATTAGTGATGGAAAGCTAGAACTGTATATAAAAATATGTTCGTTATGTCTCAACGTCAAATCTGAATATACATACATGAGGAGGGTTCAAATGCACCCAAATTTCTGTGATTCCATTTGCTCCCAATCATTTATCTCCTTTATCTTTATTTTCAAAGTCCAAATAGTCGATCCGAACCGTTCAACATGATCATCATAATAAAATATGCCTGAAGACCAAATTTTATATTTTTTGAAATTTTTTTACTATTTTTTAAAATAGATACAAAATTATTGTTTTAAGGAGATTCTGGACCATCCGATAAAGTGATTTTGTACCTATCTTAAAAAATAGTAAAAAAATTTCAAAAAATATAAATTTGGTTTCCAAGCATATTTTATAATGAAGGTCATGTTGATCGATTCGGATTGACTATTCGGACTTTGAAAATGAAGATAGAGAATTGAAAGCAAATTGGAGCATGAAATTTTAGATACATTGGAACCCTCCTCTACATACATATATGTATATATATGTATATACATATGTACATATGTGTATTATGTATATACATACGTATATATAAGAACCTTAACAAAAAGTTTCCAATAAATAAGTAGTAATTAACTTGATCAAACAAAATTTTCCACAATATAAACCCATTTCGAACAGTATCCTACAAATTAATAAGCACACATTAATCTTAGTTTCATATCTATATATACAAGTCAACACGTTGTTTAATCCATTACTAGCAAGTCTATCCAAGCTGTGGGCTCCAATAGAAATAATTTAAAACTGCCAATTCAGTACGCCACATGATGACTTGCGCTTACTTTTGCATTAATTCTAAAAAATGAGGGGCCAACATTATGGTCTCATATTGCACTAATAAAGTTGTTGTGTTAGTCACTGCACGTGGTTTCTTTTCTACCCATTTATTTTAGTCAAAGTCAATTTTTGTATGACTAGTGCATGAGATGACAATTGATAAAAGAAACTATCTAGTCATGCATGGTTTCTGCGCTCCCTGTATTGTACGCTTGTGAAAATACTTCCAATAATTCAAAATAACCTTATATTTCATGAGGAAACATACGCAATAATTTAAGCAATATTCATGAGGATGAATTTAATTACATTTTTTTTTGACACCGAATTACATTCAATATTTTCAAAGTTTTTAGAGTTCAAACAGTCGATCTAAACCGTTCAACATGATGGATATATTAAAATATGTTTGCAGATCAAATTTTATATTTTTTAATTTTTTTTATCATTTATCAAGTATTTTACAAAATCATTATTTTCACATTGAATTTTTGTACTCATCTTAATAAATAGTAAAAAAAAACTCAAAAAAAAAATGCCAAGTTAGATCCTCAAGCACATTTTAATATATCCATAATGTTGAATGGTTTGGATCGACTGTTTAGACTTTGAAAATGTAAAGTGTAATCCGGTGTTACCAAAAAAGTGGTGTCCTCGTATTTCATTCCTAATTTGACCTCAGTTATGATATGCAATGATAAACTATATATTATGTATGTAATTAATGATACTCTGCTGTTTGTTTTTACCTTATTTGAAGGACAGTAAGTCAGTAACTGATCATATTTCAATTTTATTCTATATTTCTATAGGTGGGCTTGCGAAACTGGTGTCTGATAACCGGCTCCTTGATGCACGCTGCAAGGCCTCAGTATTGTTTCCCAGAAGTGGAGGGAACTTGCACTCCTTCTATGCCGAGACACCGTGTGCCATCTTAGACGTTCTTTCTCCACCGTACTCCGAGGATATGGGCCGCCCGTCCAAATATTACAGCGACATCCCCATCCCAAACTTACCTGGTAAGGATATATATCTAGTCCGTCACCATGTAACAGGGATAGGCAGTTGTCTACTCCTAAAATTTTAAAATCGGGTATAAAATAGTATAAATATGTTGGTTTGCCTACCTCTGGCCTTTTGACAATTCAATATTGCAATCCAATCGAAAAATTGCAAATTGCGACTGATAATTGATTAAAATTGTTGACTTTTAATATTTTTCTTGATTTTTGTTTAAATCTGATTTAGAATTTCGTCAGATTGATTAAAATGATTCAAGTATATAAGTTAATTTTGTCCACTGACCCGATAATCCGAAACCTTTTGCTCACTCTTGACTCAAATCCTGGCTACGCCACTGATATCTAGTGGGTAGATCACTATTTTTTTTTGTAAGTTCTTTTGGCAGGAAATGTTGCATGTTTATTTCAGTGTGCAATCAAAGTGCCATGGTACTAGAGCAGTTTGTAATACAAACTAAACATATATATAGCCTTATAAAATTATTGTTGTAACTATGTAGGTTATGCTGTTTTGAAAGAGACTGATTTACCAGAAGATTTGACTGTGCATGGGGCGCCATACATGGGACCAGAACTCAGTGTTGACATAGAGTTTTGCTGAGTATTCATTCCATTTTCTTTTTGTTTGTTCTTGATACTTGGGCAGTTTTACAATATAGTCCTTGTGATCACCAACAAATAAAGAAAACAAAACAAAACTCTAATGGAAGGAAAGGAGCACGCAGAACTTATAATGTGTACATTTTTACAGAGCTCCTGATTTGTTTTTCTGGGTTGTAAATATTCTCTATACTGTTGAAGAAAGATGGAGAGATTGTGACGAAAACTGATACTGTTTTCTTTGCACTAGTTTTTTTGAGACAGAAACGAGGGTCATGCCCTCCTTTGATTGAATCAAGAACGGTTACAAAAGTTTTGAAACCAGTGAAAAGAAAATAATGTCAGCTCAGACATTTGAGCTTAATCTATCCTAGAAGAAGTAAAATCAAATCAAATCAAATAAACAAAAAGGAAAATGCGAAGGACACAAAAAGAAAAGAAAACAGCTTTATAACAGCCAGGAACCAGGAATCAGCATATGTGATTTTAGCCATGATTTTAGTGTATCTGCGTCTGTTGTTGCAGCAGGGCTGCCATCAGTGCCGCCGCTTGATATTCATCTTGGATTTCCTTTGCAAGTTCAGATGTTTCTTTGCATGTTCCTCTGAAAATTCGGTTGCATCTTTCCCTCCATATCACAAACCTTGCTAATATCATTATCTCCTTTGTTTTCCTGCTGTATGTGTGTTGTAGCAACACATTTGTATGTACCGGTATTCCATGTACCAGTGGAATTAGTGCCGCTGCCTGGTGGTAAATTGCCAGACTTTCCTGACATGAAGTGAATAAGTGTCTGACTGTCTCAGCTTCATTCTTACACATCTCACATCTGTTAACTAGTTCCCATCCCCTCCTTTATAGATTATCCACTGTGAGCAACCTATTGAGGCACATTAACCATCCGAACACAATAATTCTCAGTGATACTCGGAGCCTCCAAATTTGCTGTATTTTTGACTTGATGAGAGGTGCGTTTTTGATATTCCAATAAGCTGACTTGACTGAGAATTGTTCATTGCGGTCCCATTTCCATGTAACTCTATCAGGTTCGGATGTAATTGTTACCGGATCCATTTCCATTTGAAGTTGCAGCAGCTGTAATTGATCTTGTGCCTCTTGTGACATGGTGGTTCTGAATAGTTGTTGTATCTGTGTCATTTGTGCTATCTCTGCCAATGTCACATTCTCATTTAATGTGTATGTGTACAGTATTTCATAGTTGAACTTTAGAATTCCTCTTCCCCAATCATGTTGCCAGAATAGAACTCGGATGCCGTTGTTGGGCCGCATTTGCATAGAAATGTTAAAGAAGGATGCTGCTTCTTTGAGTGTTTGTGAGAAGAAATTAGACACCGGAATCAGCTGGTCTGTATTGCTCGTTGCTATAAAAATAGATTTCCATAGTTTTGGTTCACTTGATGCCCACTGCCAACACCATTTGAGTAGCATTGCTTGATTAAAGATGTGCAAGTCCTTGACACCCAATCCACCTAACTTTTTCGGAGTACACACTAGATCCCAGTTGACCAAATTTAATTTGCTTTGGTTCTGTGCTATCCCATGCCATAGGAAATGTCTTCGTATCTTATCAAATTGATTTATCGTTCCTTTGGGAAGTCTGAAACATGACATATAGTAGGTTGGTAATGCCGATAGCACTGAATTGAGCAAGGTTAACCTTCCCGCTATAGTCTAGTATTTGGCCGACCAACCATTTAATCTCCTGTTGAATTTCTCAATCAATGGCAAGAATGCCGTTTTGCTCAATCTTTTATTGGAGAGTGGCAACCCGAGGTAAGTAAACGGGAACTGCCCCAATTTACATCCAATGGTTGCAGCCAGTTGTTGGCCAAGTTGTTGTGATTCTTTTGAAATTAACAATTCTGATTTTTGAAAGCTTACCTCTAGGCCTGATAATTTGTGAAATGCGCCGAAAGCAATCTTCAATATCTGTATATGCCTCAAATCCGGTTTAAGGAAAAATAATGCATCATCTGCATAAAGTAAGCAAGGTTTCATGTCCGGGAATGGCAAGGAGATTGCTCCAGTGGCTGTCAACTTTTGGAGCCATCTACTGAGAAAATCCATTGATATGATGAATAGGTACGGTGACACGTTTTCTTTGCACTAATTAATGTTCAAGGGATCACATGTATGAAGTATTGCTGTTATAGAAGTAAACTTGCCAACAATTTGCAAGACCTATGAAAATTGGGCTCGGAGTTGTTAGGTTATGGGCCTAAAATTCAAATAAACGGGCTAATTCTTATCTGTTTAGATTATAGACAAGATGCAATAGTTGACATCTATTCAAAGAAAGTCGACTAATCACTAATTTCCATATATACAGGGATGAAAACGGAGTGGATAGTGGTAAAATTTATTCATATTTGTTTTTATTTTTTAAATATGGATACGGAGCGGATATCAAACGATTATAGATACAGATTGGATATTTATTAAATAATATAAAAATACTAAAATTCATAATATTTATCTAATTATAATTGTGAATAACATAATTATTTCATAATATATATTAAAACATATGGTATATATCTATTATTGGGATACATATAATTGAAATATAAAACCATATCAGTATTCTTATCCACACAGATATTCACATCTAAGTTTTCGAATACAAATCGGATATTATCAATACCATTTTCACCCCTACATATACTGCTTGCATTTCTTATAAAATTAGGCTAATAACAATAACAATGTACCTTTGTTTGAAGAGATACATTAAATTATAAAATTAATTCACCATACTGCTTGCATTTCTTTTAAAAAGAAAGACCCACACATTCATTTACTATTTTCTTAGTAAACTAAAAAGAGTCGCCTTGAAAAAAAAAAGGGTTACATTTTCTGATAGATTAATAACACAACAAAGTTTCTCATCCTAGGCTCATATCACTTCCATATGTAGATAAGTTTTACAATTACTATAAGATACTATTAGGAAAATCTTCAGAAAGACTAATTCTTTCAGTTAGAAAACTCGAATCAAGAGATCATCCTTTCCTCGATTATTTGCAACCCGGCAATTTTTTCTGATCTCGCCCTTTCTGCCCGACTGCAAATCTCCCATCCTCACCATTCCTTCAATAAATGCCTTGAAGAAAGCTTGTTGATCAATGCTGTATTTCTTGACCAACTTCCTTGTTCTTATTTCATCAGAAAACAGTGTCTGGTCAGAGTTTAAAAACCCTTTCAACTGAACCAAGTCCTTGAAATACTGATTGTCAAATTTTACTGGCGTAGAATCGAGCCCTCCTGTTACATTTTCATCCCCACCTTTAGGGCATAGTTGGTCAAGCTTGTTTCTAAATTTGACATCCATGTTTGGATCAGGACGGCCCGATCCAGATTGGTTATAGAGGCGGAATACTATGGAGAAGCACCGGCCCTCACCAATCGAGTGTGAACCCGATAAGGCAACTAAATCAGTTATTGTTAGGTTGAATCGATTAAAGAGGTCTATTAGCATAGTTGCATTTGCCCGCGGGCTCGGCATGATGTCATTTGCATCATCTTGGCTGGCATAAAGGCTATCCTCTCGGCCAAGTTTTACATCCCAGTATGGCCCACCACTCTGCGAAAAAGAGAGATTGAAATAGGTCGAACTGTCAGACAGTTGTCATCGAACAAATTAATCCAGTTTATGCATTGTCCATATATGGTGTTCATTAGTTCAATTAGAATTACAGCTAAAATTATATTTGTTAAAGTAATGAACAGGTTATATCATGGTGTCTAACTGAAAGAATGAGCCACAGGAACAAGAAGGAATCCATATCCTCTGAATTAACGCACTGTTTGAATTATTTTTTCGGCCGTATGATCAGAACTCAGGCTAATCCAGTCCATGTTTAAAACACATAGGACCCTAAATATTAGTGTGGATTTAAATCGGACGGTACAGATATTAACTAAAAATTTGAGTTAACTCAGAGGATACGAATTCAACAGGAAGTGTCATGGTATCTAGTATAGAAATTTGAAAGTACTCAATAAAATGGGCCATAAATAGAGGATCAAATTAATTAATTACTATAAATAAAATGAGCCACTCAGCCACATAAATAAAATGGTATCTATAACTGAAATAATGCACAGTCAATTACCGAGTTGGGAAAGAAAATTAATGAGATATAGTCACCAAAATTAATGAAAAACAGAGACAGTGTGAATGGGAGCAAGCAAGCGATGCTATTCTAAAAGACAAAAGTCAATAAGTCATTATCTATTCTTCTTTTTCAAAACGACTAATTTTGTCATTTTTCTATTTTGCTTAAATGATCCCACTAATTAAATTCATAAAGAAGAATATGTCTTGTGAAAATTGGCCCAAAAAGGAAAAAGAAAAAAAAAATTGATCGCCTAAAATTATGGATGAAAACGGTATGGGTAATATCCGATCCGTATATGAAAACTTAGATATGATTTTACGTTTCAATTATATATATCTGAATAGTAGATATATATCATATATTTTAATATATATTATGAAAAATTTATGTCATTTACTATTATAACTAGATAAATATTATGAACTTTAATATTTTTATATTATTTTAATAAATATCATATTTGATCTGGACCTGTATCCGTATCCGTCTGATAGAATTTGTATCCTCTGCATTAACTCATAAGGGAATCTTTTGAGTTAATAATCTCAACTGTCTGATTTGTCTCAAAATTCGTGCGAACTAGATTCGCACTAATATTAAAAGCCCTTATATCATAGGCAGGAGCCGGATTGACTCCGTTTAAAATCAGACGGTCAAAATTTATTAACTCAAAAGATTTTCTTTTGATATTGTATAATATCTGCTCGGTATCCGTACATATCCAAAAAATAAAATATATATATATATATATATATGAATATGATTTTACCGCTCTGTTTTAATATGGAAACAAGCAAAAGGGAAAATGCAAAAATTGGTCGTTAGTACTTACGAGCGCAACTGCATCTCTTGAGGCCATGATGATGATATCAGCGCACGACACGACTCCAGGACAGCTGTGTTCTAACGCATCCTTGATTTCATCGACCACCTCAAACGATCGTAATGAGTTTATGTTCGATAACGCTTCCTTCTCCCCTAACATTGTCTCTGTCTCATCCATCAACACTGATCCATCACACCCCTATTCAAATATCAGATCAAAATTCAACAAATAGATAATCAATCGATCAAAATATTTTAGCCTTTTTCTTTCGATCTTTTAAAAATACATTGACAAAGCAGTCGTGGAATTGGAGGCGCATAACAGAGGCGACACTTCTCGGCTCTCTAATCATGGCGCGATGCATGACCTCCCGCACGATCGACTCTGCATCGGGGCATGTTTCGGTGTAGTAACCTATTTGAAGCTCTGTTGCGTAGAGAGGAGAGAGGATTGAGACATGGCACAGTAGCAATAGAGAGATGAGGGGAGAGAGATTTGGGAGCATGATTGGAGTTGTGCTGCGTAGTCTTTGCTTGCTTGGGTTGAGCATTCTGGACTCTCCGAATCGCTGTGTGTTCCCCTTTCAAGGTACAAGCAAAAGAATCTCTCGGAAATTCTGTGACCGGTTTTGGTACAGCCAACTTTGTAGCGACTGATTGAGATGACATCGGTAGCATAATAATAAATGATTTATTCGGTTTCGGGTTTCGGTTTGGCAGAGTTAAAAATTCAGATATAATTTTGAAATGATCCATCCCACAAAAATATAAAAAAATATTAAAAAAATTATATGTACTTATTTTAATTTTATAATAAAAATTGAAGCAAAACAAAATTTGAGAAGTATCTAAGAATTTAGAATATGCATATAATATTATTTGATTTTCTTTCACTATCTTATGTATCAACTGCAATTAGTTAATTAAAGATTTGCATGGTGTGGTCTGTTTATCTTTCAAAATTTTAAAAATGTGCCTCAACCTCACTCACGTGATGCGGTTGAATTTTACCCACAATGCACAGACTACGGATCAACAAATTTATACAGAGTGACAAATTTTTCAAATAAAACGCGAATAATTTGTAAAAAATATTTTATTCGCATTTTATTGACAAATAAATCAGCAAAAATCCAGTTAACTATTTTATTCATAAATAAAACGTGAATCATATTACAATGATCGATAGATCATCTAAAGACATTAAACGACATTGTTATATTCATTTACTTCTTTAAAACTGAAAGTGACACAAATATATAGCAAACGGATCGGCACAATGAACTCTAATAATATAAACAAAAGTCTTCTTCAAGAAAATATCAACTAAAAAGTCTTCCTATGGGGACCAGGTTTCTCATTATGGCTTGGCAAGTGGAAGGATAAGGTCCGGTTTTATTTAATGTAAGGAAAACAACAGAATAAGGTACGCTTTTATGTGTAGCTTAAAAAATTTCGAAACCACATTTTTTTAAAAATTTAAAGTATCATATTTACCTTCTAAAAAATCACAAATTTGTTTAACTTATTGACTTTTCTAATAAAACTCAATTTTACATTTATCAAGTTCTCATTTGATTTTTTTATTAAAATATATAAAAAAATTAGCATGCATAAAAGAAATATTCGGTCTTTTATTTAATATGTTTGTGAAAACAAACAGTTTATTTTTCTACCTAGAACAAACATACTAAATGTCATTATATATGTGTCACATGTATAAATGAATCATTTGTCATTTTTCCTCAAACATTGATCAATTAGAAAGAAAAAATATTCTTACATATCCACATATTTTTTATAAATAAAGGATAAAATGGAAACTCTATAAATTTAAAATGAATTTAAATAAAAATGTAATAAAGTGGGTACATTTGTGATTTTTCAAATTTAAAAGGATAAATAAGATA
Organism: Carex arenaria; assembly: GCA_964058825.1. Lineage (NCBI taxonomy): Eukaryota > Viridiplantae > Streptophyta > Magnoliopsida > Poales > Cyperaceae > Carex > Carex arenaria. The sequence goes on from CAXKVW010000322.1 coordinate 459,260, forward strand.
TTATAAATCTTAGAAGAAAAATATGTAGTTTGATGATTTTTGAAGGATATACATAAAATTTCTCCTACATAGTAATAATGCATTTCAAATTAAATCCATAAAAATTTAAAACAGAATATTGTTGTGGGTCCCTACGTATTATCATCGACAACAAACATTAAAAAAAAATGAAGTTAAAAAAAAGGCACAAAATATCTTAGTTACTCAAATTTGGACAAATAAAAGATTAAGACTGCACAGAGCTAAAATTTTATAATTTAAACGAGGGAGAAGATACTTTTTTTTCCTATATAATGTAATCCCTCTACTTCAACAATTTTATATTTCAACCTACATCTTACATATTAAAAAAAAATTAATCATAATATTAAAAAAAAATTAGAATTTAGTACTTTTGGTTCTGACCAATAAACGTGAAAATTATCTCAAAATTTGACAAATGAATTATATTCTAATTAAATATATTGATATTAAAATTAAAAGAATTAAAGAGGACCTCAACTTAAGATAGGGGGCTAAGTAGTGGTTTGCTCTCGGGACGGGCATAACCCGGGGTCGGGCACGGACAAGTCGGGCACGGGCAAGTCGGGCACGGGTTGGTCGGGTAGGACGGGTAACTCGGGTGCGGGTAGAACGAGTTTTTTTTAAACCTTACCCTTACCCGCCCTTTTATCCTTGCCCGCCTCGGGTGCGGGTAGAACGGGTCGGGGTAGGACGGGTCGGGAGTCGGGTGGTCCGGGTCAAACCCGTACCCGATTTTTTTTCTTCTGTTTTTTTGTGTTTTTCTTCCCTTGTTTTTATCTTTTTATGTTTTTATTGTACCCGGGTGAGGGCGGGCATTTAAAAAAAATAGTTACTTTAAATTAGTTACTTTCAATAAATACGAATTATTTGATCTTTAAAATCGAATTATTTTAAAACAATAGATTTATAAACCGAATTATTTAGATCATTATATCTAAAAATAACTACACTAAATTATATTTTGAAAAAAAAAAATCTTTTGCAGAGAGAGCATGCAAGAATGCTCCTCTCTTCCTTCATTGAGGGTTTAGTCTTCTAATTTCTAGCTAATTTTATGTCAAATAGGTGATATGACATTTAAATGCTGCTTATAATGTTTTTACTCTAGACCAAATATTTAGTGCAGTGTAAATTAGCTCCCCATGTTTACAACTATCATCTTTCTAGTAGGAGGCTAGGAGTCATTGTATTGAATAAAGTGCTACGAATACTTTAAAATTGACCTCATTCACACGTTTGATCCCCATAACTTGAAAGTCTGACCCCACTCATGAATTCTTCTAATTATGGTATAAATTTAACAAATAGTTGTATCAAATTAATATGTAAAAGGAAAATATTAATTTTTTTTTTAAAGAATGAAAAAATTGGCTTATTGTCTTATTTTTTATTCTTCTAATGATGGCATTGTTATTTGTAGAGTTGAATTGAATAAGACAAGTCATTCTTGCATAATTTGAATGAATTGAACAAAAAAATAATAAGTAACTTTAAAGAAAGAATAAATTAAATAAATTTTTGCAGCAACTTGTAAAAAAAAATGTCTATGTAAAAAATGTGACTTTGTCTATGAAACTTAGATATCAAAGTTTAGAATCACATAATGAAATTTATTTGTATATATCATCTACCATATGTATTTTTATTGATATCCTTAAGTGCATTGATAAAAAAAAAAAAAGGGTCAATTATGGCATATGAAATAAAGTATTCTTCTTTTTGACATAATAGAGATGTTTTACTTTATATTTTTTTTTTATAATTTAATATGAAAAACAAACTTTAAGAATGTGTAGGTGATTACTACTACATTCGATATAAAAAATATAAAAATTTCTTTGAGTTGCGCATTTAGTTCTCAAAATAGCAATGTCATAATAAAAAAAAAATAAGACTAAGTCATTTTTTTTATACTCTTTAATAACATTTAATAGTTTTCTTTTACATATTTGATACAAAGTTTTTATTGAGCTTCTTCCATAATCAGAAATTTTTACAATCTCATGCTAAGACAACATATTTTAATTTTTAGAAGGACTTCAACTAAATAAATTGGCAACTAAATACAATCCTAGGAAAGATATTAAAGGCTTATAGGATTAACTAAAATTATTTCGATTTGTTAATTCTATATACTAAGCTGTGAATAGTGGATCGGAATCAATATATCAATCATATATCAAACTACAAAATCTTGTCCATAAAAGATTAAATAAACAAATGATTTATGAGACTTATTTAAATCATAAAATAAACTCATAATAGGGCTTGATCCGTTAAATATTATTTAAGATATGTTATGATTGAACAGTAAAATTTATAACTAATACAATTAATATGTTGTTAAATTATAGAAGTAAATAAAACGAATGGAAAAAATGAATAGGCGTCAGTAAAATTATTTCACTACTGAAACTATATTATTTAATGAGATGTTAAAGGAACATTCAATCATCAAATATGATTGAAATTTTAATAATAAACAATATAAACATTGCATATAATTATATTATTGTTATCTTATATATAGTAAAATTGTGGGGGTGTAAATTAAATAAAAAGTCATGCAAATAGTTACTTACCAAGATATATTATCTGAGAATATGATATCTGTATATATACATAACAGAAAAAGGTGTGATCTATCTAATCAATAATTATAGATACCCTAACCTGATGCCGGATTAAATGTATAATATTCATATTATTAAAATTGATTGAAGACAGTAAAAGAAATATCAATAAGTCACTTACAGTGAATAAAAATGTTAATATTGATAAGAAATGAAATGTGGGGGTATGAAATGAAAAATGCTCATTTAAATTCAAATATTGGGCGGGTTTGGGGGGGGGGGGGGGGGGGGGGGGGGTTGGGGTGTTCCGGGGCAACCCGGGCACAGGCACGGGTTCAATTTTTCCCAGGCACGGGACGGGTAAACTGGGTTTTTTTTTTTCTAAATTTCCGGTCCGTCCCACATTTTTACCCGTCCCGGACTACCCGTGACCAGTACCAAACCCGGGTACGAGACGGGACGGGCGGGCAGCGGGCGCGGGCAACCCAGATCCGGGTCACGGGCACATGGGTAAAGAGCAAACCTCTAGGGCTAAGTACTTGTTGAATATTTTAATGATAGGTAAACCAACACATACATTATTAAACTTTATAAATTTCAACTATTATGAATAAATTTGATATGAAATAAGACCTTCGCAGATAAATATAGATTATATGTCTATATTAGATTGTTCTCTCTTCTAAAGGCATCTCTGTCATGTAAATATTTGTAAACATTTTTTTTCTTTATTAATGGAAATCGTTGGTGAGCTATTTGCTCACTAACCTAAAAAAAAAAAAATCTCTTTTTAAAGCTTTGTAAATTTGTAATTTCTTTAATGATTTATTAGTATGTCATTTTACTTGATGAATATCCATGACATGTAAAAAAGAAAAACAATTATAAATAAAAGAAAGTGTACGTGCAAAAAAGTGCAATCTAATAGTTGTAGATATCTACATTAAGTTGCTTAAAATGCGTATGCTAAAAGTAAAACCATAAAAATATTATCCCTACGAGAAAAAAATACGGGAAAATTTCATAATTTATTCATATAAACATTGTAAAGTAACTTATATGAATTCTAGCTTTTGTGTGATAAAGTTTTATTAATGATGGTGCAAATCAAATAGATGAAAAAGTTTTATTAACGTGGAAAATATCTCATAGATTTTAGAATTATGTTCACCAATAAGTCTTAATAAACATAGTGTATGTTAGCTTTACTCTTATTAATTTTTAATATTTTTTTTTCTTCTATTTAAATTCCTTTCCTTCCCTATCAAGAATAGTTTATTATTTTGGCTTTCAACGCACAATTAGATGTGAAGATGCAACGAGATACTAAACAATGTCCATGTAAAAGCTAAAATTCATATAGACTACTGTAATTCAGTTATATACTTCGAAACAGGGGTGGACACATAATTTTTGTCAGGGAGGGGCAGAAATCGGATTCAAATAGCTTATCGAGTTCAAGCCTATTAACTAATTGAGTACTAAATAAAAAAACTATCAACATAACAAAAAACAATAAAAATAGTATACTATTATATAATAAAAACAACATAATAATATCATTTTATATATTAAAAAACAACAAAGTTGATCTGGACCCGTAAAATTCTATAAAATTCTATAAAAACAACAAAAATATTTATTAACAATGTTTTCGACCAGACTTGACGTGCCTTTCAGTTCCAGAAAGAAACAAAATAATTTCCAGAAAGAAGTAAAATGGTACCAAACTTGTATTTTTCACCTAGCTCAATTGCAAGGTACATTGCTCCATTGCAATACTTGTAAAAATTGAGCACATATGTCAAGCCTATTTCAATCAAATACGGGTTAGACCCTTTTTTTTTCATCAAAAATATATGTCAAGTCTGTTAACATGTTAGGTGAAGAGAATCAATAGTACATAATGTAGAGAGCAGTTTGGGTCCGATGTCTTTCGGACTCAAACTAAATTCGATGGACTCCATAACCGTCCGATCAGCTTTAAGATCAGTGCACACGGATCTTAAAGCGGATCAGTCGGTTATGGAGCCAATCATACCCAAATTTGAGTCCAATGGGCATCGACCCAAACTGCTCTCCATAATGTAAGACATGAAATAAGATCAATATTTTAACTACATAAATAGCTGTAGTGCAAGCACCTCATAAATTCAGGAGAGATAGGAAGGGATGGGAATTGGTTAATTTTGACATCCTAGACATTCCTAGTTTGTGAAAGTAGCTGGGGCCATTGGCATCGGGTTCTTATAGCTTCTAGGAGACACTTTTTGTTTAAATATTTCACCAGTGGATGCAATTAAAACGACGGTTCACAGTTCCACATGCTTATCAGCTTATCCATGTCGAACAAGTGGATGACTCTTTTTATCTTTTAAAGTAGATAAATAATAAATAATTTAAGAGTTGGGGTTCGGTGTTTTGAAAAGTAAAAATGTTATTTTATTTTTTACTTATTTTTTATTTTTAAAATTCAAACGGTCAATTTAATTTTTTTGAACATGATCTATATTTAAACACAGATATTAAAATGTGTTTAAAGACCAATTTTTTTGGAATTTTTGAAAATAAAAAACAATGATTGTCAAAAAAAATTAAAAATAGTAATTTGTTTTCAAAAAATGAATAATTTGATAGCCAAGCAGCTTGATTTTAATATGGAATTCATGTTGATTTAATTCGAGTCGGCTATTTGAATTTTAAAATAAAAAGTAAAAAAGAAGAAATACAGTGGCAATCGTATTACTGTTGAGGAAGGTTCGGACATTTGGGACAAAGATTTTCTGTCTCAGGTATGCCACCTGAAGTGAGCAACTTGCTGGTGATTTCCGATTCCCCCACCAGGTTGAATTTGGGTGCCTTTTGGGCCCAACCCGATCCCCCCAGGTCGGAATCAGGGTGTCTCCCGACCCAGCCCGACTCCCCCTCGTGGCTGAAGTGTTACCCGACGCCCTCACCTCCAAAGCTGGAGTCGGGACCCCTCTCATCCCCGGAGTGAGAAGCGCCTCCCGACCCTCCTCCCAAGGCTGGAGTTGCTTTTCAATCAGATTTTTATAAAATAGATTCTTATTTCCTCAACTCAATTTGCTGCAGTTTAGAGACTACAATTTTTTTAGACACGAATATCAGACAGTTTTAAACATTTTAATTTTTATTTTTGAGAAACGAATCACAAAATATCTGTATAACTACAACGTGAGTTTTTTTTTAAAAAAGTCTAGATTACATCTAACTGGATATCTATCATCCTATTTTATGGAGACATGTCTATCAACTTATTAAGATAACCAAGCCTTATTTGACCATATTTTTTAAAGATCTTAATAAAGGTCAATAAGAAATTACTTACCAAACTGAAATCCTGCAATTCTATGACTACCTCCCGTTAAAAACATCACAAAATATTAACAAAGGTATACTTGAGTACAAAATATTAAAAAAAAAACAGAGAGAGAGAGGTGTGTATTCAATTTTGAATCCGAATCTGTTGCAATCCTCCACCTCTGAACAGTACTTTAAAATGTATGCTTTTTCAAATCCAACTGTTCTATTGCTTGGAGATTCGTGAACATAAAATATTAAATGAATGAGTTTGAAAAGACATGAATTTTAGAAACAGTGCTCCTAAACTTCGGATCGCATCAGATTTAATTCCTTCAATTTTGGGCAAGGAGATGGGAAACAAAAAGAGATTGAAAAATTCTTAAACTATGTTTCAAACTTTCAATCCATAAAACGGGCATCTGCCTTATTATAAAAAAAAAATACAAAAAAAAGATTGAAAAATGAAAATGGGCTGGAGGCCTGGAGCGGTGGGACAGATATATATATATAGAGTAGAACTAGGATGCTCCTAAGTTCACCAAACTTCTTGTGAATTTGACTCTAAAATATATCGAATCGACTTTAAACGATGAATCCAAACCGTTGAAACCCTTCTACCTAATGAGTGATGCGTCTACATGTGAAAATTTTAAAGTTTCGAATTAAATTAATGTAGAGTCAAGTGGTCAAAAATTTAAGGTTTATAAATAAATTTAATGCATTCATTTTTTGGACTCCTTTGACCACTTGACTCTATATCAAATTAATTCGAAACTATAAATTTTTTACATGTAGACGCATCAATCATTAGGTAGAAGGATTTCAACGGTTTGGATTTATCATTTAAAGTCGATTCGATATACTTTAGAGTCAAGTTCACAAGAGGCTTGGTGAACTTAGGAGCACCCTAGTTCTACTCTCTCTCTCTCTATATATATATATAAAGGTTGGCTAATATACAATCGATTGTTCCTGAGCTCCCGTGCAACCAAGTCATTTTCTATTTTCAAAGTTCAAACGGTCGATCCAAACCGTTAGATGTGATCTCTATATTAAAATATGCTTGGAGACCAACTTTTACATTTTTTGGAATTTTTTTGCTATTTATTAAGCCACTTTCAAAATCGCTGATCCAACGGTGGCTTAACCAAACAGTAAAAATAGAAGCCACCGTTGGATCAGCGATTTTCAAAGTGGCTTAATAAATAGCAAAAAAAATTCAAAAAATATAAAATTTGGTCTCCAAGCACATTTTAATATAGAGATCACATCTAACGGTTTGGATCGACCGTTTGAACTTTGAAATTCATAAATTGACTTAGTTGCACGGGAGCTCAGGAACAATCGATTGTATATTAGACAACCTCTATATATATATATATGAGTAGAACTAGGGTGCTCCTAAGTTCACCAAACCTCTTGTGAACTTGACTCTAAAATTATCGAATCGACTTTAAACGATGAATCCAAACCGTTGAAACCCTTCTACCTAATGAGTGATGCGTCTACATGTGAAAATTTTAAAATTTCGAATTAATTTAATATAGAGTCAAGTGGTCAAAAGTTTAAGATTTATAAATTAATTTTAATGCATTCATTTTTTGGACTCCTTTGACCACTTGACTCTATATTAAATTAATTCGAAACTTTAAAATTTTCACATGTAGATGCATCAATCATTAGGTAGAAGGATTTCAACGGTTTAGATTCATCGTTTAAAGTCGATTCGATATATTTTAGAGTCAAGTTCACAAGAGATTGGGTGAACTTAGGAGCACCCTAGTTCTACTCTATATATATATATATATAATTTATTGATCTTTTTAATTTCTTAACCAAATCCTTTTGTTTTACGAATAGTTTTAGCCGATTGATTTGGCGATAAGTGAATAGTGAATCCGTAAACACAACGGCTAGTTTACAAATCTTCTCCAATATCTTCTTGAAAGATTTTTAAAATATTTAGTTTGAAACGGATGTGGAACATTAATTAGTGTATCGAATCAAAGATTGTTTGATCTACTTTAGAAGAAATTATGAAAGTTTTGTTTTCCTGTGAAAATGATGATGAAAATAAATGAAGGAAATGAAGAATTCACATCCTCTGAGATATCTCAAACTTTGCGTGACTTCAAGAAAAATCTTAACCGTTTAAATAGTTTTGCACGAATCTCAAAGTACAAATAACACTGCCCCCCTGCGCTATCCCCGAATAGGCACCGAACACGTCAGTCATGCAAAAAATTTAGATATCTAAGAGGATACACACTCGGAAATGAAGGGGGCACAGCTGACAAATAAAGTGATTGAGAAAACTTTTCACAATAAAATGCTACATAAATAACGAACGGTCCGGATCTAAACTCGAACGGTGCGTTAATGCAGAGTAATAATAAAAGTTAGTTTCTTATAGTTGTGCACTATTTGTCGATCAAATATGATCTAATATATTATTAAAAAAATCTTATAAAGGTTGAACAACAAGATAGTTAAATTTTTGGTTGAATTAAGTCCATGAACTATTATCTTTGGTTTAATCTTCCTGAATTAATTCTTAGTTAAATTTGCTGATGTCCTTTCAACGGTGATATTCATACTACGAGTTGTTATTTAAGAAATAAAATTTGGTCTAAAATCAAAATAGACGGGAGAGAGAAAAGTAAATTCCATCTTCTTCTTTTTTCCTCTTTCTATCAGTGTTTCCTTTTACCAAATAATACATTTTGGAGCTTGCTCTTGATTTCTCCTCTTTGAGCTCAATTTTAAATCAACAAGATCATTTACTTAAGAAGATCCTATTCATACGGTTAAGAAAAGAGGGGTTTCATTGTTATTGGAAATGTTTAAAAAAATCAAATAGTAAAAATAATAAAGTAACTAATTAAAATGATCTAAATTGAAATTATATTATCTTTGATATTCAATGAGAGGAGCATTATATAGGGAATTAGGGATGAAAACGGAGCGGATACAGAACGAATAGTGCCAAAACTATATCTATATTCTTTTTTTCATTTTTCAGATACAAATACAGACTGGATATCAAACATATCAGATGGATATGGAATTATGGATACATGTCTAGATCAAATCGGATATTTATTAAAATAATATAAAAAAATATTAAAATTCATACTATTTATCTAATTATAATAGTGAATAACATAAAATTTTCATAATATATATCTACTATTCGGATACAGATAATTGAAACATAAAAAATACCAGTATTCTTATCCACACGGATATTCAGATATCTAATATCCATATCTAAATTTTCGAATACAGATTATCTATACCGTTTTCACCCCTAGACTCATAGCATTATACAGACCACTTCTAGCCGCCCATTCTGAGCCCACTCCAAAAGACATGCACCTAACCTCTCTCGGCCCAAAGCCGTCTCCAATTCCATTCCATCCAAAAACCTCCAATTCCAAAGAAACCGCTGCTTCTCGCAAAACCCCAGCCGGATTCTTCTGCTTAGCAAACCCTTCTCTTCTTCTCTGCTCGCATACAGCGGCTTCAGTCATGGGTCGAGGTCAGAAGCGCGGCCGCACTCAGCGCCGCCATTTCAAGCAGAACCGCGATAACGTCTGGAAGCACAACCCTGGCAAACCTTCTGCTGCTTCTGCTGCCGACTCCGGCGACGCCCCCACCGAGGAAAACGTCAAGTGGGAGCCCTTCGCCACTGAAAATCCTGGTTTTGATGAGTACTACAAGGTGAAGTATGTAAAATTTGGTATTTTTGAGCCTTTGGTTCTGGTTATACTAGATGGCTGAATTATGTGTTGTTTTTTTTTTTATATCTGTAGGAGCAAAGAGTTGTTCTTGAAGAAGAATGGGAGGAGTTTATGACTTCACTGCGCTCACCCTTGCCGGCAGCTTTCAGGATCAATGCCAGGTTCGAGATTTTAGTATATGAAAAGGTCATGATTTGATGATAAGTTAATTAGTACATTTTTTTTAATATTTTCGTATGATTTTTACAGTGGACAGTTCAGTGAGGACATACAATCACAACTTCAGAACGAATTTACTAAATTCTTGGAAGCCGAGGTGCAGTTACATTTTTATTTTGTTGGGTGTGGGTATCTGTTATCATGTTATTAACTTAACCAATTTAATTTGTGAACAAATAAATTTTGATCAGGCTAATAATGAAAATGGAGAGGAAGCTATCAGGCCTTTGTCTTGGTACCCGGGGAATCTTGCTTGGCAACTTAACTTTTCTCGTATGCAACTAAGAAAAAATCAAGCACTTGAGGGGTAAAGAAAGCTAATAAAGTTAATTTATGATTTAACATCCATTAAACTAGTAATCTTAGCATTTGCAATGCTTATCAGGTTTCATGAGTTTCTAAAGCAGGAGAATGAGGTCGGCAATATTACAAGGCAAGAGGCTGTCAGCATGGTGAATGTTCTTGTTAATTTTTTTATTGTTTTTTAAATAAAAAATCCTTTTGTTAACATAATTTTTTTGTCTGTCAAATTTTGCCACACTATTACAGGTTCCTCCTTTGTTCCTCAATGTAATGCCTGAACATCACATCCTCGACAGTATGTACAAAACTACAAATAATTATATGTTAATAGTCTACAGTTAAATTTTGTGCTGTATAAATATTAATATTTATTGGATGTGATGATTTTTGTGCAGTGTGTGCTGCTCCAGGATCTAAAACATTTCAGTTGCTTGAGATTATACATGGGTTTACCAAAACTGGAAAACTTCCCGAGGGACTGGTACGCAAGTGTATTCATTGGCAACAACTGTAGAATTTGGTCGGAATTTGAATGAAAGTTACTTTTTTTTTGTCAAATAGGTTATTGCTAATGATGTCGATGTACAAAGATGTAATTTACTAATTCATCAAACCAAGAGGATGAGCACCGCTAATCTTATAGTAACAAATCATGAAGCTCAGCACTTCCCTGGTATTTCTATGGGAGGAGATGGACAGGTTGGCAAAACTTCATTGCTATTTGATCGTGTTCTTTGTGATGTCCCTTGTAGTGGTGATGGAACCCTCCGCAAGGCTCCTGATATTTGGAGAAAGTGGTAATTATTGTTTCTCATTTACTCCAGTTATGATATAATTGTCATCATTATTTTGTAATTACTATTACTATTACAATTTTACTGTATTTATTTGTTATTCTCCATCATCATTGTACAGGAATGCGGGAATGGGAAATGGAGTTCATTGCCTCCAGGTGGTGATTGCCATGCGTGGTGAGTATTTAACTGTGCTTGAATTATTTTATTCAAAAGGAAAATATGAAGTATAATTTTTTATTATATCACCAAATGCAGGTCTAGCCTTGCTAAAAGTTGGAGGGAGAATGGTTTATTCGACTTGTTCAATGAATCCGGTTGAAAATGAGGCTGTTGTGGGGGAGGTGATATATTATTTTGTCCAGCTTCACTTTTTGTTTTTCATCTTATTTGTGATCGTCAAAGATCAACTCTTGTTTGGATTTTGTTTATATAGATTCTTAGAAGGTGTGAGGGTTCGGTTGAGCTGCTTGATGTCTCAAATGAGCTACCAGGACTGGTACGCCGGCCAGGTCTTAAAACATGGAAGGTCAGTTTCAATTCTACCACATAATGAGAAATATTAATTGCGGCTCTGCAAACCAAGAAATATCCCATACGCCCCTTTTAAACAGTATTACCTTCTTTGTATTTTAGATACATGCTCAAATTGTCCTTCATCCTGAGGGTCGAGATAAAACTCTGGCAAAGTTTTTGTTAATTAGGGGGGCTGGGGGGGGGGGGGTGGGTTGCGAAGGACATTATTATAATTTCCATGCTTTCTAGGGTAGAAAAAATTCCCTGTATTCAGGCTTGTACAACATTTCTTGTTTAGCTGGGATATATGTGAAATTTTTGCCTGATTATAACTGAAACTGTCTTGATAGTTAAAATGCTACATGATGACCAAGTTAAGAAAATCATTTCTCTGAAATATATAGGTACGCGATAAGGGGTCTTGGTTCACAACATACAAAGACATACCAGTTCATAGGAAGAATGGTGCCATAGTGCAAAGCATGTTTCCTTCTGGCCTAAGTTGGAAAGAAACCCTCAATGAAGACGCTACAAATCATTTAACTGAAGCGCCGATCAGTGAAGAATCTAAGGAGTCTGATGTGAGCGCACATTTAAGTGAAATGGAGGTTTCAGAACTTCCACTAGAGCGTTGCATGAGAATTGTTCCACATGATCAGAATAGCGGGGCATTTTTCATAGCTGTTTTTCAAAAGATATCCCCTCTTCCAGGTAGTGGCTTTGTTTTTTTGGTTTATCTAATTACATTCTAGTTTTTTTTAACTTCTTTCACCAAACAAGCTTCCAATTACCCACTGTGCCCAAATAATTGATCTGTCCAATAAAATAATGGAGAAGGTTAGGAGGAGAAGTTTGGATTTAAAAAAAATGAAGAGTACATTGCACAAATGGTTCTTAAAGTATTCCTCTTTTTCCATGTTGCTTCTGAAAGTATCCAATTATTAACAAACTGGGCCTCCCTTTAACACTAGTAAAAAAAATATCTGGGCAGAAATCCATATTAGCATCCATGTTATGATGATATCCATGGTGAGTTGTATGTATTACTTCTAGTTAGTTTATGCTGTCATGGGTGTCGATTTGAGTACCATTGAATTGATGTGATTCCATGGATAATGATATTGCTATCCACAACATCTCTATCACTTGTGTGACAACGTCCACATTATTTGCAATGCTAAAAAGATGCGTAATGGATGAAAATATTTGGCTTTTGAGAAGATGTTTGAGATGTTTGGATCAACATGGCAAAAGTTGAAGACACTAAAAAGACCATAGTGGTACTTTTGAAACTTTTAAGAACCAAAACAGAAAACTTGTGATACTTTAAGGATCATGCATGTAATTTTCTGTGAAAACACAGGGAAAGAAATTATATCTTCTCTCTTTGTTTTTGATTGAATCTATTTTCAACTTTGGTATTTTTCTTTAGTGACTTCTCAAGTTTCAATCTATCATAATTAGGCGAGTATACATTGCATTCTTTTTCTTTGTTCTTTCAGCAAACCATTCGACCAACAAACAGCCTAAATCTAAGCAGAGAGATAAATCTCACATGAATGTGAAGGTCGAGGAGGGATCAGAAATCCAGAAGGCTGAAGATGTTCAAGATATCAGTATTGATTCTGTAGTTACAGAAGGAAAGACCGAAATGATATCAGAAAACAAGGATCTTGAGGCTGAACCATTGTTGGATGATAATGAGCAAAATGGGGTTCAGAAGAGTAAAAGTGACAATAAAAGGAAGAAGCTTCCAATGCAAGGCAATTGGAGAGGGGTTGATCCTGTTGTATTTTTCACTGATGAGAAGATTATTAACAGTATAATATCGTTCTATGGTGTCAGTGAAGGTTTTCCTCTTGCCGGTCACCTTGTGGTCCGTAATGATGAGTCTACACTTGTCAAGAGGATATATTATGTGTCAAGGTCGGTTCGTGATATCCTACAACTCAACTTGCAAGTAGGTCAGCGCCTGAAGATAACCTCTCTCGGATTGAAAATTTTTGTAAGTGCCCCATCAAATAAGTGATCATACCAGTTCTTAGGTTTAGCGAATAGTATAATTAACTTATTTATGAATTTAATATTTTGAATCATATTAATTGGGTAGTTGTTTATATCAAATGAAATGCTTTAAAATAAAATGTGGAATTGTTATATGATGTACTATCGATTTTCAGGAGAGGCAAACTGCAAAAGATGGGTCGCCATGTTATTACCGGATTTCGTCAGAAGGGTTACAGTTGCTCCTCCCATACCTGACCAAACAAATAGTATATTCATCATATTCAGATTTTGAACACCTTTTGAAGTATCGTGCCGTAAAGTTTGTGGATTTTGTGGACTCAACACTTGCTGAGAAAGCATCAGCTCTTTTGCCCGGTTGCTGTGTGGTGGTTCTACGTCAAGGTGAGATAAAGGCCAAGACAAAAAATATTTGGCTTGCTGAATCAGAATACAATAGCACTTGTCCTAACTTCTGAGCAACCGTTAGCTAGACCAAAAATCGTAAAATCTCGCCACTAGTACATCTACTAGTTTTTGTTGAGATTGATATTAATTTGTGGTGATTCCTTGAGGTTGACCAATTTTCTTGATAGGTGTAGTGGTTGTTTCGTGGACCAGTTTTCTAACATCTAACTCTTGTTATATTGTAGAAAATAACAATGCAGATACAACGGTGGATGCGTCAACAATTGCTATAATTTGCTGGAAAGGGAAGTCCAACCTCAGCATCATGGTTTCTGCTTCTGACGCCAAGGAGTTACTGGAAAGGCTGGAAATTCGCCACGGTAAAAAAGATATTACTGCCTCGGTACTTGAGAAGAGCTTATTGAAAGATGTTTCTGTTGCACCCGTTGATGATGCAGTAGATGTTACTGAAATTATGGAGGAAGTTGGTTTTAAGGTACTTTAATGCAACTTTTTTATTGTAGAAGATTTTGGGAAATTTTGTCCTTTTTTATTTGTTAAATTTCGGACTTAAGAGTTTAGTTTTCTTGATTGTATTATTGGCCATTGACTTAATTTCATAAATTCTATTATCTTTTATTTATTTCCTCGGTTGGTTTTAACCAATGTTGTTAATTTCAACGATGAGCTTATGAGAGCGACAGTGTGTACTTTTCGTTGACATGCAGGAAACTATAACTACTATTCACTGTTTATTTATGTTGTTTTTTCTACGAAGTTTGAAATAATTGGCTAACAACTCTTTGATATTTGTTGAAATTTAAAAGTCGTGGCATGACTAATTGGGAGAATATTTGTTCGTAGAAATCGGACAATTCCGTGCTACAGCAATTGGCATGCTTCATGAAAACTGCATCCTCCAACTTTTGGCAGGTTAAAATTTGTTTAAGAGCAAGTTTAGACCAATTCGTTTTAACTGGATCTTTTTGGAAACAGATCTACGTCATATGTTAACCTAGTTGTAAGGAGAGCAGTTTGGGTCCGATGCCCATTGGACTCAAATTTGGGTCAATGGGTTCCATAACCGTTCGATCTGCTTTAAGATTCGTGTGCACGTATATTAAAGTGATTGTGCATGTATATTAAAGCGAGGCACACAGATCTTAAAATGAATCGGACGGTTATGGAACCCATCGAACTTAGTTTGAGTCCGATGGGCATGGGACCCAAACTCTCAGATGTAAGAGCAGTAAAATCAGATTTCTAAATAGTTAGTTATAGCTGTGCAATTGTGATGCTATAGTTTCTTTCGGATCTTAAAAAGTTATAACGCTATTAATCATTTTCTTTTATGAGAGTTCTAAATAGTTTGCTATAACTTTTTTGTATCTTAAAAGATAATGCAATAATCGCTATTTATAATCTTTAATAAAATTCATCCGTTTGCAAAAGAATATCAATTTTGAAGGAGATAAATTAGCGCAAAAAACCGAGCATTGGACTACTAACTCCCCAATGGAAAAGCTAAAATATCTTGTAAGATTTCAGGGAGCTCAATTTTTTTTTTTTTTTTTTTTTATCATTTTATATGTTTCCAATTTCCGTGTACTTCCAAACTGGAAGCTAGCGACTTATCGTATTAAAATGGGAAAACTCTTGAATAAAACTTCTCTTGCAATTTTTTCAACATTTCACTTTTCACACAGACTTGTGTTTGTAGAATGTGGCTTTAAGTTAGACTACCGTTTAATTGTCAAAATTAAGGTTCTAAATAGCGATTATCACATCATCACGGAAATGCTAAATAAAAAGTTACCGCGAATAGTGTAGTTATAGCAAAAGCTATTCTACATAGAATTTTTTTGTTTTAAAAAATATGTTTTATATTTCTACCAATTATCAACGTTATCTAAAGTCTCATATAGTGATAACTAACGCAAAATTGATTAAGGAATTAGAATATTCATATTAAACCAATACAAAGTTCAAATTGTTATTCAAAATATCTCTAATAATATCATAAACTATCTTTTTTTTTCCATTCAAAATAACCTAAGCATCATGACATAAACTATCTATATTTTTATATTAAAAAAATCTAAGCATTATGGCATAAACTATCTATATTTTTCTATTTAAAATCAAAACTAATCCGAACCTTAAAAAAATTCAGTTTGGACTTTTAAATAAAAGCCTATGTAGCATAGCGTGAGCTATAGCGCATAGCGTGTAGCGCAGATAGCGGACCGCTTTTATCGCTATAGCGGTCGTAATTGAAATAACGCACTCTTATCCCATAGCTTAGAGTTTAAAGTCTGAAAATGCTATAGTGACGCTATAACGCGCTATTTAGAACACGGGTCAAAATAAATAGTGGTCAACTAATAGGGATGAAAACAGTATGGATAATATCCGATCCGTATTCGATCCATATTCGAAAACTTAGATGTGGATATTCGGATCGAATATCCGTGTGGATAAGGATACTGATGTGGTTTTACGTTTCAATTATTCGTATCCAAACAGTAGATATACACCATATATTTTAATATATATTATGAAAAATTTATGTTGTTCGCCGTTATAATTCGATAAATATTATGAACTTTAATATTTTTATATTATTTTAATAAATATCCGATTTGATCTGGATCTATATCTTTATTCATCTGATATTCGTATTTAGAAAATGAAAAAAGAATATGAATATGATTTTACTTTCCGTATCCGCTCCGTTTTCATCCCTATCAACTAGTGATATTCGAATAGTACATAGAGTTATTTTTTGTCTTATTCGAGAAGAGTGAAAATATTGTTTGACAAATCATTAGATAGAATATAAAATAATATATTGTATTTATATATTCGAGAAAAAATGACCAAAATGTCCTCCCTATTTAAATTGTGAATTTCTATAAGCAAATGACTTGTTGAATCAGTTCTTTGTGTAAAATTAAACCTTTTTTTTTTTTTCAAAATTCTAATTTTGAACCAATTAAATTCCTTAAAAAATTTGTTATTACTATCAACAGTATTTTATTTTAGCTCTAAATATTTTGTTCAAGTGCCATTGACATCTTTGATTTCCCTTGTAAATTGAGAAGCTGCAAAAATGAAGTTTTTCTCATGCTTGTTGACCATACCCAGTTGCAGAATAATTAATTCGTTCATTACCATACCAGCAGCAAACAGTGACCAGTACAAACTGAAATGAACAAGCTATGTTTGGTTTGGTTGAGAATATGTTATTTTTGGAGTTAGACTATTTGTAATTGCCTATGGGACTGTTCGGCAACACATGGAAGATTAAATATTAATCTGCACTAAGGAGGAGTTCTTCGGTAAGCTAAAGAAAGAAGCGTGAGATTAAGATAGCTAAAGGAAGAGGGGAAGTGCCTTAAGGAAGGGGCAAGGATTAAGATTCGGATAAAAGGAGGCTAAAGGAGGTTGTCTTAATCCGCGCTTAGAAACCGGTGTTCGACCGCATTAAACAGCTAATCGGTGTTCTCATTGGTATTTGGTTGAATTAGAATAGCTAGAATAGAGAATCCAAACTTTTTGTCTTATTAGAATAGGTTATTCCTAAGTGATATGTCCTTAATCTGGAGAGATTAAGTTGCAATGCGTTGAGACACATCCTATCTCGAGAGAGATTAGTCCATTGCTTATCTCGTGTGCAATTATTGCGTGTCCAACTGAAACCAAGTGTGGATCTTTATGGGTACGTAACTCTATCCTCTATGTACCCTGTATTTCTAAATCATTGTCCCTGAGCTCAATGAATTTGGAGGTATTTATAGGTCTATAGGTCGATTTGTACAGTGATCTCGAATGGGCTTGTCGAATAAGCCTGCAAATTGATTTGTATAGTGATCCCGAATGAGCTTGCAGAGTGTGCTTGCAAGTCGGTTTGTACAGTATTTCCGAATGGGCTTGATACTAAGTCTATAGTGATTTTATGAGGCTTTTAATTAGTGCATGGTCCTATCACTTAAGATTTTAAGATTTGACTATTCTAATAAGACAAACAACAACTATTATTGATTTGACTATTCTAGCTATTCTTATTTTGCAATCAAAATATATCACATATACTAGAAAAAGTGACATAAAGGTAATATTACCAACACTATGTAGCACAGTGGTTAAGACATATACCTCCATGTGGGAGGTCTTAGGATCAATTCTGGCTAGTGTAAAAAAAAAAAAAAACGGTAATATCGAGAAAAGCTTGATTACATTGTATTAAATGCAACAAAATTGGATATAATTTCAAATATTTCTGAGCTCAGGAGCCACATACTTAGAATGTTAATTAAACAAACCAACTGTTCCTTGTAAATTCTCAACTATTTTTAACTGAAGAAATATAATTAAATTAATGTGGTTGGTAACCCATTAAAATTGATGTTCGATAAATCAACCCCCCCCCCCCCCCCCCCCCCAACGGCCCTAATTTTCTTAAACATCTTAAAAAATAATTATGGTACTAAGAAAAAAAAAATTCTACTGCAACGATAAAACCACAAACTTATTCAGTTGAGAGTCGTGAATGAAGAAGTGGATTGCTTTTATTTTCTTCATTGAGAAGTCATTTTTAACTCTTAGCGACAAAAAATCTCAAATGAAAACAAACAGCACTTGATTGTTTTCGGACTTTGAATCAAGAAGTCGATTGTTTTTATTCTCTTCATTCAATAATTAATTTTTCAAATTTTCTTCTTGCTGGTAAGTAGATTAATTTCCGTCCGTTCAATTAATAAATAATGCAAAAAACACATGCACATATATGTTTTTTTAAGAGGAGGGTTCAAATGCATTATTTTTTTTTGCCCCAATATGCTCTATGTTCTTTATCTTTATTTTCAAAATCCGAACAGTCGATCCAAACCACTCAAAATGATCTTCATAATAAAATATGCTTGGAGCCCAAATTTTATATTTTTTAGAATTTTTTTTTCTATTTTTTTAGATAGGTATAAATTCACTGTTTTAAGAAGATTATAGACCATCTGATATTTTATTATGAACATCATGTTGAGCGGTTTGAATAGACTGCTTGGATTTTGAAAATGGGTATAAAGGATGTGTATTATGTTGATGAAATATGATGAGAATAAATATATGTTTCACCGTACATTAACTTTAAAATAAATGAAATTTATTTATTTGTTTAAAAAAAATAGGTGAAAGAAAAATTAAAAGCCAACAAATAATAAAAGTTGTGTTGTATTCATTTAAAAAATAAAGAAAATACATTATACATGGATCTTGTTGTTGCTAGAAATTACTTGTTGAATTTATTCAAAAAAAATGTTCATAGTAGAAACTTGTGCACTTGACGATTTTCATGTGCCGCTTAATGCATGGATTTTCGGATATAAATTTCTTTTATTCTCTTTTGAAATTTTTTTTTTTAAGAATACAAGATCTAGCAATTATGAAAATGAAATAAGTAATAAATGGTCTAGCTCGAGAGATATTCAAGGAGAGGAGGGTTGTCTACACAATTATTAAAATGAGATGAGCATTATTGGAGTTTCCTTTGTTTTCATTAGGAGAAAATAAAAGAGCAAAAATGAAAGAGAAAGGAATATAAGAGAAAAATTCGTCTAGCACGAGAAAAAGATGATTTAAGAGCGAAAGGGATATTAAAATGAGATAAGCATTATTGGAGTTTCTTTTGTTTTCATTAGTAGAAAATAAAAAGAGCGAAAATGAAAGAGAAAGGGATATAAGAGAAAAAATCGTCTAGCAAGAGCAAACATATGATATAAGAACGAAAGGGATATTAAAATGAGATAAGCATTATCTTACGTGATGATTTTCTAGAAGAAAGAAAATGCAATTTGAAACCAAAAAGATGCTATGGATTCCTATTAACTGAAATTTATTTTGTCATTTATGAATTTTACTTTTTAGAAAAAAAATATATTGTTAATCTCTATCATAAAATAAAATTACACAACAATTATTTATCTAACAGTTTCTGTCTCAATTTCTAGTTCCGTCTTAGAAAGAATTATGCATGTAGTTCATACAAAGAAAATAAATTATTAATTTTGTGTCCCAACTATACCTCACATCTCTATTTCTATTTTCAAAGTTTAACTAGTTGATCCAAACCATTCAATATGATCTACATATTAAAATGTGCTTAGAGATCAAATTTTATATTTTTTGAAAACTTTTTACTTTTTTTAGATAGGTACAAAATCACTACTTTTGGACCATCCAAAAACAATGACTTTGTATATATCTAAAAAAATAGTAAAAAAAATATAAAATTTGATCTTAAGCACATTTTAATACGAATATCATGTTGAGTGGTTTGAATTGACTATTTTAAACTTTAAAATCAGAGATAGAAATGTAAAAACTGAGTTTTTTTTTAATAACCAATTAAAAATATAAAATATTATTAATAACCGATTTAAAAAAAATTGCATTCATAACTAGACCGCCCCACTGGGGGGCGGTTTACCTTCTGACCAGACTGCCCCATAGTGGGGTGGTTTACTGTGAGCACAAAAATGCCCTCCAGGGGGGGCAGTTTTCTATGTCTGGCCTATATTTAGCAGTTTTATCTCTCCTGTCTCACCATAATTCACTCACTCTTCTTCTTTTAATCCATCCTGCTATCAAACAGTGCTCCTAAGTGATTTTTAGGCGATTGTGATCAACAGTGCGCTCAACAGTGACCGAGGTATATTTTATTTAATTTTTTTTAATTAAAGAAATTTCATAAATAAACAAAAAACTTATATTGAACGACGAATTTCTTTTGTAATGTCAGAAATAAACAAAAAATGTTCATTGCATTGTACTTGGGTGGAAAAATCACGAAAGTGGAGTTCGGATGCCAATACTCGAAAGATGCGAGTTACGGTTTCCAGGTGAATACCAATACTTCAATTTATGAAATTAAGAAAACAATCTTTCAAAAAACCGGTTGGGACTGTTCCTAATTTTCCTAGAAATCAGTACCCGAATTAACAACTAGCCGCCCGGTGCCAAACCTCACTATTTAAAATATCCTATAGCAGACTAGGATCTATAGACAGCTATGTACGGTTTTTTTGAGTCCACTTCAATCTCGGTAATGGACCTATTTTGCAAAAAAGTTTCGATTAATGCAGTTGGTGCCGGGGTAGGACCTTCAACTCAGAACAACTTGGACATTGGAGCTGGACCTTCTACAGAGAACAACTTCAACACCGGGGCTGGACCTTCTACCCATAACCCGGGGTATGACCTATACCCATGTTGACAATTATGCCACTGATTATGGGTATCATAACACCAAATAAAATAATAATGCAATTTAAAAAACCAACATGCATATAATAATATAGTCTACAACATCCAAGCAATCAAACATTCTACAACACAAAGTCGAATAATATAAAAGAATATAAAATACTACAAACTCAGTCTTCTGACACAAAATACTTCAAATGCATTCTTAAAATAACGAACTAAAATTCAGACTATGGATTGGGAGTCCTTGAACTCTCTCCCTTAGTCTTCGTAGGTCGACAGCTACACTTAATACACTCCCACTCTTCGAAACGAATGTCATTTGCCAGATCTGCATCCTTATCGAGGCATTTGGGGTGAATTCTGATGCCACAAAAATGACACCAGAACATGTCATCAATGTCTCTCTTAACACGATATGCGGCGCACATTTTCCATTTAGGTGGAGGGTCGATATCGAGAAACGTATCATCAAATACTTCTCTAGCCTTCGGATCATCGATGTTCATCATGTCTTCAACATCCTCGGGTGAACATCCCATATGAGCTAAATGCCTCCTATTACGGGCGTTGCTCGTCCAAAATTGATCGGCTAAGGTTCTGCGAGTATTGCGTTTGGACTGTTTTGCTTCATACTGGCATTCAGGTTTGGGTGCCATAGTACAGCTAGGATTTCAAATGAGCAGGATGGATTAAACAATTTCTAACATTTTTTGTTTATTTCTGAAATTTCTTTAATTAACAAAATTAATTTAAAAAATATATACCTCGGTCACTGTTGAGCGCACTGTCGATCGCAATCGCCTAAAAATCGTCTCGGAGCACTGTTTGAGAGCAAGATGGATTAAAAGAAGAAAAATAAGTGAATTATGGTGAGACAGGAGAGAGAAAACTACCAAATATAGACCAGACATAGAAAACCGCCTCCTTGGGAGGCGTTTTTGTGCCCACAGTAAACCACCCCACTGTAGGGCGATCTGGTCAGAGGGTAAACCGCCCCCCTAGTGAGGCGGTCTGGTTATGAATGCAATTTTTTTTTAAAATCGGTTATTAATAATATTTTTCTATTTTTAATTGGTTATTAAAAAAAACCCCGGTAAAATATAGGTAAGGCACAAAATAAATAGTGCATTTTAAGTTTTTACCTTGGGGAAGATTCTCTTCCTCAATCATTAAAGATGGGGTAAATTTACCCATTTTTATATATATTAATGGCGCATTTAGATAACATATTGGTACTAAAAGTTAACGTATATGACTCATTAATATAAATGTTTCTGGTAGTTGCTTTATCCACTTTAACAAGTAATTATTTTATAATTAGAGAAGAAGAAAAAATATATTAAGAGCTAGGTCACCAAAGGACCCTACAATTTTCATAATTTTATTGGTTGAATGAGAGGTACATATGTATTATCTTAATTAATTCCTATGCATATAAAAAATCACATTTTGAAGGTCAAATGTTAGAATAATTCAAGTGCATAAAGTGATCCATGTTAAGTGATAGAAAAATTTATCTATAAGAAGATATTAAACCAAAATTGGTGCCTTAATATAATTATAGAATATACATTTGGTAGTTGGTACATCTGACATAGGACTTGAATATTTAATTCTATATACTTTATTAATTACGCTACAGTTATATATATATATATATATATATATATATATATATATATATATATATATGAATCAGATGCTACCACATAATTAAAAAGGTTATTAATACTATTGTGAAATTATCCAACTTTAGTTGCAACAAATGGTGGCTTCAAAAAGGCTTTTCTGGATGATAGTGACTGGAACAGCAATATAACTGACGACAAATCATTATTTTACAACTTACTTTTCTGTTTTATCCTTTTTTTTGTCTCTTTTCTCAAATACAAATTAAATTATATATATCATGTGCATAATTCAATATTATATATTTCCCAGTTCCTAGCATGCAAGTGCACCATCAAGGTAGGGCCAACACAATAATTGCAACTTCATTAATGCATAATTATTCCTATGGACGAAATATTTTACATCTCTATGAAAGGAGCAGATGCCACAATCTTAGACAAAACAACGAATCCGCAGCCATCACCAGCCTGCTGCGAGCGTGATAGACTTTAGAGGTGGCAAAAAATAACTCGTAACTCATGGTTCGATTGTGACTCATATCTGATTTTCTTATTAACAACTTGCTCGTTGCTAAATTGGAATGTTAACAAACTAGATTGTCACTAGCTCGGTCTAGAATTAATAATTTCAAGCTAGGACCTAGCTTTCTCGCCAACACACAAGTTAGCACGGCTAGGCGTCAATTGTGAATTTGTGTGCATTTTATATTGTCCAGCTCAGCCTAGCTCGATTCAGCTCAATCCAACTCAGTTCAGAAAGTTTGTAGAATTTATTTTCTTCTTCAAACAAGATCTAACTAAACCCAGAGAGCCAGCTCACCAACTCGCGAACTAGCTCGGTCTAGCTTGTATCGATTTCAAAATGAGATTTCAGTTTGGATTCCTAAAATCAATTTGTTTGTGATTCGGACGAACCAGCTCGTGACGAGTTCAAGCTGAATCCAACTTGTGACGAGCCACAGCTCATTGCCACTCCTAATACTAGGCATCTTGAACAAACTCACCAATTGAAGTTTTGGAAATTAATTTCAAATTATTTCAAATTATATTTGCTTAGTGTTTGGTGAAGTTTAGTGTGCATTTTGTTCCTCTTACTGTGGATTGACGGCAATTTCAGTTTTCTTTGTTCTAAAAGAAAAGGAACTTCAACCTAAGACATATATGATATATGGGATGAACTGAATTTACTAACGACCAAACAAAATGAAAAAAAAAAAATCGTCATCATTAATTATTAATGCATCTGTTGGGCAGCTATTTCATGATAATAAAATAGAAGCAAAGATGACTTGTCATTAGCAATTGAGTAGCTAATTAAAATGGGAATTTATTTAATTTATTGACCTTGACTTGCCCATTAGGGGATGCTTTACCTCTAATTGGTTTTCATAATCTCATTATAAAGGCTGTCTTTTTTTTTTCTTTGCCTTTAATTTTTTTATTTCTTTTATTCTTTTTTAATTAGCAGCGTATGTGATGTAGTCATGCTTAGGACTGCACAAAAAATTCGTAGTTCGTAATTCGATTCGAGTTTGATCCGAAAAAATTCATAAAAAATTTGATTCGAAATAGTTCGAAATTAATACAAATCAAACTCAAACTGGACCTGGTTAGTTCGAAATATGTTCGCAAACTATTCTAGTTTGAATTTCAAAGTAGTGTGAATTGTTGATTTCCGCTGATGACTTATGTTCGTTGATGCAGGGGTGGAACTAGAAAATTTTAATAGAGGTGGCTAAAAATTAAAATGTACAATTGTGGTGAGTGTGATTTGAACTTAAGATCTCTCAACTACAAGTAAATATTTGTTATTTATTGAGGGTGGCTAGACTATATAAAAAGTTTTAAAAATATAAAATTAAATTAAATTTCTATATGCATAATTAAAATTTTGAAATCATTGGGGTGGCTTAGCCACCTTTACTTATGCTTTAGATCTGCCCTGCGCTGATGACTGAAAAGTCAAAACGAAGGGCCACCCAGTCATAAGTCATAACTCACAAGTTGTAACTCTCGCTCTCAGTTCTGAAATCCTAGACGACTTTCACCTCTCGCTCTCGGCAACTACGATCACTCTTTCTTATCGTAAAAAAGAGTTTGTAAAAAATTTGATTCGAAATTAATTCAAGCTAAACTTAGATCGAAATTAATTTAAACCAAACTCAAACTGGAGTAAGTTTGATTTGTTTGCAGCCCTAGTCATGCTCATGCATGTAGAATAGAAGAATGTCTTGTGTGCCCTATAGAAATTGTTTATCACGTGTGTTTCAAATTTCTTAAAATATCTATTTTTCAAATTTTGTAGTTTTTTTTAAGATATGTTTCTACTAAATAATTAGCCACTTCAACACGAAACTTAATTGAAACAAACAAACAAAAAAACCACACCTTCTATAGTTATATCCTTGCGCTAATATAGACAAAGTTGAAACCTAAATTATTCTAATATTCAAACTGAGATAAGATTTCTTTATCATGTTCGTTGGAATGGGTTTGACTACAATTAATCCAACTTAATGTTCAGATTATAAAGAAACTATTATGGCCCGATATGTAAATGATTTTTTTTTAATCAATATATTTATCGTCAGCACTTGCCGACTGACCATAAAAAAAAATGTTCAGATCATAAAGAATTTATGAAAAATTGAATTACAAATGTCATTGACTAATTGGAAGGAGACTACCAATTTTGACGAGCTAAATTGACATTTAAAGCTGACAGGTGCCAAATTGGCCTGATCACACATTTTCTTTTAAAAAAAAAAAAAATCCTATTACTT
Source organism: Carex arenaria (assembly GCA_964058825.1). Taxonomy (NCBI): domain Eukaryota; kingdom Viridiplantae; phylum Streptophyta; class Magnoliopsida; order Poales; family Cyperaceae; genus Carex; species Carex arenaria. The sequence goes on from CAXKVW010000322.1 coordinate 484,845, forward strand.
ATGTCACAAATACGATTACTATCTGCACACTTAGATCTGTTCGGCACCTTTACTGTACTGAGATTGGAATTTTCTTTTCCTATCCGCACAATAAAAATCAATTTAAAATTCATTTCTGTTTCCGTTTTCGCGTGTAGACCGAACAAGGTCTTAATTTGTTTTTTCAGTTCTAGGAAATATGAAAAGAACCAGTCTCTTGTTGGAGCATTTTTTTTTATGTATAGAAATTATAAAATAACATATAAAAAGAGAGTATTTTCGATTTTCAATGCATAAAACCTGTAACATTTATTCTAGCTGTAAAATTGGTACTGACTCAAATTTTTTTTTCAGTTGCCACAGCTTCCCATGAATACATGATGGAGCACAGAGTTTTAACCGGCACCAATTTTACAGGTTCAAAGTTTGAACCGAAATAAATATTATAGGTTCTATGTTTAAAAATTAAAGGTACTCTTTCATTATCTTATAATATTTTTATGAATACAAAATTCTCTTCTTTGTCGAGCAATGTCAAGAAACCTGCCTAGGGGTGAAAACGGTATAAAAAATATCCGATCCATATTTGATCTGTATTCGCAAACTTAGATGCTAGCTTTTGAGGCGATATCGGGTATTAGTATGAATCTCCAAAAAACTGAGTTGTTTACCATTAATTCTGATTTAGGTCCCAATTTAGCGCATACCTTCAGATGTTGATCAGAGTGCTGATTTTCCTTTAAAATATCTTGGCTTACCATTGCATAAGTCTCGATTGTTTAGATCTAATTGGAATTTTCTTTTGGCTAAGTTTGAAAAAAGGTTACATAATTGGAAATGGCAAATGCTCGGCGATTGACATTAATAAATTCAATCTTATCTTCCATGCCGTTATACACATTATCCATATGTAAAATTCCCAAATGTGTGATTCAACAGATTGATAGAATTCGATGTCGATTTCTTTGGCAATGTACAAGTAGAAACATGAAGAAATACGCTTTAGTCAATTGGCCTTTAGCTTGTTTTTTTTTTTCAAGAAGGTAGGTGGTTTAGGTATTCTTAATTTGCAACAAATGAATGAGGCCGTACTCCTCAAATGGTGGTGGAAATTCCATAATCAGTCATATTCAGGATTATGGAAAACTATCATCATCCAGAAATACTATATTATGGGCATCCATTGTCTTTCTCGGCATTTTGGAAATCTATCTTGACCTTAGATGATATAGGCAAATGTGGTGTAATTCATTTTCCAGAGGCTCAATCCAAACTCAAGTTTTGGACAGACACTTGGAATAACCAACTTGCTTTGCAGGTCCAATGCCCACACCTCTTTGATATTTGTGCGAACAAAAATATTACCTTACAAGAGGTGGTGCAGTCTCAAGGAGCGGCTGTTAGGTTTCGAAGATAATTTGATGACATTACTTTGACGGAATGGTCCTCAATTTTGCATACAATCAGCACCTTATCTTTACCCATGATTATGATAGGATTGGTTGGAAATGGGAGGCCTCGGGTTTATTTTCTGTAAAGTCTGTATATCGGCTTCTCAATTTTATAGGTGTATGCTTTCCTCAACCAATGATGTGGTGGCGTCTTCCCTTACCACATAAAATAAAAAAATTCATGTGGTTTGTTACTAGGAAAATAATTTTAACTAAGCAAAATTTAAGGAAGCGAGGGTGGCAGGGGGACCGAAAATGCCTTTTTTGTGCTGAAATTAAAACCACCAACTATTTATTTCTTAATTGTAGATTAGTGCAACATATTTGGTTTTGGATGGGTAAAAGTCAAGGGTATTTTTGTAACTGGCCCAATATCATAGATGTTTTGGACTTTGCTATAAATCTACCTAAACAATCCCAAACTACATTTTTTATTATGTTTAGTGTGCTTTGTTGGACGAGTTGAAAAATTAGGAATGAGATGTGCTTTCAACAAACCAATTGAAATCATTTTGAACAATTGTGTTACTTATTATCTCTCTTTTTCGTACTGGACAGGTATTGTCAAGAGGCAGATTCGTGACATCATGCTAACTGAGTGGCTGCCTGAAGACATTGAGCCTATTTCGTTGCAGGTGTGGGACCCGAGTGAAGATGCAAATTCCCTCCAAATGGTACTGTATCACAGCCATTCAGAAGGGGAGGAAACCTCACCTTGATGGAGCGCTGAATTGTTTTTTTTAAGGTCAGCTGGCAAGAAGCTAGCTGACAATATATTGATAAAAAATTATTTATAATTCCCCAGTGTCACTTAAATATTACATAAATCACTAATTAGAACCGCAAAGGAGCAGTTATAATCCTTAGTGCCCATTCTACCCCTTACAAATCCTTTCCTAACAATTGGAAATCCAGAGAAAATATTCTTCCATCGATTCATTGATCAATATACCCACTTGCTTGAATTCTTGAGAGAATATCCTCTGATTTCTCTCTCTCCACAATGTCCATACCCCTACTGCCCATGCCACGTCCCATCTTTTCTTGGCTTCCGCTGAGAATGTCCTCCTGTGCTCCCACCACGCATCTATAATACTCCTATTATTACTTGGGGCCGATATATTCAGGGAGGCAATGGAGCGCTGAATTGTTATGTGCTGTTCCTATTTTGAGTATCCATCTGCTTGATATTGTTTGTTAGATGGAGTGCTGATTAGTCTGTGATGTTGCATTTTTGTTATTGTTTTGCTTACAGGTATACGTTAGATGTTAGTTTATCTAGTAGGTGGGCCTATTTTGGCGAAGGTGATATTGACAATCATAGTCAGTATCTAAGTTAGGTAGTATTACTTGCGTTTTCTCTCTTTATTTTACTCTACTTGAACTTTGGTTTCTTCAGTGAAACGGACTTTAATTTTAAGCCTTTTAATAAAAAAATAAAAAAATAAAAATTATGAATTTAATTTTTTTTTATATTATTTTTAATAAATATCCGATCTAATTCGAATCTGTATCCGTATCTGTCTGATATATCTGACATCTGTTTTGTATCTGCATTTGACAAATAAAAAAAAATATATGAATATAATTTCACAGCTATCCGCTCGTATTACCTGCCCCGGTATATATCTTTTGTAATAGATTATTTAATAAATAAGAGAGAGCGTGGTGCCCAACCTCTCCGTGATTCAATTTATTAAACAACTACACGTTACCACATAAAAAAATAAATTGCCAACCTTGACCTATTCTTTTAAAGCACAAAATCTAGTATGCATTATATGGTTTAGCATTGAATAGCCTCGTCAATAACCAGTTGTACATACTACATATTAAATAAATAATTTGGAAGGACCTTTTTTCTTTCAAACGCTCTTTGAGTTGACCGTTCATAAAAATCTGATCCACTACAAAATTCAGCCTATTCATTCAAACATTCAATCTGATTTCATTTGGTTTTTTACATTTAAATTATCTGAAAACAGAGATCCTGAATTGACGGCTAGGGGTGTCAATGGGTACGTAAGGTCGGATGGAAGTATTATTATATTCATATCCGTTACAAATTGTTCTTATCCGTATTCTATTTTATCCGTTATAAAATATCTTATCCGTATTGTACTCTTACCCGTCATCCTTGTCAGATAATAAAACTGTAACAGATAGATAATGGGTAATACTAATATAATAATTATTTTTATTATTTATTAATAAAACATTAAAACATATACATTCATTTCACACATGCATGCAATTGCATGGTTACACAATAAATAACACAAAGCCCTGCTAATTTTGTAACGGTTCTCTAATTATGAAATACAAGTAATTTCTTTTATAAATCAGAAGCAATGCAGAGTTGTGATTTTTTGGGGTAAAATTCAATAATGTCACTCGCATTATGTTTATAATCTGACAAGAATTGAATTATCATCTCTCTTTTTTTCTGTCATTTCTTACAGGCATAATAAAAATCTAATAACATCCAAGTAGCCAGGTTTGTATTACATATCTAAAAAGGTTAAAAAAAAAAACTCACAAAATTTGCTCCGAGATTTATGTCTTAGTTATAACCTCCCGTTAAAGATTTTGTGTAACCATAGTTCCACCTAGTGTTTTAAAATTCGGTCTATTCAGCCGAATATTACAAATATTAATATTCGGTTGGAATCCGCATTATGAATAAGTATTCGGTCCAATATTAGATTTTGAATATTCGGTATTTGGTTCCGTATATTCGGTATTCGGCCTCTGATGTAAAATATTATATACTTTATTAATTTGCATACAAATTAATATGAATTCTCATTTTAAAATCCGCTTATATAAATTTGAATAAAAATTCTCATATGTGACCGCATACCGTATATGCAGGATGTGGTGGCCTTCTGAATACGGAATGAGAACCGAATTTCAAAACACCGGTTCCATCGTATAATGATGGATATATGATATCTATAGGTACTTGTAGAAACTCAGTATTACTTGTTGGTCAAAGTCCGTCAGAGAATGTTAAATTTCACAAAAACAGGATGTAATGGAAAACAAATAAAATACAAATGACTATTTCTCAAAATTAATCATGAACTCATAACTATTCGGTAGGTAATAAATAATCAAAGGGATTATATACTCCAAAGAGATTGGTTTTTTTAAGTTGCAAACAATAAAAAACGCAGGGTAAAAGTGTAATATTTTACTAAATTGAACACAAAAAAAAGTGATAAGCCATATCCTCAATAAATTTATCTGACAATGATGTCAAAACTCATGAAAATTAAAAAGCCAAAATGTGAAAATTATGTGTGATTTTTTTTTTAATTTAGATAGATTGCATATTAAATTTAGTACAATTTTAATTTATATAGCATCTTTGGATAGTAATTTTATTTCCCCAAATTTAGCACCTGCTGCTATTACTGTGAAACAAGTTGAGTTTTGAACTTTTGATGCATCATGCATTTCATCACAAGTAAAATAAGGTGTCTCACCATATCATATCATAGAGTAGAACTAGGGTGCTCCTAAGTTTACCAAACTTCTTGTGAACTTGACTCTAAAATATATCGAATTGACTTTAAACGATGAATCCAAACCGTTGAAATTCTTCTACCTAATGATTGATGCGTCTACATATGAAAATTTTAAAGTTTCGAATTAATTTAAAATAAGCAAAAAAGTCATCACAAAAGCTCCAAAAGGTAAAACATGTAACTGACTAACAAAAGAAAATAAGCAAAAAAGTCCCTATCAAAACAACATAGACCAAAAACTATCATCTCAACAGCAACCATCACATCCGTCAACCTGTCCGTCATGTAAAATTTTCATATGTAGACGCATCACTCATTAGGTAGAAGAGTTTCAACGGTTTGAATTCATCGTTTAAAGTCGATTCGATATATTTTAGAGTCAGATTCACAAGAGGTTTGGTGAACTTAGGAGCACCCTAGTTCTATTCCATATCATATCATAATATAAAACTAGATGTTATGAACATATCTCATTTACTATTGTTTGGTGAGGTAGCCATGATTTCTAGTAGCCTAGTAGGCATCATAAGGCGTCTCTACATGTAGCTTATTGAATATTTTAAAAAATTAACTTTTTTAATCATGTCAATACACTTTCTTTTAATTATGAAGCTAGCTTTTTTAATTCCAAGCACATGCTATGCATCTAGCAAAGTCACATCCAGGAAATCATTTGTATAGATGGTACTATAGCTATGTTTCATAGTAAACTGCTATATAAGTTTATTCAAATATAACTCTTACGGATGGATCTCCTACTATTACGCGTGGGGAGGGGGGGTCCGTCTTCAAATAAGAAAGGGTTAACGAAGCAACTAATGAAGATCACCACAAATATTAAATAACGATTATACCCATAATCAATTAACGGCTCTGATTTATCCAAAAAAAATTGAGCACTTTTTTTTTTCCATAGAAACATCCATCTTAAAATTTTTTCCATAGAAAAATTTGCCTAAAGAGTATATGATATGTTAATTACGATGATAATAATAAAAGAACTAAGAAACTGACAAAAAACAGCCAATTTTCTAGTACAAGTTCTTTAATATATTAAATTTTATTTTTTATAAATCTTCTAAACCATAATAACATTTAATAACATCTTTCAAACCATAATAAAAATTTAACATATAAAATTTTACTGACCGTAAATAGTCACTAAATCAACTCCATTACTGTAATAATTGCATGAAGACGATTTTATATCATTTTGAAAATATAACTTGTAGTTAAGGGATTGGACTGGTTGTCATTTTATCACATTAGACTCGGGCCCAAGCACGGCACACCGTTTGGATCCGAAACCCATTGGACCTACTCTCAAGTCCACGATTAGAATAGAGTTTAGACAAAACTTCAAGCGAATTTTGACCCTGATTTGTTTCTCAAAGAGAAAAAAAAAAGTTCACTTTTTTTGTCATATATATATATTTTTTCTAAGCAATTTTGAAAAATAATTTTAGCATTTGTATAGCTTGCAACTAAAACTAACGTTAATGCAATTTCAAATTTGTTGATCATTTTGTTGTAAGCATTCAGAATTTTGCATTATTTTTATTACCTATATTATAAAAAAAATTACTATCGGCATGATCTAAGTTCTGTCAAGTATGATAATATAATATAATATATTAAAAAAATATATTAACATAAATCATCTAACGAAAAATATTGACTTGAACTGAAAATATAAAAAAAAATTGATGGTGTGTCAGACAACAATTGTTGAGAACCATTGAATTTTTTTATTTTTTCAAAAATAGAAAAATTCAATTAATTTTTTATAATTATCTAGAAGTGACTTTTAATCTGAGATCAATAACTCAGTTCAAGGCATTTTTATTTTTTTCAATAACACATAAAAAATATTTTAATTTTTGTTACAGCCGCAAAAAGTCCGGTTTGAAAATATTGATCCGGGCTATTTGTTTCAGTCTTTCTAATAAATAAATTATATATTATTCTAATAAATAAATTATAAAAATTTATGTTATTCACCATTATAATTACCTAAATATTATGAACTTTAATATTTGTTTATATTATTTTAATAAATATCCAATCTGATCCGGACCCGTATCCGTATCTGTTTGATATGTCAGATATATGTTCCACATCCATATTCGAAAAATAAAAATAATAATATAGAAATAGTTAGGGCTGTAAAAAAAATTCATAGTTCTTGATTCGATTTGAGTTTTGATTCGAAAAAGTTCGTAAAAAATTCGATTTGAAATAGTTCGAAATTAGTTCAAACCAAACTCAATCTGGACCTGGTTCGTTCGAAAAGGTTCGCAAACTATTCTAGTTCGAATCTCAAACTAACATGAACCGTTGATTTTCACTAATAACGTATATTCGCTGATGACTCGTAAGTCCTAATTCTCGCTCTCAGTTATGAAACTCTAGACTTTCACCTCTCGTTCTTGGCGACTATAATCATTCTTTCTTGTTATAAAAAAATTAGATTCGAAATTAATTCAAAACAAACTTAATTCGAAATTAATTTAAATCAAACTCAAATTGGAGCAAGTTCAATTCAATTCGATTCGTTTGCAGACCTAGATATAGTTTTACCACTGTCCGCTCCGTACCCGCCCGTTTCACCCGTATTACCTGCCCCGGTATATATCTTTTTGTAATAGATTATTTAATAAATAAGAGAGAGCGTCACTACAGCATAAAGAGGCATTCTGATAAGTATGCCGCCGGTCGCTAATAGTCGATTTGGTCGCTGATGCCAAATTCCGGTCGCTGATGTCCTGGTCGCCGAAAGTTTCGTCGCTGATGCCTGTCCGATGACGTCACCGGTCGCTGAATGACGTCATCCCAGTCGCTAATACTTTATCAGCGACCAATTGGTTTTTTTGTCGCTGTTGGATTTTGTTGACGTCATGTAAAGACATCAGCATCCAAAAAATTGATCGCTGATACGCAAAACCGGTCGCAGAAATGTAATTTTTTTTTTGATTTTTTTTTTCTTTTCACCAATTGATACGAAATGTACCAAACAAATTAATATACCTATTTTGTTCATATATTTTTTCCCAACCCAATCGGTACGAATCGTACCAAACAATTCACACAAGATCAATTCATAATCAATAAAAACAAAATAAATTACACAATATCAATAATACAAATGTATGCATTACATTAAATCTTACAAAATTTTACAATTCACAATTCATTATTAGATATACCAACTTGATCAACATTTCGAACTATGCAAACAATTTAAGCTTCTTCTTCTTAAAATAGAAAAAAAAAAAAAAAAAAGACCGAATAATTATTGTTAGCCATTAGTTAATTTGTCAGATTTGCTAAGTAAAAATTGATATAATAATACTTAGATATTATATAATGAACATTAGATCGAATAAAGATAGAAATTAAATACCTTCGAATCGTATTCAGATCAATCTCCTCCTAATTTACTGTTGCTCTAAATGATTCAAATTAACCTAAAAAAACAAAATTTCAGTATTTAAGTCAAAATTTCTAAAAAACAGAAAAAAAACGCAGTAAAAACATTAGAAAACAAGAAATAAACAAACCTAATGCAATAGACAAATGATATGCAATATAATAATAAGTAATCAACTCAAAATTATAAGAAAATAATAGAAATGAAACAAATTCATTACTTTTTCTTGTGCAGTTTTGATTTGTAGTGCTCCTCTCTCACATCGCTATAAAAATGTTGACTGAAAAATAGACATCAAATTAAAAATTCATTACTCTATTGCCTATAATGCCTATAGATCAATGAAACAAATCCCATCTCTACTCAATTGTCATTTTAGTTGATCCAAATTTTCCCGCATAGATATAATATATCAAACTAAAAGCTTTGCATCTGAAACCTAACTTATTCCAATTATCCTATATACCCAAAAGGTCAAGCATAGCCACAATTAGCCTAGGTTCAACTAGATAGAACCGAAATTTAGGATTTAACAGTATAAAATTGGGGATTTAACAATAATCAGAAATGAACCCCGACAAAGGAAAACAGCACAGCCCCAGAGAGAACAGTAACAAATTTGGGATTTAACAAGAACAGCACAAAACAGTGCTTACCAGCACAGAAATTACAGAAATTAAGTAAACATTGGGCCTTACCCGAGTTGTGACGCTCGTCAGTACCAAGGTTGTCTTCTCGCACCTCGTCTCGCGACAGCTCCGAGGTCCACGAGCACAGGCCAGCCACCGGAATCAGCAGCTACTAGAAATTGGGACAAAAAACCAGCAATAAAAAACCCTCCGTTGGTGATATTTTAGCACCAGCAACAAAAAAACAAAAAAAAAACGGAGAGAGAGAAAAAGACAGAGAGATACCGAGAGAGAGAGAGTAAGAGAGAAGAGCAGCGGGATGGATTTCGTCATCGGAGGGATCGATTTCCCCAGGCGGAGGGTTTCGCGGGTTTGTGTTTAAACCTAATTTCGAAAAACGCGCGTTAGGAAAGGAGAAGAAAGGGTTTGGCGGGGGTTTTCAGCAAAAACTTTCAGCGACCGGTATAATATGGTCGCTGATGGTGATGGCGCCGGTAGCTGAAAGTTTTTTCTGCAAAATTATTTATTTATTTTTTTTAAAATAGGCATCAGCGACCGGTGTCATCACCAGTCGCTGATACCGGTAGCTGATAACCTGGTTGCCTTATTTTTTTGTAATATTATTTTATTTTTGATGAAAAATAGACATCAGAGACCGGTGTAATCGCCGGTCGCTGATACTCAGTTTTGCTGTAGTGCGTGGTGCCCAACCTCTCCGTGATTCAAAATATTTATTAAACAACTACACGTTACCACATAAAAAATAAATTGCCAACCTTGACCTATTCATTTAAAGCACGAAATCTAGTATGCATTCAGAGGATATGGTTTAGCATTGAATAGCCTCGTCAATAACCAGTTGTACTTACTACATATTAAATAATTTGGAAGGATCTTTTTTCTTTCAAACGCATAAAAATCTTATCCACTTCAAAATTCAGCCTATTCATTCAAAATTCAATCTGATTTCATTTGATTTTTTTACTTTATGCACCTACACGTCTTCGTAGACGTTGTCTTGTTACTGGGAGAGCTAAAGCTAACTATCGAGATTTTGTACTATCCGAGCACATACTTCCATAAATGGTTCATGCATGTTTATTACCGGGTGCAACAAAATCAAGTTGGTAAGGATTGCTGAGTATTTCAAAACTGGCTGTGACACCACCTGTAATTTTTAAATTATCTGAAAACAGAGATCCTGAATTGACGGCTAGGGGTGTCAACGGGTACGTAAGGTTGGATGTGAGCATTATCATATCCGTACCTGTTACAAATTGCTCTTATATGTTACAAATTATCTTATCCGTATTCTACTCTTACCCGTCATGGTTGTCGGATTACGAAACTGTAGCGGGTAGATAACGGATAATACTAACATAATAATTATTTTTGTTATTTATTAAATAAAGCATTAAAACATATATATTCATTTCATACATGCATAATAATTTATTAAAAAAATATATGATGATGTTAAGCGCAAGTAAATCAATAAAGTAATATTTTCAATACCTATTAATATATATAATATATATAATTTTTCTTTTATAATTACTCAATTGGGTAACGGGTACGAAATATGCTTTATCCGTACCCTACCTGTTTAGATAATGAAAAAAAAATCTTTACCAGTACCCGTCTAATCGGATACGGCATGGGTCAAATAAACAGATAAAAATGTGCCATTAACACCTCAGCAGCTCTGTTTTTTTTTCCTTGTTTGAAAATTTTGATAGCTGTTGTAAAAAAATTTATTGAACAAAAAAAAAAAATTACAACTATCATAAAAAAATGAGTTGGCGGCTCTCATGTGTTAATTTGGTAAGAGACAGTTTGCACATAAAAGTCATAAATAATTTCAAATTAAAGACTGCAATCAGTCAAATTAGAATTATTTAAGTCTGGATATTTTGGATGTGAGAGTGTATCGAATTACATAGGATAACATTATTTTACAAATATTATCACATATATATCAGATTGAATCGAGTTTAAATTCAGATATAAAATAATATGCAAGTCAGGTGAAGGTTTTTTTCCTAATTAGTATATAGATTCAATGAAAACGGTACAAGGAATGTCAAATTCAAGAGTCAATGAACCATGTTTACTACGTGTTTTTTTTTTCTTTTTTTAGTAATTCTACGTATTAATTGCACCGTTACAGGAACACGCGGCGTGTCGTTACAACTTACAAGTGTTATTTTTTTAAGGTTGTGTCGACGTCGTTACAAGTGTCATAACCCGCTCTCAAGAGATATCCAATGTGAACGCTAGCTAGCTTGTTGCTGTCACCGTGTCATTACACCTAGCATAGTTATAACCAGCATTTTGAAATTCGGTTCTTATTCGGTATTCGGAAGGCCACCGAATACCGAATATACGGTATGCGGCCGCATATGCGGATTTTTATTCGGATTTACATATACGGATTTTAAATGAGAATTTATATATATATAAACAAGTATACGGTAATATGTGGTATGATTCACTGTTAATATACTCTAAACCGATATTTTTATCACTTTTAATATACTCTAAACCGGTAATATGTGGTATAAATCATTTTTAATATACTTTAAACCAGTATTTTATCACTATTAATATACTCTAAACCGGTAATATGCTCTAAAATTCATATTCGGACCGAATATAGATTTTCTATTCGGATTGCAACCGAATAGGAATATTCGGACAAATAGACCGAATTTTAAAACACTGGTTATAACTATGTATTTGCTTTATGACAATTTATATATATATATATATATATATATATATATATATTTTTTTTTTTATTTTTTTTTTTGTATTTTTTTTGTATTTTTTTTGTATTTTTTTTGTATTTTTTTTGTATCCCTTGTTTGTCCCGACATTTGGGGAAAACCGTATCGATAATATCCGATTCGTATTTAAAAATATAGGTGTGGATATCCGTATCTGAATATTTGTGTAAATACAGATACTGATATGGTTTTACGTTTCAATTATCCATATATGAATAGTAGATATATACTATATATTTGAATATATATTATGAAAAATTTATGTTATTCACTATTATAATTAGATAAATATTATGAATTTTAATATTTTAATATTATTTTAATAAATATTCGATCTGATCTGAACTCGTATTCGTATCCGAATAAGAAAAAATAATCTTTTGATACTCTAATGTAAATTATATATCTCCTAATTTTTTGCTTCTATTTTGTAATATTCTTCGCGCATTCAATTGCATGGTTACACAATAAATAACACAAAGCCCTCCTAATTTTGTAACGGTTCTCTAATTTTGTTGACTCTCTTTTGTGGCCCTTCAAACCAAATTTCGGTAGAATTAATTGCAATTGATCGATCAATGCAACTGATGAAACAATTTAAAAGAATTTCAAGGAACAAATATAAAAAATTTATATGAGTTACTACCTTATTAAATTGATCGTCCGTTGTTATCCTTCAATTTATTATCCTCATGTCTTTTGTTGATCAATTAATTTATCTTTTTCTATTTAGAGAAGTTACTATATTGCTTTCAAAATAAAAAAAAATAAAAGTATGTCAAAATCTTTCAAAAAATTAAAATCTTAATAAATTTTGTCCTTTTTTTTTTACTTCTACTAGAGCGACAGTCCCATTTTTTTTAGGTTAATATGGACTAATTATAACATTAATATAAAAGTATCTTAATCCTAATTTTACTTACAACAATTAATATAGAAAAGCAGGATATATAATTTGCTATAGGGTTGAGATGCATTTGTCAGCTGATCTTTATAGATAGTCTATAGATTATAAGAAATCAAATGTATAGATGCAAAAATAAATTATATAGACCTACGTTTTGTGATAAGAGTTTTCACATAAATGATGTAATATTTAGTTTGACAGTTCGATTAATACAAAAAAAAAGAGGAATATATATATAGAGGAGGGCTCCAGTGCCTCATCTCCTCATACCTCATCCATGCCTCATATCTTATATCTTTTTTTTAAAGTCCAAATAGTCAATCCGAACTGCTCAACATGATCTCCATGTTAAAATATGCTTGGAGACCAAATTTTACATTTGTTGGAAATTTTTTACTATTTTTTTAGATTTATTGAAAATCACTGTTTTTTAAACAAATCTGGACGATAAGAAAACAACGATTTTCAATAAATCTAAAAAAATAGTAAAAAATTTCCAAAAAAAAATGTAAAATTGGTCTCCAAGCGTATTTTAATATGGAGATCATGTTGAGTGGTTCGGATTGACTGTTTGGACTTTAAAAAAAGAAGATATAAGATATGAGGTATGAGGAAATAAGGATATGTATCCTCTCTATTACTACAGAGGATGCGCATCACTTTACGGTTTGAGATTAAATCTCAGCCAGCTTGAGATTCGGGGGAAATAGGGGGCAATATTATTGAGCTTTGAGATTTGTGCCAATTTAAAATGAATGGTCCAGATTCAATAATTGTAAAAGATTCCCTTGTGCAGTAAGAGAGAGGCTGTGAATTCAGAAGATGAAACATTGGAACCCTCCTCATATATATATATAGAGAGAGAGAGAGAGAGAGAATAGAACTAGGGTGCTCCTAAGAGTACCAAGTTCCTCTGTATTCTTAACTCTAAAACCTACCAGATTAACTTCAAACGACGAATCCAAACCGTTGAAATCCTTCTACCTTACGAGTGATGAGTCTACATGTGAAAATTTTAAAGTTTCGAATTAATTTAGTATAAAGTCAAGTGGTCAAAAGGCTTCAAAAAAATGAATGCATTAAAATTAATTTAGAAACCTTCTAATTTTGACCACTTGACTTTATATTAAATTAATTTGAAACTTTAAAATTTTCACATGTAGATGCATCACTCGTAAGATAGAAGGATTTCAACGGTTTGGATTCGTCGTTCGAAGTTAATCCGATAGGTTTTAGAGTTAAGAATACAAATGGGCTTGGAACTCCTAGGAGCACCCTAGTTCTACTCATATATAGAAGTTGGCTAGGTTCAAAACGTTTGTTCCTAGCCTCAGGAACAAACAATTCGGTTCTCTGATTTTTAAAGTTCAAACGGTCGATCCAAACCGACAGATGTTTAATCTATATTAAAATGTGCTTGGAGACCAAATTTTACATTTTTTGGAATTTGTTTACTATTTATTATGATGGTTTAAAAATCGATGTTTTTATTAAAATTATGCACCATTGAAAAACAGCGGTTTTTAAACCATCTTAATAAATAAATAATAAAAAAATTCCAAAAAATGTAAAATTTGGTCTCCAAGCACATTTTAATATATATTAAACACCTGTCTATTTGGATCGACCGTTTGGACTTTGAAAATTGAAGAACCGAATCGTTTGTTCCTAAGACTAGGAACAAACGTTTTGAGCTTAATCAACATATATATATATATATATATATATATATATATATTATTTTTATAATCTTAACAAATTTGTTCACGTTTAATTTTCAGTAAATTTAACTTTAATAAAATATAAATATTTTAAGCCTGAACAATAAAAGACTCGTAAAGTAGAAAGATTTCAACAATTTGAATTCGTCGTTTGAAGTCAATCCGATAGGTTTTAGAGTTGAGTTTACAAAGGGACTTGGTGAACTTAGGAGCACCCTAGTTCTACTCTCTTATAAATATCTTGCATTTTATGCAGCCAACATGTAACAATACATAATGCATTACAAACACAAACTTATTGATAGAATACAATATAGTATGTTTAACATTGGACTTTAGGCTCTGTAAATTAAAAACAAATATTTGGGAATACATTGAAACTATCATGACATATTGTGTTGAAGAACGTATACATCCAAATAAAAATATATAAGAAAAAATACCTTCTAGAAACTTTCGTAATTTAATAAACATACAACATTGCAATAAATCATAAAATAATGTTGCTTGGTTGATAGATGCACAAGGTGGAATTAAAAAAATTCCTCGCGAGAACAGTTACATCATACCACATGTATTGTGAGGGGCGGATTCATAATTTTCGTCAAAGAAGAACAAAAAAATAACGAATTATATTTGAATAGTTAATCGGATTTAAATTCATTAGCTAATTAGGTACTAGATAAAAAATAATGTTCTAATTTCTAATTTTCAATGATCTGACTTCTAATTTTCAATACTCTAACTTTTAATCCTAATTACCAATTATAATTCAAAAAAATTATCATAATTTTAACCATAAATTTGACATTAATTACAAACCAAAAGTCCAGAGAACATAAAATTCCAGAGGAGACAAAGTTGGTATGAACCTATAAATTTATAAAATTTCAAAATTCAGAGATGTGCAGTTGACCCCCTGAATTAGGCTGGATCCACCCTGTGTATCGTACCCGATCAGGGATAAATACAACAAATTAATCATATACAATAATTAAATGTTACTTCTTAACGGTATGGATACAAAGGTGTATTATATATCTACACAATCTGGGGTACAAAAGATCCATTAACGAGTAAACATTACGTCATGCCACATGTTTAGCTTCCTGGAAGCCTCGTTATACATAACTAACTATAAAAGAAGCAACCGAGGACATGATCATATCCACCTAGCTATTTATTCTAAAGCCACGGTTTGAAAGCTAAGAAACAAGCTAGTACACAAAAAATATAAAAGCTTGCTAAGAGATTGTTGACATATGCTCTAGCTCTAGCTAGCCTTAATTATACAATGACAACGCCTCATAATAATATGCCAAGATGGACGCCAAGTCACAGTCCTCAATCGAACATCGACGACGGTTCAACCGGCATACATGACGACCGCTTCCCTTTTGGCGAATCAACGACACCTCTGCCTTTGCTGCATCAGCGATCCAGCAATGGCAACAAGTACAACCACTATGGATCAGACAACTCCATGGATGCGGAGGCGGTGTCTATTACAATGCCATCTCGAGATGGTTCCATGCGCAGAGATCGGGGAATCTTGCTTACATGGGAGGATTTGTGTGTCTCGGCAGTTGGGACGGGCGGGAATAATGTACCGATCCTCTCCGAGCTCAATGGGTTTGCACGATCCGGAGAGATTTTGTCTATCATGGGTCCTTCCGGTTGCGGCAAATCTACTCTTCTCGATACCTTAGCAGGTAAAACAAAATATTAATTTGATGTCTAATTGATTTTGAATAATTGATTTTGACAAATTTTGAGCCAATACATATGTTAAACTCGACAGGACGACTAGGGTCAGGAGTTAGCCAAACTGGAGATATCTTGATCAACGGACGGCGTCAAAAGCTTGCGTTCGGTACCTCGGTAATTATATATATGTCATTTTGAATTTTGATTCATGCAACACAGTAATTATATATTTAACCATGGCATTGTATAGTTAGCCTGATCACTGATTAATAATATCCCTTGATCCAGGCATATGTCACACAAGATGATGTGCTGATGACAACTCTAACCGTGCGAGAGGTAGTGTTCTACTCGGCACAGCTCCAGCTGCCGGATTCCATGTCAGTGGCAGATAAGAGAAAGCGAGCAGAGGAGACTATAGAAGAGATGGGCCTCACCGGCTCTGCCAATACCAGAATTGGAGGATGGGCCCACAAAGGCATAAGCGGAGGACAAAAGAGAAGGGTGAGCATATGCATGGAGATCTTGACCCGGCCCGAGTTGTTGTTCCTTGATGAACCGACGAGCGGGTTGGATAGTGCGGCCTCATACCATGTCATGAGCCGGATAGCAAAATTGGCAAGGCGTGAGGGGATGACAGTCGTAGCAGCAATCCACCAGCCAAGCAGTGAGGTTTTCGAGCTCTTCCACGGGCTGTGTCTCCTCGCTTATGGCAAGACTGTTTACTTCGGCCCTGCGAAAGGCACTAGCGAGGTACTTTTCTCATTTATTAGTATTTTGAATAGAATAGTATCCACCAGGATAAAAAATAACTATCTGCGAGGGTATACTGACAGAAAGGTTCTTTTTCTATTAGCGACGGGAGTATCTGCGAGAGTATATATACCGACAGAATCTCTTGCGAATACTGTCCCTAAATATATCATCTATATTATATATATATCTACTTATTTAACTATACTATTAGACTATTAGTGTTACATTATGTTCATGTTATTGCTATGATAATTACTGTTTGTTTTTTAATATCACTTCTCGATAAAGAAAGAGTTACTCAATTTCATGCATGCATGCATACTGTCCCTGCAATTTTCTTTATTATGGGGAAATTATTTTTTTTTCTCTAATCATTAGTAGAAAATACTGATGTGAATTTTGATTAAATTCATATTTGAAATGTCTTAATTACTGTAGGAATGTGATATTTTCTATCCCAAAATAAAATGTAAACAAATTTATAACAAGCAAAATACCAAAAAAAAATTACAAGTATATAGCAATGTTATCAAGCTTTCTTTTATGTTCCTTTCAAGTGTACTGTAGATAGGCATCAAGGATTAAATATATAGATAGATATCAGTCTCACAAATGCAAGAATATAAATTATTCAAATAAATGTTAACTCCATTTATGTCTAGATATATATTGGTATGGAATTAAGAAGCAATATCATAATTTCAAGTAAAAGCGACTTTGTTGTTGATAGGCAAAACAACATATATAGACTTCTCCAAAAGCAATTGTATACAAATACAAGGATGGATGGATATGTTGTACATTATCTTAAAATGAAAATTGAAAGTTACAACCATAAAGGGATAGGTTCAGAAAAAATGTAAGGAAGAGTTGTTATTTAATTCGCTATATTATATATATTCATTTTCATAGTTTAATTCAAGTGTGCCAACTTGGTTCAAAAGTAAATTACACTCCATATTCATCCTCATAAAATTATATTATCTAAAGAAGGTCCCAGTCTCCTTTATTATAGTGAAATTACTAAAATAAGATATAGTGTTATGATGAACCTGGTCATGGCCACCTGGAAAGGAAAGTCAAAACGGAATTATACTGTTATAAAAAGCAATTGGAATATTTAGGCATTAATGCTAACAGGGCCAAATTAATTAATGGTAGGGCACAATTGATGTTGTGATATAAATTCATGTTTGAAATATCTAAATTACTTTGGGCATGTGGTATATATTTTCTATCCCAAAATAAAATGAAAACAAATTTATAACAAGCAAAATCCCAAAATATTCACAAGTAGCGGTTAGTTTTCTTTCATGTTCCTTTCGTCCTTTAATTTTGTCAGTTTTACAAGCTGACACAATGAAGCAACACCATGCATATATATAAATAAGATGAATTGATATGTTGTACATTATCCTTAAATGAACATTGAAAATTACAACCCATAAAACGATTGGTTCAGAATAAATGCCTGAGCTGTTTTATATCTGGGACAGCACATGCACCATTTAAATAAGGCGGCTAATTAAGCTTCCTTCATAAACACTATAATATTCCTATGTAATTATATGGCCACTGTTCTATATAATAAGGAAAACGAAGGAGAGTTGCTATTTAATTCGCTATATTATATTCATTCTGATAGTTTAATTCCAATTGTGCCAGCTTGATTCAAAAGTAAAGTACACGCCAAATTATGGAACACTTTATACCTGACAATATGTCTTCCATAGTGACAAGATTCGTGAATAATTTGCGAATTATTCGGTTTTTTGGTAATGCCGAACCGAATGCCGAATTATTCGGTTGACTGAACTTTGACCGAATAATTTCCGAATAATTCACGAATTTTACGAATTATTCCCAAATTTTAAGAATTTTTTCCGAATTTTTTTCAAAATTTTATTTTTTTGTTTTTGCTCACTTATAGAACTGAAATCTCTGATCCGAATAATATTGAATTATACCCGAATTATTCCCGAACCACGAATTTTTGACCTCGCCAAACCGAACCTAATAATTAATTTGTCACTATATATGTCTTACAGTATGGGGCTATTGTCAATTGTTCACAACACGTTATACATTCTCAATTCTCATCAAATTATATTATCTATAGAAGATCCAAGTCTCCTTTTAGTGTTGAAATATAAATGGACGTGGTCACCCGAAAAGAAAGTCAAAAAGGAATTATAATGTTTTCAAAAGCAATTGGAATGATTCAACGTTCCCAAATCGATCTCTTTTTCATGTGGTTGTTGTTGTTGGTCGTCTTATAGCGCAAATTTCGTGAGGTTGAATTATGTATACAACTGTATTATGGTACTATGTAATTAAGGATTTTGACCAAAAAAAACTTAATTTGACAACTATATCTCACCAGTAATTAATCTTAATCTTTCGGACTCATTTTTTAAAATTTTCTAAAATGGACACTTGATTATACACACTTGGTATTACATCAATCCATACTTGGCTATATATGCTTATTCATAACTTAATTATACATATATTGTTTACCAAATATGTTGATATAGTCATACATTACACCAATTCATACTTGACTATACATACTTATTTATAACTTAATTAGTACATATATTAATGACTAAATATGTTGATATAGTCAAACATTACACCAATTCATACTTATTTATAATATATATATTGCTGACTAAATATATTGATATAATCATACATTACACCAATCCATACTTATTTATAACTTAATTAGTACATATATTGCTGACTAAATATGTTGATATAGTCATACATTACACCAATCTATACTTATTTATAACTTAATTGGTAAATATATTACTGACTAAATATGTTGATATAATCATACATTACACTATATAGTCATACAATACACCAATCCATACTTATTTATAACTTAATTAGTATATTTATTGCTGACTAAATATGTTGATATAGTCATACAATACACCATATAGTCATATATTACACCAATTAATACTTACTTATAACTTAATTAGTACATATATTGCTGACGAAATATGTTGATATAGTCATACATTACACCAATCAATACTTATTTATAACTTAATCAGTACATTTATTGCTGACTAAATATGTTGATATAGTCATATATTACACTATATAGTCATACATTACACCAATCCATACTTATTTATAATACATATATTGCTGACTAAATATGTTGATATAGTCATATATTACACCAATCCATACTTTAATTAGTACATTTATTGCTGAAAAATATGTTGATATAGTCATACAATACACCATATATTGCTGACTAAATATGTTGATATAATCATACATTACACCAATCCATACTTATTTATTACTTAATTAGTACATTTATTGCTGACTAAATATGTTGATATAGACGTACAATACACCATATAGTCATACATTACACCAATCCATACTTATTTATAACTTAATTAGTACATTTATTGCTGACTAAATATGTTTATATAGTCATATATTACACCATATAGTCATACATTACACCAATCCATACTTATTTATAATACATATATTGCTGACTAAATATGTTGATATAGTCATACATTACACCAATCCATACTTTAATTAGTACATTTATTGCTGACTAAATATGTTGATATAGTCATACAATACACCATATAGTCATACATTACACCAATCTTTATTTATTTATAACTTAATTAGTACCAATATTGCTGACTAAATATGTTGATATAGTCATACATTACACCAATCCATACTTATTTATAACTTAATTAGTACATTTATTGCTGACTAAAAATGTTGATATGGCCATATATTACACCATATAGTCATACATTCCACAAATTCATACTTATTTATAATACATATATTGTTGACTAAATATGTTAATATAGTCATACATTATACTAATCTATACTTATTTATAACTTAATTAGTACATTTATTGTTGACTAAATATGTTTATATAGTCATACATTACACCAATTCATATTTATTTATAACTTAATTAGTACATATATTGCTGACTAAATATGTTGATATAGTCATAAACTACACTAATCCATACTTGACTATACATTCTTATTCATAACTTAATTAGTGCATATATTGCTTACCAAATATGTTGATATAGTCATACGACACACTTGATGTTGAATTCATTAATCAGTAATTTTTTTTCTCCTGGTACATATTTTACTTTAATATAATTTATTTCACTTGCTTCTTACAGTTTTTCAATTCGAATGGATTCCCTTGTCCGCCGTTGAGAAATCCCTCTGATCACTTCTTAAGAACAATCAACAAAGATTTCGACAAGGTTGGATATATTCAAATGATAATATATTTTTAAGAACTTTATTTTTTTTTTATGAAATATTATAAACAGACGTATGTTATTTATTTCTTAGGATGAAAGCACAGATAAGATAGCAAGCACAACTAAGGCGATCCAGCACCTCGTCAATTCCTACAAGTCTTCAAATCATGCACAACAAGTTTTACAACAGATTGCAGAGATACGCCAAATGGTAAACAAAAAAATAAAAAATAAATAAGCCATCAATATATATATATATAGAGAGAGAGAGAGAGAGGGGGGTTGGCTAATATACAATCGATTGTTCCTAAGCTCCTGTACAACTAAGTCATTTTCCGATTTTCAAAGTCCAAACGGTCAATCTAAACCGTTAGATGTGATCCCTATATTAAAATATACTTGGAGACCAAATTTTACATTTTTTTGGAAATTTTTACTATTTATTAAGCCACTTTGAAAATCGCAGATCCAACGGTGGCTTAACCAAATAGTAAAAACAGAAGCCACCGTTGTATCAGCGATTTTCAAAGTGGCTTAATAAATAGTAAAAGAAATCCAAAAAATATAAAATTTGGTCTCCAAGTACATTTTAATATAGATATCACATCTAATCGTTTAGATAGACTGTTTGGACTTTGAAAATTAGAAAACGACTTGGTTGCACAGGAGCTCAGAAACAATCGATTGTATATTAGCCAGGCTCTATATCCTAAACTCTATGGGTATACTTGGTTGTAAAATAATAATAGCTAGAATAGTCAAATAAAAAATAACTATTGTTTGTCTTATTAGAATAGTCAAATCTCAAAACTCTTAGGAATAGTCTATTCTAATAAGACAAAAGGTTTGAATTCACTATTCTAGTTATTCTAATCTAACCAAATACTGAATACGCTATTCCAAATAGCCTAACCCCAAAAATAATATTTTCTCAATCCAACCAAACATACCCTATATACATAAACCAGTACCTGATTTGCTGATTTTCCAGTAAAAAATGATATATTAATTTGCCAATTGATAAACATGAAAAAAAAAAAAACATATTCATGTCCAATTACAGCACGTTTTCATGGTAATTAATTACTAGTACATGTTAAATATTAAGAGAAATAATATTGATAATATCTCAATATGCCTTGCTTAGATGTTTTTATTTATATATGTGTTTGATCATGATATCAGGAAGGAGCAGCAGTGAGTAAAGGTGGACAGGCTAGCTTCTTCACACAGTCACTTGTGCTCACTCGTCGATCATTTGTGAATATGTACAGAGACATGGGCTACTATTGGCTACGACTCGCCATTTACATCGCACTTTGTATATGTGATGGCACCATTTTCTACAGCATCGGCCACTCCTACGGATCGATCCAAGTATGTCATCATTGTCATCATCATCATCATCTTCACACTTCTTTTACTTAATTATTACTTTCAAGTTTTGACATTGTTTTACCAATCCTTTTACAGGCTAGAGGTTCCATGCTTATGTTTGTAGCTTCTTTTCTCACATTCATGGCCATTGGAGGATTTCCATCTTTTGTTGAGGACATGAAGGTAAATGGGCTACTTAAGCTTCTAATTTTAGGCTGAGGCCCAAAGTCATTTGAAGTCAGTTCTCTAACATGATCATGTAATTAATGATTTTGAAATTAACAGATTTTTCAAAGAGAAAGGCTAAATGGGCACTATGGTGTAGGTTCATATGTGATATCAAACAGTATATCAGCAATTCCATACCTGGCACTCATCTCAGTTGTACCAGGTGCAATTGCGTACTACTTGACAGGCCTCCAACGCAGTGCGGATCACTTCGTGTACTTTGCATTGTTGCTCTTCATGACCATGATGCTTGTCGAAGGGCTGATGATGATAGTTGCGAGTATCGTGCCGGATTTCCTCATGGGTATCATCACTGGTGCCGGTTTACAAGGTGTCATGATGCTTGCAGGAGGTTTCTTCAGACTCCCAAACGATTTGCCAAAGCCGGTCTGGCGGTATCCGATGTACTACATCTCGTTTCACAAGTATACATTCCAAGGATTTTATAAGAACGAGTTTTTGGGGCTGACATTCCCGAATAATCAGGCTGGTGGGCCACCAACAATATCCGGCGAGGAGATTTGCCAGGATATTTGGGAGGTTGAAATGCACAATAAATGGATTGATTTGGGGATTTTATTGGGCATGGTTGTGCTGTACCGGACTTTGTTCTTCATGATTGTTAAGATTAAAGAGAAGATGAAGCCAATGATTAAAGGATGGAAGGTTAAAGTCCCGAAGGAATCGACGCCCGATAGCATTCAAACTCCATTTGGCGCTTCTCCATGAAAATCTATACAGATCTACATACATCAATTAGGGGTCAACTGACCCTATTTTTTTCAAAAAATTTTGAAGTTACATTTATATTTCTATATGTTTTTAAGTACAATGGCACTATAAATTGACATCCATATTTTTGGTAAAAGTTTTGTATGATTGATCTTCAATGTGCGTTTGAACCTCATAATTTGAAAGGTCTGTCTCCACCTCTAATTGTATTGCTCTCTTGATCCAGAAAACAAAGGGCAGAAAACACACAGGCAAAACAAAACACACAAAAATAGATAATTGAGCGTGCTTCTTAATGCCATAACAGAAAACAGTATCATACCTAAACCATATTCTTTTTTAAAGGGTAAATCGCAGAAGCCAAAATCGCCTCAGTTATCACATCATTAGCCACTATGTTATTGATAGGGGAGAATGTTAAGTAGCATCCCCAAATTTAGTACAAACTAAGATCTTCTTTTGAATGGTGAATAAAAATAAATCACAGCAACAAGCAATATTTAATTAAGATTTCTCAGTTTGAAAACTTAAAATTTAGATCTTTAGAATAAGCCAACATATTTAATTGAAATACAAAAATAATTAAAATAATTCCATTGACAGTGGTATTTAATAAGTCAATGCATCAAATTAATAACTACATCCCAGTGTAGGAATTCGTATCCAATGTAGTACCGCAAAAGGGAATCTTTTAGAATGATTCTCTTTTTAGTGGATTCGGACCGTTCTTTTAACTTGGCACGAATCTTAAAGTCCAATAATACTGCCCCCTATTTTTCTCCGAATCTCAAACTGGCTGAGTTTTAATCTCAAACCGTAAAGTGATGCGCTTCCTCTGTAGTAGTAGAGAGGATACAGATCCCCAATGTAGTATATACTAGAGGTGTGTCTCGCTTTGCTTCGGGAAAGACAATTAAGATATATTGTATGAGTTTATGGTAATATAACAAAACAAAAATGGTACATATCATGCAAGAATTAGCTTACTGGACATAGCAAATCCAACAACAATATATACATTTTTTTTTATTTCTCTATGTTGATCAACCTAAATTATTAAAAAAAAAAGTACATAAATATAAATGTCATTGCATATACATTTTCCTGATAACCTGTTGATAATATAAATATCAATTGCGTCGCTGCCGATGAGATTGTTTACTGATAAGAAAATTCTTTATTGTCAATGGCGGTTCTTTCATTATAAATAAGATAAATCTGTCGTATATTATTTCCGTAAGTGGTAATCAGCACCCCTAGCAAATGTTTATTCATGGAAATTCTCTACAAATATATTACGGTCCTTATAACCGCCATTAATTTTCAAAAGATCGCCAGTAATTTTGATTATAGACAAAATAAATACTTAGAAAATTGGTATCTGGTACCTGATATGATCACTTTTCCAAATCATAAAAATATCACAGTAAATATATTGTTTTTGCAAATTTCGATCGTGCTAATGATAAAATAACATATGTCCGATGCGTAAAGTTGAAAGGAATATTACATTATCATTTAGTAATGAAATATATGAAGCCCTAAAAAGAATAGAAATAATCGTAGTTAGATTACTAGGTTATTTTTTAATTTTGATTATTTTCACCACTAATGAATGGTTGACTTTTTAAGATTCATTTAGTAATGAAATATATGAAGCACTAACAAGAATATAAATAATCGTATATATTTAGGTTATAAATCTTATATCGTTAGCAAAAACACATCATTAGCAAATCGAAAAAAAATATTTTGATAAGAGAGCATCAACGTCATTTTCTGTTTGTTCTTTAATTCCTTATTTATTACTGATCAATGCATTAATTAAGTACTGGATCTTTTAGTAATATATATAAGAGGAGGGTTCCAATGCACCCAAAATTCTATGCTCTCATTTGCATCCAATTCTTTATCTTCTTTATCTTCATTTTCAAAGTCCAAATAGTCGATCCGAACCGCTCAACATGATCTTCATAATAAAATATGCCTAGAGACCAAATTTTATATTTTTTAGATTTTTTTTATTTTTTTAAGATAGATACAAAATCATTGTTTTAAGGAGATTCTGGACCATCCGATAAAAAGATTTTGTATCTACCTTAAAAAATAGTAAAAAGATTCTAAAAAATATAAAATTTGGTCTCCAAGCATATTTTATTATGAAAGTCATGTTGATCGGTTCGGATCGACTGTTCGAACTTTGAAAATGAAGATAAAAGATTAGATGCAAATGGAAGCATAGAATTTTGGATGCATTAGAACCCTCCTCTCTTCAAATAAGGAAAATTTGATTTAAAGCGATAAACTTTTCTCTAAGCTCTTAGCGTTGTCATTTGGGAACTTAAATAAAATAGCACTTCCCAAAAAGATAAATGGTTGTGGCAAAATAAATTTGGTTGATCAAGATAATTATTACAGAATATACAGTGAGTTGTAATCTGTAAAGTTTACATCTAAAACATGCAAGAGAAAAGATTTTAGTACCCAATATTTTGTACCCAGTTTTTACTCAACTTTTTGGATAAAGCTTCTTAACTATTGTAGCTATAAGTAACTTCCTCTCTCACATTCTCTCTCATTTTCTCATCTCTCGTTTTCTCTAGCACCCACACAAACCAAAGCTCTTCCCAAATGGCAAACCTAACTTTCTTCTTTCATGATGCTTTCTCTCTGACCGCCTCCGCCTCCCATCTCCGGCCGCCCTAACCTCCGGCCACCTCCGCTGCCTCCCATTTTCGGCCGCCTCCGCCTCCCATCTCGGTCCCTCTGCCTCTTCTCCACCTCTTCCTCACGTCATATGCATCCTTTCGATCCGCACGAGCTCGAAGGAGCCATGGATCTAGGCCTTTTCAAGGAGATCCAGAGCCATGGATCCAAGCTTTATCCAAACGATTGGCCACATCTCTCTCCACAACCTCGATATAAACAAGTTTCTTAATTATTATTGTTTTTCTGTTTTATTTCCAGTCTCTTCCGTTCTCTTCTCTTTCTCTTCTCTCTCGATGGACCTCCTCTCTGCTCTCGAGTGCTTGATGCCATCGGATAAATTCCAAATCTGAAATTACAAATTTCAGATCGGAGATGACAGACAAAAGTGAAACATGTACAGTATTGGTTGACATTTGTTACAGTATTGGATTCGTTATGTTACAGTATCGGAGGTTTAACCTGAGTTCAGCGAATTTAGTAAGTTGCTAATCTATAATCTCGCTGTTGTTTAATCTTCTTTTCTGGATTTTTGGAGTAGTTTATTGTTGATTGTACGAAATTAGATTTGAATTTTCGTTTTTGAAGAATTTTTTGTATCAATTGCATTTCAAAATCTAGATCTTGTCTTCAGACTGTGATTATTACAGCATATGTGTTATCTGTTACATGATCCACTCCGTATAAATTACAGTATTTTCTTAAGTATGTTACATTATTTGTTCAGTCCTCTAAGTTACAGTCTGCAGTTACATTATTTATTCAAGATTGTGCAGTATTTGTTCACATCTGTTACAGTATTGTTTTATATGTGTTGCATTATTTAAGTCAGTGTTCTTGCATGCAAATTTAGTGTATTCATGTTTGTTAAAGTATTTATTTATATATGTTACAGTATTGTTTTATATGTGTTGCATTATTTAAGTCAGTGCTCTTGCATGCAAATTTAGTGTATTCATGTTTGTTAAAGTATTTATTCATATCTGTTACAGTATTTTTATTCCTTTGTTACATTATATGTTTGCATGTTTAAGATATAATTTTTTTTTGTTCAGCTGGTTGAGGTCGTTCTGCAGGTGATGCAATTTGAAACACCTGTTGCTCACCCTTAGTTTTTCATTTCCCCTTACACCTCAGTAATTTTTTATTCTCTTTTTGTATTTTCATTTACATTTATTTGCTACAGTTCTAGAATTTGTTGTAGTATTGTACATTATTTGCTACAGTTATGTTAGGCATTTGTTACATTATTTCATTTCATATTTGATAGTACTGTACAGTTTTGATTTTCCTTTGTTACATTATTTGTTCATATTTATTACAGTATGTTCTCTTGTAAAATGCAGATCTTGATGCACACATACACAGAGAAACAGGCGGTGATGGCTATTCCTCAACTGTCTGGCCAACAGTTTGAGACAATCAAATGGCTATTTGTCCCTGTGTGTAAGAAGAACCACTGGGAACATTGTGTATAAGTATTAGATAAATATGTTACAATATTTATTTACATTTGTTATATTATTTGTCTCTAATTGTTATAGTATTAGATACTGATTGATGTTCAGTCTTAGTTTAATTGTCTACAGTTGAGATAGTTTTCGACACTGGTTGATATTCAGTATATCTGTTACAGTTTGTTCCTACATTTGTTACATTATTTGTCTACATTTGTTACAGTATGTTGATACTGATTGATATACAGAATGAGTTAATTTGTTACAATATTTGTCTATATTTGTTACATTATTTGTCTATTACAAAGTTATGTTTATAAAGTTTTTTTTTT
Source organism: Carex arenaria (assembly GCA_964058825.1). Classification (NCBI taxonomy): domain Eukaryota; kingdom Viridiplantae; phylum Streptophyta; class Magnoliopsida; order Poales; family Cyperaceae; genus Carex; species Carex arenaria. The sequence goes on from CAXKVW010000322.1 coordinate 512,882, forward strand.
ATATTTTTGTTGTTTTGTAGTTGTTATGGTAATTGTTACAGTTTACATACTTCATTGCTGTAGTATTTCTTGTTACAGTTTTGATACTTTATTGTTACAACTTTTCATAATGTTGTGTTACAGTATTTTGGAATATAGATTTTATCGTTATTTTTGCACTTTACGCAGTTATTTTTTACTATATTCAATTTCATTAGTTTGAATCCGTAATTTTACAGATTATTTAATTCAAAAAAATAAAAAAAAAATAATGAAAAAAAAATAATAATCAAAACTTCTAAAACGATAGAAAAAAATTTAAAAAAAATAAAAAAAACTTTTAGAAGGGGGAAAGTACACAAGTGGGCAGATTCTTAAGTAAAACAAGTACAGTTAACTGTCATTAACTGTCATTAACTGTCATTAACTGTCAAAGTACAACAATTTTGAAAGTACAAAGTACACCAATTACAAAGATTTTGAAAGTTGCAAGTTGTTATTTTTTACAAAATTTATCTCATCTTTTACTGTATTTTATAATGTCTGTTACAGTATTATTACCTTATTGTTACAATATTTTTCAGCGTCAAATGACAGTTGGTTTGGGTAAAAAGTGGGTACAATTAGAAGGGTCCAACATGCAAAACCTAGCGTTATTTTTTTTTTTCTGTTTGCATTTTTTACAAAAGACGTTAGTCTTAAATAATTGACAGCAAAAAAAATTGTCTATTTTTTACCAGGCGCTGCATTTGAGTTGATATATGGTTAAATATGCCCCTCCGCTTGAAAATTAATGAAAAATATATCAAACGAATAATTAAATAGGGGAACAGGGGTTAAAGCGTTAATTAAAGTTAGAAATTTTGTTTATATTCACAGAAGAAAATAAACAACCTGTTGAGCTTTATTAGGGAATTAATTGTGTATCAAATAGTGGTACTGCAGCTTCATTTTCTTTATTATTTTTCTTCATTTGCTTATTTTTAGAGAAGTTAATTTGTAAACTAACTTATTGAAAAGTTTAAGGGTCTAATTTTTTTTTTTAAAAAAGTTTATGAAACAAAATTTTAGATACTAAATTTATTATTCAAAGTTCATTTAACTTTGATTTTTGTTTTTTTTTTTTTCCAAAACATGAAGAACCAACTTGTGTTAACAAAAATTCATGACACAAAAAAATTGCTTGGCAAAAACAAATAGATAAAACTAATTTTCTCAATAAATTGGTACAAAAAGAATAATTCCTAAAAGTAAGGTTTGAATATTGAGTGTTCTACATCGACGCACAATTATATTTGTTTGCTCAAAAAATCGTTGTACATTTCAGAATAAGCACAAATGAACTTAGCTCCAAGTGTTTGATTTTAACCTCAAGATAATGTACAATTTTTTGTGGGTACGTTGCAGAATATGAAATGTGATCCAAGTTGATTAAAAGCATGAAGTGACACACAAATAATGTGTTTTAAACAAATTCCAAAAGATTTTTATACATAAATGAAAGCAAATAAGAGCGTGAAGAGAGAAGTTTGCATGATCCATCATGCATATATATATGTATCTTATTTAAAACATGTGTTGGATATAAAAAGGACTTCTAGTAATTGTACTTGTAACTTTATTTATTTTTCTCCATATTACAATGACATATCAGAGAAAATCATTTACAATTTGTATTTATAATTTAAAAGTTATAAATAATATACTGATGACAAAAGCATGGGAGCATCCAGATTAATACTTTGTAGACAAATAGTTCTGCCATACAAAAGTAATGTCAGTTTTTAGTTCAATCACCTCGCCTTTAAGTTTATATTTAATTTTAGAACTTCTAAACGTCCAATCGATAAAATTTCATTTCAATATTAAATGTTTAAAAAAGATTAAAAAAATCTACATTTTTAAGATTTTTTTTACTATTTGATGAAAAGAAAATTAACTAATCTAAGAATTCTGGACTATCCATACACCTAATATATTAGTTTAAGAAAATTGACAATATTTTACAGAATAAGTTTTAATAATAATAATGCTTTATAGAAATCGAAGCCGATGTCTCTGCTTTATATTTAATTCAATTGGAATATTATTGTTCTAAGTTTACATATGTTTTGATGGTGAGATATTTTACGATCTGGCTAATCGGGCTATACTTTCTCATTTATTTGTTTATTATTGTATTGCTTTGAAATGTTTCAGACTTTCAGTACAGTATTAGAAAAGATGTGCTAATTTTTTATTCTTGCAAGGATTGAATGTATAAAATATTGGTTTTTTTATAATAGTGTACAGTATGATAATATTGTTTGTTTATATTTGTAAATATGAACTTTATGAGGAGGGTTAAAATACTTTTATTTTTTGTGCCTTCTACATGCTTAAATTTTTAAGACTAAAATATTTTAAAATTCAAAAGTTAAATATAAAAATAACACCATTAGATATAATCTATATCATTTTCTCTACGTACACTTAAAAATCATGACATTTCGATTTTGTTTTGATTTTTATCACGAACTTGCAAAACTACACCTATGTAGATAAATTATGTAAATGGAATTTTCAACTTATTTATTCATATGAAGTTAAAATTAAAAAGTGATAATTTTTTTATGTGCATGTAGAGAAAATAATATGGATCATATTTAAATGTTTAATTTTGATATAATAATTTTAAAGTTTTTATTATTAGAAATATAAAAAGTGAAGACATGATAAAAACAAAAAAAATGAAAGCATTTGAATTCTCATTTATATTTTTATCTGACCATGGTTGGTCATAATTTATTCCAGCATTGATAGCCACAAAGTTTGGGTAATTGTTATATTCAAGTCCCTTGAACACTAATAATTTGGTTTGAGATTTTGGATAAAACTGACAATATGTTATAGAACAATTTTTAATAATACTAATATTAGAGAACATTAATAGGACTTAATAACTTTAAAGAGGAAAAGATGGAATCTATTTTTGTTTTATCATAAACCCAATTAGGTGTTGGGTTTCTAATTCATTGCTCAAATTTTTAGACCTATTAATATTTGAAGAGAAACAAAATATCTTGAAATAAACAATTTTTCATATTGCGAAATAATAATACATTTATGGAGAAATTGGATATTTTGTAGTTTTTGTGGGTATGACATAGAAATTTTAATTTGAGTGTTATGATAGAGAAATAGGTAATCTAGAATATTTTAATTAGTATACCAACAATTCTTTCTTGAAAAAATATATATATATATCTATCTTGAGAAAATTAGCTATTTTAAAAAATTGTAAAAAGAATCCAAGCACATGATCTTATGTTAAAACTAGTGTTCTTGTTTATATATCTCGTGCTATCAGCAAGTTAATTAAGGACCAAAAGTAAAAAAATATTTACCGTGAGGTGAACGACTAAGCTCCAAATTTGTTCACACAATCTCATCCCTCATCCAAAACAGCAAAATGGACATTTTATTCTCCATTGATTGCGTCAGTCCACATCCAAAACAGCAAAATGGACATTTTTTTCTCCATTGATGGCGTCAGTAGGTGGACACAAGGAAGGTGGAGGGTTGTGACAACTCAAAATGAAAAATCTTTCCGATATGGTCCATTTTTTTAAGAACACCTTTCCAGATGGGGGAACACCTGCGAACCGCATCCTCTGCTGTACTTTTATTGTGCAGCAGGATGCTGCACTTTTGGACAGTCCAGATTTAATCTCAGCCGGTGAGTGCTCGGATGATGGAGGGACAGTATTAATTTTGCTTTAAAATTCGCATCAAAATCTTATTTCGTCCGTCCGATTAAAAACGAACGGACCAGATTAAAAGTGCAGCATCGTGCTGCACAATAAAAGTGCAGCAGAGGATGCGATTCAGGAACACCTGGGGGAGTAAAATAAAGCCCCATATTTAGCAATAACAATATGTTTTCACAAATCAGTAACTAACAGATTATGAAATCTGACCCACCACTTCACCACTTAGTTAATAAAACTTGATTCATTCTAACAAAATCTATGACTCCGATCCCATCTTGCGATTTTGCTTTACATATTACTGGCCAAGCAACAAGGTGGTATTTTTTTAGTGCTCTATCAATCAATCAATCAATCAGTCCATTAATTATTCATCAGATGGAAATGGGTCCAATTTCAGGTCCCAGACAAAAGCAAGATGGCTTGACTGCATCAGTTTCGTATATGTATCTACAACTTAAAATGATAAAAAAAAATGACCCAACTACGTTTATCTTGTTCGCTATATAAGAAAGCTGTGTAGTACAAATTGGCTAGAAAAAAAGGAGAATATACTATACTACTAAATCCATCCTTGATCTTATTATACCTTAACCATGGGTATGGATTTGATCTCCATGAACATCTTTTTTTGCATCTTTGTCCTTATTTTGATCACAATTCTTGTCAACTCCATTACCAAGAGCAAGAAAAAGCTTCCTCCAGGCCCACCGGCTCTTCCAATCATAGGCCACCTGCATTTATTAAAAGCAACAGAACCGCTCCACCAGACACTCAACAAAATTTCAAGCCAATTCGGACCTGCCGTCTTTCTTCGTTTCGGTTCTCGGCCGGTATTGGTGGTGTCAAGCAACACTCTGGCTGAACAGTGCTTGACCACTCATGACCTAGCATTTGCAAATCGAGTCCATTTGCCAACCGTCAAGATGGCACCTGGTTTGATTGTTTGGGCCAATTACGGTACCAACTGGCGTACCCTGCGCCAAACTGCAGCAATTGAACTCCTTTCAAGCCAGCAATTGAATGCTTCCTCACATATCCGGGCTAAGGAGTTCACTGGCATGGCACGTCAGTTATTTACGTCATATTATGAATCACAAGGGAAATCAGAGGCTAAACCCGATAGTTTCATAAAATTGGACTTAAAAAATATGTTGTTTGAGTTGATGATGAATGTAATGTTAGTGACGATAGCTGGGAAGCGAGCTTACGGGGAGAACAATGACTCAGAAGACATGAAGAAATTCAGAGAATCACTTCTTGAGTGGTTCAAAATTAGCGGGGCCTCCAATGTCGAGGATTTCCTTCCACTGTTGAGGGTTCTTGATTTGAAAGGAACGATGAAAAGGATGAAGCATGTGACTAAGGTGAATCAGGAGTCGGTGCAAAGGTTGATGGATGAGCACCGGCTTGTGGGGATTGGAAAGAGGAAGACGATGATTAACAGTTTGCTTGAGTTGCAAATGAAGGATTCTGAGAAATACAAAGATGAAGTTATCCGGGACATTGTTATAGTAAGTGTTGCTCTCTGTTCATAACGTTTAGAAAATTATATTTGTTTCCAAATATGTTCTGGAAATATCAAATAATAGGAAAAAAATAAAAAAAAATAGAAATAATACACCGATCTCTTCATATATTAGTAAAAGCATTGCAAGGTTTCTTTTCTTTTATAAAAAAAATAATTGTATAACAAAGGCAAAAAAAAAATATTAAGAGAACTAGACTAAAATTTAGTTTAGTGGCAAAACAATATTTTTCGTGTGGGAGGTCGCAGGTTCGAAATCCAAAGGAGATAATCATTTGTGGATATTTAAATAATTGGGTAGTTTGACCTCCAACCTTGAAAAAAAAAATTAATTGTATAACAAAAGGCAAGAAAAATATTTCCATTGAAACCGCTAATTAATTTCTGAAAATTAAATTGTAACCATAACCGCCAATGGATTTTATCTGTATTTAATGAAAGTGGTGTTAATAGAAACCTCTTTAGTCAAAAGAATTCTGGTCTTGTTCAGCAATACAAGGAAAAAGACAATAATAAATGAAAAACATAATGATGTATTCTGTTATTTCTGTTTAATGCTCTTGTATATATGTAGACCATGATGTTGGGAGGAACGGAAACTACATCGACTACGATCGAATGGGGAATGGCCGAGCTTTTAAATAACCCTCAGATACTAGAGAAGGCGACAGCTGAGATCAATGCACATGTTGGAAATAAGAGGTTGATACAAGAATCTGACATGAACAACCTTCCTTACCTCAATTGTATCATTAGTGAGATATTTCGACTCCACCCGGTTGTACCGCTTCTTGTACCTCACGAGTCACGTGAAGATATCAAACTCGGAGATTACGACATTGCTAAAGGTACGATGCTTATTGTGAATATTTACCCGATACAGAGAGACCCTGAAATATGGGAGGAGCCAAAAAAATTCAATCCGAAGAGGTTTGAGAACGGGAATTCCAACGGAAAGTTGGTGATACCGTTTGGGATGGGGAGGAGGAGGTGCTCCGGAGAGACAATGGCAATGCGTACACTAGGTGTCTTGTTAGGAACTCTTATTCAGAGTTTTGAATGGAAAAGACTTGGTGATGAGTTGATAGACTTAACCGAGGGTTGTGGGTTAACCACTCCTCTGGCCACTCCACTAGAAGCTATGTATCGGCCTCGAACGGCTATGAAGGAATTCCTCTCAGAGTTTTAAGCCTCACCTTTTATTATGGAATAAAAGGACAATGCTTCGGAATTTCTCAATAAATTTGTATGATGTATTTCCTTATGATGATGCTGGTAAATGACATAATGCGAATTATCTTGGTGCATGCCAGTATGTCACTTTCTAAGATATACCGTTTGCATAAATAACTAGTGTTGTAATACCTGTCTATCTTACCGTTTCGACACCCAGCTATGCTCAATTTCTGTTGTACACTTTCAACTAATTTGAGTAGAACTAGGTATTAAAAGCCTATACGCACGCAAGTGAACAGATACTATAGTCTCAAGTTCCAAGCCATTGTGATCTGACTTGTAGCTAGGCAATAAAAATACCACACAAGCATTATGATGGTGTGCCAAGCATCAGCACAAAGAAACCTATCCAATAATGCATATACTGGATTCTCTCCGACTAATTAAAATTAGTCGAAGTATATTTCTGCTATTTTCTAATGTCACACAAGTCGAAATCAGAGGGGAGAACAAAAAAAACAGAGAATTAAAGAAGAGTGGAGAAATCTCATTAACTTTATTCCATATAATTTAACGCTATATATATCATTTTTATGTCTTCTGACACATACCAAGAGAAAACAGACAACACACGGATAACAACACCTGCTGCTAGTCGATACTAAAATAATTTTACTCACTCATCTAAAGACCCAAAGACAAAGGGACCGTCTGGTAATATTTTTTGTTGACGGACCAAGAAGCAATTCTCCTCCTCCTGAGCCGCTCGGCAACAACGAAGGCCAACTCAAGAGACTGAGAAGCATTCAACCTTGGGTCGCAATGCGTGTGGTAACGTGATCCCAAGTCATCAAAAGTGACAGTACGGGACCCACCTATGCACTCGGTCACATTCTGGCCAGTCATCTCCAAGTGGACCCCACCAGGGTGGCTCCCTTCTTGATCATGCACATCAAAGAAGGCTCGCACCTCAGCCTATTTAAGCAAACAATTGCTGGCTTAATTTTGTTAAAAACTAATATTCTTTTTATCTGCAATATTTTCCAGAGGATAGGGAGTAATTGTACAGTGTGAAGACTTTAAGCCACTTGGTGCACCAATGGGGTAAAAAATTTCCAAATTAGAAAAGAACGGAAGAGAAATCAACAACCATTGCTAAATCAACATATGAAGGCAACACTTTCCAGATTTGAAAGGTAGTAATGAGCAGGCAGTTCATATCAGCATGCACACATCATTGATTGACGGGTACACAGATGTAAATGCATGCAACTGGAAAAGGTAACTCAACTGAAAAAACCCTATGACAGTAACAAAATTCAATCTAAACACGATAGAAAACAAAAAGAAAAACAGAAAAGGAATGTGTAGGTTGTAAGACTGGCATTAAGACTGGCATTGGTTCTTTCCTACTGGTTTGAGATTAGGGAGAGAGAGAAAGAGTTGATAATACCAGAATTCTATCAAAAGAACGAGTTTTGAGGCCACAAGGAGCTTTCATGGTATTGCCGTGCATCGGGTCGCTGACCCACGTAACAATCAGTCCAGCCCCACGCACTGCTCGGATCAGGTGTGGCAGCTTCACACGCATGTTCTCTGCTCCCATTCTTGTAATTATTGTAATTCTCCCAGCCTTATTTTGTGGATTCAGGATTTCAATCAGCTTTACAAGCTCTTTTGGGTCCATCTTGTCACTTACCTAAGTAAACCAATATTTCCAACCTTACAATCGATAAGAATTGCTCTAGATTTGAACAAGTGCAGCATATTTGTTTATACCTTGATGCCAAGTGGGTTGGCTACACCACGCAGGAACTCAATGTGGGCCCCATCAAGCTGACGAGTACGCTCGCCAACCCAAAGGAAGTGAGCAGAGCAATCATAGTACAGGCCCGAGGTTGAGTCTTCTCTGGTTAGTGCTTGTTCATAAGGAAGGAGGAGACATTCATGTGAGGTCCAGAAATCGGTGGTGGTCATGATTGGGTGGTCAATCGTCAGCCCAGCAGCAGCCATGAAACCCAGTGCTTCATCAACTCTGTGTGCAAGCTCCTTGTATCTGTTTAGCATAACAAGTAGCTCATGGGGTATTTGTTGTAGTCTCTTTACTACCATAAATTCAAATTGGCAATTTAAGAAATAAGAAGGTCAAACATCCTTGAAATTTTTGCAAATTTTAATAAAAACAAAAGTTACAAAAAAATTATTAGATGGGAGATATATAACCTGTCACCCTGCTCGCTGTGTTCAGTGAAATCCAAATTCCATTGTGTGACTCTCTGCATGGCAGCATAACCACCAGTGGCAAAGGCACGAAGGAGATTGAGTGTGGCTGCCGACTGAGTGTAAGCACGAATCATTCGATGCGGGTCAGGGATCCTTGATTTCTCGTCAAATGAGTCCCCGTTTATATTGTCTCCTCTATAGCTTGGCAGTTTTACCCCATCTTTCTCTTCAAATGAATCCGATCTCGGCTTTGCAAATTGCCCTGCCATTCGTCCCACCTATAAATGTGCATGGAAAATCCAATTCAGGTGGTATCCAGTCTATTATAAAAATTTGACTATGTTGAATGCTAAGGCTTCAATGGAACTCATCCTTACAAAGGAAATTTGTGTCCATTTGATACTAAATCCTCAATTCACATAGGAAAAAATTATGCACAGTTGCCTAGATGAGATGAATTTCTGCACAATTCCACTAAAACCTATGGTTTTACAGATATCCGCGTGTTGCAATTTTCACTGACAAATTTTACTACGAGTAGCCTTGATTGGAACCAAATTAAAAGCATATCTTCAGATCATAAAAAAAAATTATTCCAAATGCAGATCGTTCATTTGTTACACACCGTACCTTAATTACAGGCACCTGACCTCCAAACATGAGCACAACACTCATCTGAAGAAGAACTCTGAAAGTATCCCGAATATTATTTGCATTGAATTCCTTGAAGCTCTCAGCGCAATCGCCTCCTTGAAGTAGAAACGCTCTTCCAACTGCCGCATCCGCCAGCTTCTCCTCTAAATGCCTTGCCTCTCCGGCGAACACAATTGGAGGGAAGCTCTCGATTGTCTTCAGCACCGCCGCTACTTCGTCTTTGTTGGGGTACTCAGGGAGTTGTATAGCGGGCTTAGATAGCCAACTGTCGATCGACCAACGGCCAGGTTTGAGGGAAATCTTAGAGGGGGTTTTAGATGGGTCGGCGGCGTGGATTGCGCAGACGCGTCGATGGGAGGGGCGGAGAGAGGGTGTAGGCGCGGAGAGAGAGGAGCCGCATGAAAACGCCATTGTGGGATCAGATTTGGGTACAAGAAATGTATGTCGGATGGAGAATTGGAGATAGTAGACACCTGACACTACTACTGATTTGGATTAGGGAGAAGAAAGAGGTTTTATGGAAATTGGAATGGATGATAACTCGGGGGTGCTATCCTCTGAGATATCTCAATTTTTGCATGACCGACGTTTCCGGTGCCTATTCGGGGAAGACGTAGGGGCAGTATTATTCGAGCTTTGAGATTCGTGTAGAACATATTTGAACGATAGAGATATTCCAAAAACTCACGCAAAGTTTGAGATATCTCAGTCTGATGCGAATTCATAATAACTCGGTTGGTGGGAGACGAGATGGCGGGCAGCGTTGATTCTCAAGTATAACACGGGTGTTCGTCGGTTCGGTTTCAAACTAAAAATTATAATTCAAACCGAGTTAGTATTGTGATCGAATTGAACTGAAACAAAGATTTTATTTCGGTTTATTTGGTTCAAAGTAAAATATATTATTTTTTTACATAAACTAATTGATTTATAATAAACCTAAGTATATTAAGGAATATAAACTAAAGTATTTAAAGTAATTAATTAATAAATAAACTAGGTATTAAAAAATAAATCGGAACGGTTTGGATCAAATTTATAATATATAAAAGTTCAGTCTGTTTAGTTATTTCGGTTTTGAAAATTTTCAAACTGAATCAAACCGAACCAAACTGAAATTATAATTTGATTTTAAAAAACAAACCGAACCGAACTATTGAACTGAAAAAACCGATCTATTTAGTACAAATTAATAAAGTTTGGTTCAAAACCGACTAAACCGGACCTGACCCCTACTACACGGGGAAAGAATTGACCTGGTAATTATACCTAGGTCATGATTCATGAATCGGAAAAATATCTAGGCCACCTACTCTTGGTTTTAATCGCGTTTAATTTTCATAGTATGGAATAATGGAATCGTATAATTGACTTTTAGACTGTAACAAAAATAGAATATGAGGTCAAGTAAATATTGGAAGTCCATTGTATAAGATTAATTTTACACTTTAAAATGTATAAAAGTAAAAGATCATGTATAAATGCATAAAATTTGAAAATAAATTAAATTTATTCATTTTACGTAAAACGTCATAACAGTTGTAATAAAAAATTAAGTATGAGTTATAAATCATCTCACAGTACATATAAAACATAGAAAAATGCTAAAATGCCAACACAAATCTTATGGATTTTATGACATTTTAAACAAGTTAGGATAATTTTTTTTATGTATTCGGTGACCATTTTTATTTTGAATGTGTTTGGTTTTATTTCTCATATTTTATTTCCATCCAGTACAAAATTATTGAAAAATAATGTTAAGCACAACTTCTTTTTTCTCATGGTGCGACGCTAGCGACAAATAAGTTTAGTTAAAGATTAAAGGTTCACATAATTATTATTTGTCGTTATATAAAAATTAGTTTAGAATCTTTGATAAATAAAAATAATTTCTAGTATAACAAAATTTAAGAAAATACATATTTGTATTTCATTTCAAGCAAATTAAAAATTGTTAATTACCAATTTTCTTTTTTGAATTTTAATTTATTTTTCGGTGATTAAATAACAAATTTATAAGCAAAAAACATCATCATAAAATAATAATTAATAAGTATTGTTATGTTATTATTTAATCATTTATTTCATTATATTAATAATTATTATATTGACATCAAGTATTTTAAAAGATAAATAGGATTTACCACAACTATTTTTACACATTTTCATGACTTTTTTTTGTGTGCAATCATGAGTGTGGATTTCTACAAATTAACTTGTGAGTTCTCAAATCTAAAAATTTTTATTCCACATCATTTCGTGATAATCAAATATGTTAAAGCTTCCTTTAAAGTTCCGATTCCGATGACAATGAGGATGAATGTCCATAATTTCAAATTACATAGTGACTTGATTGAAATAAATAAAAAGTTCAATAAATATCAAGAACAAAAAATAAAACTTAAGTAACTAATTCATGACAAAGAATAAAATTTAGTGACATCTGACAAAATTTACTCGTTGAAAATTATGCAATAGTAATTGTAAAAGCTTTTTAGTGGTTTCCCAACAATAGGCTAAATTTAAAATTGCCCTTGTTATGCTATTTTATTATTGCACAAATGATCCTTGAAATATTAATATTCTGACTGATAAAGTTTTAAATTATCATTCTAGTCTTTAAAGCATCGTTTTTAATCATTCATGTCCTTAAAATTTTAGAAGTATCATTTTGGTCCATAAAATATCACCGTTGACTATGTTAGCCCTTCAAGTTTGCAGTTTATAAAAGAGTCTGGCTAGAATGACATTGGTGAAATCAATTTCAAAATTGATTGGATAGACTTTAAACGACTAATCTAAACTGTTCAAACCGATTTACTTTATGAGTGATGTATTTAGATGCAAATTTTTTATATTTTCGAATTATTTTAGTATCAAATCAAGCGGTAAAAAATGTTGAAAAATGAATGCATTAAAATTAACTTAAAATGTCACACATTTGACCGCTTGACTTAATAGTTAATACTAAATAAATTCGAAAAATTATAAAATTTGCATGTAAATGCACAACTAATAAAGTAGGTTGGTTTAACAGTTTTTCACAACTAAAATGCACAACTAACGAGACTCTTTATAAAATTATTTCTAAAGGATTATTTGAATATAACAATTTTTCACAAGTTCTTATTCGTACAAACTATTCTCTCTTTAAATTTATTATTAAGTTCAATTCAAATTATTCGCTCTTTAAATTTATTATTAAGTTCAATTAATTAACATTCACAGCTCTGACTCTGAGCGTGGCACCACAATCCGAATTCAAATCACTTAATTATGGATCTCAAAATCTGAGCTTAAACTCTGACCGTTAGATTTGTTTTGGCACGACCGTTGCGCGACCGGATTATGATCAGACAGTTCGAACTTAAACTTAAAATTGGAGTTACTTCAGAAGTTCAGAGTATACGGATTCCCGAATCTTGCAATCCGCCGGTCACCTCGCTAATTTTAGACCCTTGGATCTATTCTCCTACCAACGGCTAAATCTCTGCCACCTCATCGATCCGCTCCCTCTCAATCCAACCAATCAAAACTCAACCCGTTCCCTTACAAAACACCAAACCCCATCCCATCTTTCCAAACATTTTAATCCCCCCTCTCTCTCTCTTTTTCTCTCGAATTAGAAAAATCACAAATGGCGCCTAAGGCAGAGAAGAAGCCAGCGGAGAAGAAACCCGCAGAGGAGAAGGCGGAGAAGAAACCCGCAGAGAAAAAACCCAAGGCGGAGAAACGCATCCCTACCAAAGACGGCGCTGGAGGTGAGAAAAAGAAGAAGAAGAAGGCAAAGAGCATTGAAACCTACAAGATCTACATTTTCAAGGTGCTCAAGCAGGTGCATCCTGACATCGGTATCTCCAGCAAAGCCATGTCGATTATGAACTCCTTCATCAACGACATCTTTGAGAAACTCGCCACGGAGGCGGCGAAATTGGCAAGGTATAACAAGAAACCTACGATTACTTCTCGTGAGATCCAAACCTCTGTTAGACTTGTTCTTCCTGGTGAATTGGCCAAGCATGCTGTTTCAGAGGGGACTAAGGCTGTTACTAAGTTTACCAGTGCGTAGGTTTTTAGGGGTAGGGTTTGATTAGGGGATCTGAATGTGCTAGCATATCTGGTAACTGTGTATTAGATTGTGTATATGATGGTTGAATTGGAGGAATATGTAACTCTTTTGTTTTGATGGATTAGTGAATGAATTGACAATTTTTTCAAGTTCTTGGTGTTGTTAATTAAATTTCATGGAAATTTACTTTCATTTCTTTGTTAATGATGAATACACTTAGGTTGTCAGTTTACCAGAAAAGATAATAACCCGTACCAGTACATGATGGGTGTGCTGGTACAATTGGTATCAGCATCGAGAAACATCAGAACTTTTATTCCCTGAAAACATGTAAATTGCTAATGTGCCTTGGTAATTTGTTATGTGTTCTCATTCTTTGATGTATTGTTTTGTTATTCACTATTAGGTTTGGATGCTATCTTGGGAATAGCAAGAATAGCACTAACCTGGGGTTAGTGCTATTCTATTGATTGGTTAGCAAGAATTCTTTGGTTTATTGTTTTGTTATTCACTATGGATGCGTTTGGATGCCATCTTGGGAATAACAAGAATAGTGCCAACATAGGTTTAGTGCTATTCCATTGATGGGTTAGCAAGAATAACAGTGCTAATCTTAAATATAGCTCTATGCTTAGGGTGATTCAAATGTAGAATAATGGAGAAAAGTAGTCACTAATCTAAGAATAGTTCTAATTCCATGCTATTCTTGATAATCCAAATGCATTTTGACCATTGCAAAATTATTTGCAAAAAAAAAAAAATTATGAAACAATTCACAGATAGGTCCTCAGTTTTCCCAATTTTACTAAAAGGTTGACAATTTCTTAGAATTCACAGATAGGTCCTCATTTTACCAGAAAATATAATAACCTGTACCAGTTCAAGAGGGGTGTACTGGTAAAATTGATACCAGGGAGAAACAGCAGAACTTAATTCTATTCCCTGAAAACATGTAAATTGTTAATGTGCCTTGGTGGTTTGTTTTGTGTTCTCATTATGTGATCTATTGTTTTATTATTCACTGTGACTAATACAAAATTATTTGCAAATAAATATAATTTTTATTTTTTGACAAATTGTATTATTTTAAAATTATTTTTTCCTTGAATAAAATTTGTTTTTTTGGGTTTAATCAATCCTGGAGGTGATCAGATTTGAAATCGTACGGCGTAGGATGCCTATCAATTCTCCCTTCGACTCGCACGAGTTAACGAATCCGTATCCTCTCAGGTACCTGACTGATAACAATTAACTCTGATTAAATCTCATCCGAATGATTGAAATTCGGTGCCATTTAGACATGGGGTCCATTTTGTGATTCGTGTTCTGACGGCTCAGATCTAATTGTATTGCACTGATACAAATTCCATATGAACCTCGTCCTCCGACAAAATCAACAAAGTTATTAAGCAAATTGGGCCTGGTTAGCCTTTTATTAGTCAAATTTCTTTTCTTTACACTTTATTTCTTATAAAATATAACCATCTGGATCTATTACTGCTGTTATAATAAAAAATTAAAAAAAAAACTATTTTTTTTATCTAACTTGCGAAATTTTAGAGCTTGCATAATTATTGCCAAACGATTCGATAAACAGATATCGTTAAAAATATAAAATTGAACTTTGACTCATGAACGTAACATGTCAATTTGGGTTATTTTAATTAGAAAATAAAGAAAAGGCTTGTTTAATTACTCTCTTGATTCTCTTTATTAATTTCCTCGTATGAATGAATTTTGTTTTTACTTGATTATACTGCAAGTGTAAGTTGAAGCATGCATATATGTACCAGATTGTTTACGAATGCAAAGTAATTTAAAACGAAGTATGCATATACTATATATAATATTGTTATTATCAATTTGGGAGCAGATATAGCAACTTTTTAAAAGAGCATATTTCTTACGGAATCAAATGAGAACTCAATCATTTCAAAACAAGAATAAAATGCAATTTTTGAAATATTTTTTTGCATCAACAGTAATTTTTGAAATAAAGTTCGATAGTAGTGATACTCTTAAAAATAATATTTTTTGTCATCAACAGTAATTTTTGAAAGACATGGACTCTTAGTCCCCGATTTTTTTATTAATCGAAATAAAATAAAATAAATATCGAAAAAGAGGATAGAAGTTGGTTTTTTTTTAAAAAGTAATAAGGACGTGATAGTTTGCAACATCTCTGCTAATGATAATCCTGCACTAATCTAACTACTAACTAACCCAAACTCCGAAAAAAAAAAATTTTAGGGACGTTGTAATTTAACACGTCCGTGAACAGTAGAAAAAAAAAATTCTCAGGGACGTTTTAATTTAACACGTCCGTGAACAGTAAAAAAAAAAAACTTAGGTTTGATTTTGGTTAAATAAAAAAAAAATAGAAAAATTATGTTTCAACTATAAAAACAATGATTTATTTTTCAACTAAAAAACAATAATTTAGTTTAGTAATATTTTTAAAAATAAAATTTATATTTAAAATTTAACATTATAGACACGATTTATATTTTAGATATCATGTCTATCAATATGATGATATTTGATTTATGTTTTAGCTAAATCAAATAACTTGAAATTATATATCGCTGATCTTGATGCATTATTAATCAATAGTTAATTGCATTAAATTTGAATTTAATTGGTAGACTATCTATGTGTCCGATAACATAGACATATTTTTTTAATTTAATTTATTGAGAACTCCATTATTAATTTATTGAGAACTCCATTACATTAAATGACTAAATTATGTTTTTTAGAAAAACCTAATTTTTTTTATTTTTTTGAGAACTCCATTAACTATTGATTAATAAATTAATTGATTAATAATGGAGTTCTCAATAAATTAATAATGGAGTTCTCAAGTCATTTGATTTAGCTAAAACATAAATCAAATCTCATCATATTGATAGACATAATATCTAAAATATAAATCGTGTCTATAATGTTAAATTTTAAATATAAATTTTATTTTTAAAAATATTACTAAACTAAATTATTGTTTTTTAGTTGAAAAATAAATCATTGTTTTTATAGTTGAAACATAATTTAGTAAACATACTTTTTCTAAGTTTTTTTTATTTAACCAAAATCAAACCTAAGTTTTTTTTTTTTTACTATTCACGGACGTGTTAAATTACAACGTCCCTGAATTTTTTTTTTTTTTTCAGAATTTGGGTTAGTTAGTGGTTAGATCAGTGCGGGACTATCATTAGCAGGGACGTTGTTCTTTAACCTGTCCGTAGAGACGTTGCAAACTATCACGTCCTTATTACTTTTCGAAAAAAATCAACTTCTATCCTCTTTTTCGATATTTATTTTATTTTATTTCGATTAATAAAAAAATCAGCTCTTAGTCCTTGTCTCCTTGATATGGTACAACAAGATCCTAAGTCCGTCACAAAAGAACAACAAACTTAAATAAAAACCAAATTTTGCATAACTTTAATTTTGACACAAACGTACGCAAATTCGTAGAATTAAAAAATATATAAGGTAAGGTATTAGAAATCTACAAATTGTTATATTTTTATTATTTAAATCAAAATTATATTATATTTTATATTATTTATTCGCAAATATTTTATTATGCTGAAAGGTAGCACAATGCTATCCGCACATAACGAAGGGCCTAGATCTTACAGCTTTCTTTTTTTCTTTTTCGTGGTTTCTAAAAAATTCCTGATCGGACAGCTTTCTTTTTACTTGAAGGCATCTGAGCCGTAGATCTTGAACGCATCTTCTTCCTTGTTCGAAAATTACGGCCGAGTAAAACCCTAGCCTAAACCCTCCTCTCCACGGCAAAGATCTTTCCAAAGATTATTTCCAATTTTCTACGCACCACCACAACGGTTCTTTTTTTTGATCCGGCGTATCTTTCTAATTAAGTTCTAACCGACATTCGCCCCTCGTCTACATAAACCCTAAACCCTTCTCCCTTCTCCCTTCCCCAGCATTTTCGACCATTCCCACATCCCCACCCATCAAAAAGACCGTTGTTATTCCCCACATCCCCATTCTCATTTCTTCCTCAATGCCTTCCATTTCCAGATTTCTTCACAAAACCAGCACGTTTACCCTAATTCCTTCTCACTTCCCCAGCATTTCCAGATTTCCAGATTTTGGTTTGCGCTATCCTTTTCCTTTCTATTTGATTTTGATATCTAGTTATTAGCCACTCAATTTTTTTCTTCTTGAATTTTGCTTTTGTACCAGAATTGCAAACGAGCAACTAAACGCTTCCTTTTCTCCTCCGCCTAAACCCTTCCTTTTCTCCTCCCAGAATGGACGAATCCACACCGATTCCCTCCTCTCTGATTCTCTCTCCTTGAGTGGCCCGCTCTGCCACCTCTCCTCTTCTTCAACCGATTAGGAATAAATAAACAACTCTTAATCATGGATTTTGACACACTTGCTCCGTTATCTCCTAGCTAGCTCACCCGCGATCCATCTGCACAGTTAAGAACTCTAGAGCATCATAGAAATGGAGTTCGACAATGGTGCGCCTGCTTCCTTGTTGCCCTCTGTGAGCTCAGTGAGTGCTACGAAACTCTCTACCGTCAAATTGTTCTCTTGACTTTCTGGTACCCTTTGTTTTCCTAATCTAATATGTAGTAAGCAGTAGCCAACTTCCATTCAATTGGGAACGGCAATTAACGGTACCACTGAGCCCAAAAGTAGTTTTAATTTTAATGAAATATCAATTTCTTTGAAAATGAGAAAATTGTATGGTTGATGCAGTGAAAACTCCTGAGACTGGGAGAAACTTCTGGAAGGGATAAAGAAAATGAGTTGCTCAGAAGATACACCAGTCAAAACAAAGGGCTATTAAAAATCCGACAACCTTCTACCTCCAATGGTAATTTTGGCTTCTCTCCACCATTTTTTATTCTTTATTACTTTTTTTTTTTCAATTGAGGTGTATGCATTTTTTCCAAACAAGTTATAGATTTAACTTTTAAGGATAAGAGAGTTGTTATTTTGATTTTCTAAAACTTAACCGTCACTATTAATTACATAGTGGTGGAGTTAAATCTGATCAATGTGATTGTAACAGTGCCTAAAAACTTGGTGAGTGTCAATGACATTTTTTTTGTTTGAAAAGTACTTATGAAATAATAGTAGTTTTACAGATTGGAGTTGTTGCGTGAGAAGCACACAATATATCAGTATCTCGGGATCAAAATGGATGTGCAATTCAGGTAACCTCATGTTTCTTGATTGAAATGTTCGATTTGGTTTGCATGAACAGAGGGTGGCCAATTCCGAACTAAAAAAACATGATAATTTGATTTTTGTGGGTTTGATTTGTTTAACTAAATTCTATTAAGAAATCATGTGAACTTCTTGATCAGGTTTTAAAATTGTCTCAAATCTGTTCTCTGAAAAGTGCAATTAGTTTAAGGTTTTAGAAAGAAAAAAAAAAGATGGTAGAATTTTATCAATTGAAGTACCTAGGAATGTATGTGGCTGATCAGATATTTCATTTCAAATCAGATATTTCAGTTCAAGAGTTTGGGGGTGTACCCTATCTATGTATTGAAATGCACATGAAACTAGAAATCATTTTATTTGTAGATTATAAATCGCATATTGGCAGAATTATTTGATATGGTTTTTTGTAATTTTTTTTTTCAAGTAAAGACGCCCAATAGTTGATATTCTTACAAGAATTATGTTCTTACAATTAGTTGATATGCTTTTATTCTGAAATATCTGATGTAATTTACTCTTATTTTTCTGTTCTATTATATTTCAATTTGTGCTCAATTCACTATATTTTATTGTTTCTTATTTTACTAGACTATCTTTGGCTCTTTCCATATGTGATCATATTTCCAGTGATGATAAGGTTAGAGAACATAGCTGGGCTGGTATCCGATTGCTTGAGAAACTCGATCAGTTCTTTTTGCCCCCCATTTTATTATCATAATTTTGAAAGAATCACCTTACCTGGTAACTTGCCTCTTTCATTTGTAATTAACAATGGATATTTGTATTCGTGCATTGAAGACCGAAATTTGGTGAAATTTAGAAAATTGTAGTCAAATAGTAATTATGGAGAAAAAATAGCAATATGTGTACACCATTAGTGTTTGAATTTCTTTATAGGACACATTGGAGAGGCCCTACTGGTACTGTATTTTCATGTTGTGTATTATTCTAAAAATCATTTCGCGTGATCCCTAGTACAAAGGCTTCAATTTCAGTTAAAGTTGTTTTCTGTTGATTCAATCTCTTGATAAGCATGTGAAATTTCTTTCTTTAGTTTGTTGTCGTATTGGCTATCTTAAAACGAAGTATTTGTTGTATGAAGTATCACTGGTTGCATGTATGAGGCAAAAAAAAAAAATGCATGTAGCATGACAACATATACTACTTTTCAAGTTGAAATATCTGAAAAGTTCGAGGCAACTCTCTAGACTTTACTGATCCTTTTGTTTTTCATTTTTTTTTTCTGTTGCTCATAACTTGGAAGAAAGTGTATTTCTCTTTTCCTTCATATTGTTTTATTTCAATGACAGGTTTGGTTTTCAAGTTTAAATGTCTGAAGAAATGTCTTTCAAAATTTCGAGGTAACTCCCTAGACTTTACTAATCATTTTGTTTTTCATTTTTTTTGTTTCTCATAACTTGGAACAAGTGTGTTTCTTTTTTTTTTCATATTATTTTTATCTCAATGACAATTTTCCATGACTTTATATTTTGGGATAAGAAGCTGACCGTCAATTTCATTTAATTTTCTTTTTGTGAGAATAGGAAATGATAGTGGGCCAGAGTTTCAAGGTTGTACCAATACCTGAGGAGCACATCGCGGCACATGGCAACCTACCCCCTTCCAATTGGTGAGAGGGGAGGAGGTGTGATTGGCATCCAATTGGTTACTGATCAGTTGCTACCTTCTTTCCGTTCATGGCGCTCTCATCAGCTCCCCTTTTCCAATCCTCATTTCCATGGTAAATTGTAGTTATTGCATCAGTCTTCTGATTTTGAGAAAGGAAATTTATTACGCTCATTCCACTTTTATTTGCGAATTTAGGCTTGCAACTGGAGTTAGAATTTTGAGAAAGATGCTCTACCAGCTCTTGCAAAGGAACTACCCCAAGATAATTAATTTTACAACTCTAGCCGAGATGGAAGCAATGTGCCTGTTTTACCTGATAGTAAGAAAAATAAATCAAAGGAGAAAGATAAGGTACTTAATCATTGGAATTTAATTAATTTCTTTTATTCTACATTTTATATGGATTGAACCACCATTTTTTTTATCCATTCAAGGTTTAAAAAGAAACAAAGAGGCACCAATCACCATCTATTTATTTGTTTGTGTTTGATTTGTATTAATTAGTAAAAAGCTTATGGTTTCATGTATTTTGCTAAGGTATTTTCTTTGACGGGTCTTTTGTTTGATTTATTCTTTCCTCTATTTTTGTTTATTTTCTTTACCTTATGGAGGAGAAGCTGCAAAAGCTACTTGGGTTCGAATCTGTCTACTTCATTATGGTCACATATTTTGTCTTTGTATTATTTATGATTTATCAAATTAAAAGTTTACCTTAACTGACATAGGAAATACAAGATATCTGATGGGGCATATTCAGTTCTCCATTCTTCTAGGAGGTCAAGTATGCTACTGGACTAAACATATATTAGAGGAACTTCTAAAGAAACTGATGAGATTATTATTATTATTTTTTTGTGCACTGGACTATAGATGTAGTACGCTTGCAGTAAAGATAGTGTCGTGGTATTGTATTAGATTGCTGGTACTACACAGTACCAAAGAAGAAGAGAGTGAGGATAGCTTTGTAGTACTGGATGGTTATTTCTCAGGAGATGAGGTAGATTATTGTTCTCAAATCAAATATATAAATATTTTTTTTTTGGTTTCATGTTTATATTTGGTACTGCAATTGATTTGTCTGTATCTCAAACTGGCAGCAGTTGAGGATGGGGTGGCTTCTGAGTTACATGAGGTAGATTATTGTTCTCAAATCAAATATATAAATATATTTTTTTTGGTTTCATGTTTATATTTGGCACTGCAATTGATTTGTCTGTATCTCAAACTGGCAGCAGTTGAGGATGGGGTGGTTTCTGAGTTACATGGAAAGAGTGTTACTACACCTTCAGCTTCTGTGGTGGAAAATATCTCAGATTCTGACATGCCTGAATTTGTAAGTTTGTTTTTCATATACGACCGACCCCAAAAGAATAAGAAAAAATATCTCATAACCCCCTTCATAAATGAGTCCCTATATCTCAAATTTTCAATTTATCTAAAGCCAGGCCAACTTTTTTTCTGTGTCTATTCAAAATGCAGGGGCCATTATTTGCTTTGAGATTCGTGCAGAAAGTATTTAAACAGTTCGGATTTTCCACAGATCAACACAGAGTTTGAGATATATCAGGGGATGTTAATTCCTCATAAATAGGGACTGTTTAGCCCAATTAATTTCTTTAAACATACCAACATTCGTCCTGATTTCTCACATATTATGCGGTTAACTTGTGAAGTGTTGCTTAGGTAGTATTAGAATGGGAAAAAGGACAAAATATTTTCTCTATTCATATTTGGTATTATTTTTTTTTTTGCTATGGTGCATTGGAAAGTGCCTGATAATTTTACTCTCTTTGTTTATATACAGAAGTTAATCTTGGGCTATTCCCCTGAACTGAGCATTGAGTCTCCATTAGGTCGCACGAGTCATTTTGCACCTGAACATTGCTCCCCTGAGCTGTCCACCAAATCAGGGGAGCAATGTTCAGGTGATATCTATGGAATATTATTATTTTAACATATTTAGTGGGCCAGCAGATAGCTCAATTTTAATGTACATGTATTTTGGGTCCACAGGGAGCTACTCAAAGAGGCAGAAGATAGTTTCCTTCGTTTTATATATTTACTAATTTTCCTGCCTAGCTTGCACCAGAGAGGATCCAATAATATTTGAAGATCTTTTATCTTCAGTGGTTTGTGCCAGAACAGTACCTAGCATATTTCCATTTTTAGTACTGTTTTCAGTTGAGACTTTAAGACTTGTCATTTCAAATTAACTAGTAGTTTAAGAACAACTTACATTGTTTTATGTGAGTGAAATTAGGAAGATGGTACCGAGGTGTTTGAGGATTCGTTTCTCTGACAATGCCCATTGAGCCATGCTCCGGACTGCTTGAAGAGTCTATGCGGTTCGATTGGTGCTCGCATCTTTGGTGTTGAAACGGAGTATGGCAAGGTTATATTGCACTGTAAACAACTCTTAATTTTTTTATTTTGAAGATTATTTTACCTATCTCCTCCTGCTTGATGTATAATCACTAACAGGAACTGTTTCACCATCAATGCGGACATGGTGATTATTTCGAAGGGGGACAACATCCTTTGCTGATGCATCTCTAACTGTCACAAATGAGGACACCTTCATCTCTTTTCTTTTTTCTAAACATTTCGTTACAATTCGTTATTAATTCATGTTCTATTTGTGAGCCACTGCTAATTGTTATAGTTCGCTACTTTGCAGAAGGCATAGATTTTCAAGGGCCAGAGGAGTTCATGGGTAGTCTGAGCTAGCGGGCCGCAGGGAGGCTAATATCCTTTAGTGACTCATCTCCAGCTGTCATCAACGAGAGAGGACACCTGCATATCATTTTATTTCTTGACATTTCTTTGCAGTTTGTTATTCTAGTTCTATTCATACTGAGCTGCTGCTAATTTGTTATAGTTTTGTACTTTGCAGAAGGAAGAAAGAAGATGGGTTGCTTGGGCCATGAAAGTGCATGGGTGGTCTGTGCTAGCGGGCAGAAGGGAGGCCAATATCCTTTAGTGATTCATCTCCAGCTGTCATAAACGAGAGAGGACACCTGCATATCATTTTATTTCTTGGCATTTCTGTGCAGTTTGTTATTATAGTTCTATTTATACGAGAGAGGACAATTGGTTATAGTTTTGTACTTTGCAGAAGGAAGAAAGAAGATGGGTTGCTTGGGCCATGGAAGTGCATGGGTAGTCTGGTTCGAACAAGAAGAGCATGCGTCGGACAAGAGTGGGTTGTCGCTGACTGTAAGTTTTCTGGTTTTGATATTTAGTTATTAGCCGCTCAATTTTTTTCTTCTTGAATTCTGCTGTTGTACAAGAATTGCAAGCGAGCACTGAAGGACAACAAAACATCTAAAAACATTTCAGCATGTTAACCGATTTGAGTAACCACCCGGTTGGACAGATTAATGAAGTTATAATCTAAATTAGGATTCCCATGCCTGACGTACTAGAACATTACTTACGAATCAGCTGGCCAAGTAAACTTTACACAAGTGGTCTGGTGTATTGGTTGCTCCTCCAGGTGGTTCTTGAATCTATAATCAGGTTCTGATTTTTAAAGACTGTTTAGCCAAGTGTTGAATAGAAATAAAAATATCTAGCTAGGTACTTGTCTTTTCCTGGTGAAACCCTAACCCCTAATTTGGTACACATTCTTTTAACTTTTAATCTTCATCTCGGATTCTTTTGGGTTGTGTAACCAGTCAACCCTAATTCGGTTTGTTTTCACATTGGGTAGTTATGTACTTTATTTTGTTTTTATATAGAAGTTAATCTTGAGCTGTTCCCCTAAACTGAGCATTGAGTCTCCATTAGGTCGCACGGGTCATTTTGCACCTGAACATTGCTCTCCTGAGCTGTCCACCAAATCAGGGGAGCAATGTTCAGGTGATATCTATGTAATATTTTTATTTTAGCATATTTAGTGGGCCATCAGATAGCTCAATTTTAATGTACATATATTTTGGGTCCACAGGGAGCTACTCAAAGAGGCAGAAGATAGTTTCTTTTGTTTTATATATTTACTAATTTTCCTACCTAGCTTGCACCAGAGAGGATCCAATAATATTTGAAGATCTTTTATCTTCAGTGGTTTGTGCCAGAACGGTACCTAGCATATTTCCATTTTTAGTACTGTTTTCAGTTGAGACTTTAAGACTTGTCATTTCAAATTAACTAGTAGTTTAAGAACAACTTACATTGTTTTATGTGAGTGAAATTAGGAAGATGGTACCGAGGTGTTTGAGGATTTGTCTCTGACAATGCCCATTGAGCCATGCTCCGGACTGCTTGAAGAGTCTATGCGGTTCGATTGATGCTCGCATCTTTGGTGTTGAAACGGAGTATGGCAAGGTTATATTGCACTGTAAATAACTCTTAATTTTTTTATTTTGAAGATTATTTTACCTATCTCCTCCTGCTTGATGTATAATCGCTAACAGGAACTGTTTCACCATCAATGCGGACATGGTGATTATTTCGAAGGGGGACAACATCCTTTCCTGATGCATCTCCAACTGTCAGAAATGAGGACACCTTCATCTCTTTTCTTTTTTCTAAACATTTCGTTACAATTCGTTATTAATTCATGTTCTATTTGTGAGCCATTTCTAATTGTTATAGTTCGGTACTTTGCAGAAGGCATAGATTTTCAAGGGCCAGAGGAGTTCATGGGTAGTCTGAGCTAGCGGGTCGCAGGGAGGCTAATATCCTTTTGTGATTCATCTCCAGCTGTCATCAACGAGAGATGACACCGGCATATCATTTTATTTCTTGATATTTCTGTGCAGTTTGTTATTATAGTTCTATTTATACTGAGCTGCTGCTAATTGGTTATAGTTTTGTACTTTGCAGAAGGAAGGAAGAAGATGGGTTGCTTGGGCCATGGAAGTGCATGGGTGATCTGGTTCGAACAAGAAGAGCATGCGTCGGACGAGAGTGGGTTGTCACTGACTGTAAGTTTTCTGATTTTAATATTTAGTTATTAGCCGCTCAATTTTTTCTTCTTGAATTCTGCTTTTGTACAAGAATTGCAAGCGAGCACTGAAGGACAACAAAACATCTAAAAACATTTCAGCATGTTAACCGATTTGAGTAACCACCCGGTTGGACAGATTAATGAAGTTATAATCTAAATTAGGATTCCCATGCCTGACGTACTAGCACATTACTTACGAATCAGCTGGCCATGTAAACTTTACACAAGTGGTATGGTGTATTGGTTGCTCCTCCAGGTGGTTCTTGAATCTATAATCAGGTTCTGATTTTTAAAGACTGTTTAGCCTAGTGTTGAATAGAAATAAAAATATTTAGCTAGGTACTTGTCTTTTCCTGGTGAAACCCTAAACCCTAATTTGGTACACATTCTTTTAACTTTTAATCTTCATCTCGGATTCTTTTGGGTTGTGTAACCAGTCAACCCTAATTCGGTTTGTTTTCACATTGGGTAGTTATGTACTTTATTTTGTTTTTATATAGAATTTAATCTTGAGCTGTTCCCCTAAACTGAGCATTGAGTCTCCATTAGGTCGCACGGGTCATTTTGCACCTGAACATTGCTCTCCTGAGCTGTCCACCAAATCAGGGGAGCAATGTTCAGGTGATATCTATGTTATATTTTTATTTTAGCATATTTAGTGGGCCATCAGATAGCCCAATTTTAATGTACATATATTTTGGGTCCACAGGGAGCTACTCAAAGAGGCAGAAGATAGTTTCTTTTGTTTTATATAATTACTAATTTTCCTACCTAGCTTGCACCAGAGAGGATCCAATAATATTTGAAGATCTTTTATCTTCAGTGGTTTGTGCCAGAACGGTACCTAGCATATTTCCATTTTTAGTACTGTTTTCAGTTGAGACTTTAAGACTTGTCATTTCAAATTAACTAGTAGTTTAAGAACAACTTACATTGTTTTATGTGAGTGAAATTAGGAAGATGGTACCGAGGTGTTTGACGATTCGTTTCTCTGACAATGCCCATTGAGCCATGCTCCGGACTGCTTGAAGAGTCTATGCGGTTCGATTGATGCTCGCATCTTTGGTGTTGAAACGGAGTATGGCAAGGTTATATTGCACTGTAAACAACTCTTAATTTTTTTATTTTGAAGATTATTTTACCTATCTCCTCCTGCTTGATGTATAATCACTAACAGGAACTGTTTCACCATCAATGCGGACATGGTGATTATTTCGAAGGGGGACAACATCCTTTGCTGATGCATCTCTAACTGTCACAAATGAGGACACCTTCATCTCTTTTCATTTTTCTAAACATTTCGTTACAATTCGTTATTAATTCATGTTCTATTTGTGAGCCACTGCTAATTGTTATAGTTCGCTACTTTGCAGAAGGCATAGATTTTCAAGGGCCAGAGGAGTTCATGGGTAGTCTGAGCTAGCGGGCCACAGGGAGGCTAATATCCTTTAGTGACTCATCTCCAGCTGTCATCAACGAGAGTGGACACCTGCATATCATTTTATTTCTTGACATTTCTTTGCAGTTTGTTATTCTAGTTCTATTCATACTGAGCTGTTGCTAATTTGTTATAGTTTTGTACTTTGCACAAGGAAGAAAGAAGATGGGTTGCTTGGGCCATGAAAGTGAATGGGTGGTCTGTGCTAGCGGGCAGAAGGGAGGCCAATATCCTTTAGTGATTCATCTCCAGCTGTCATAAACGAGAGAGGACACCTGCATATCATTTTATTTCTTGACATTTCTGTGCAGTTTGTTATTATAGTTCTATTTATACGAGAGAGGACAATTGGTTATAGTTTTGTACTTTGCAGAAGGAAGAAAGAAGATGGGTTGCTTGGGCCAGGGAAGTGCATGGGTGATCTGGTTCGAACAAGAAGAGCATGCGTCGGACAAGAGTGGGTTGTCGCTGACTGTAAGTTTTCTGGTTTTGATATTTAGTTATTAGCCGCTCAATTTTTTTCTTCTTGAATTCTGCTGTTGTACAAGAATTGCAAGCGAGCACTGAAGGACAACAAAACATCTAAAAACATTTCAGCATGTTAACCGATTTGAGTAACCACCCGGTTGGACACATTAATGAAGTTATAATCTAAATTAGGATTCCCATGCCTGACGTACTAGAACATTACTTACGAATCAGCTGGCCAAGTAAACTTTACACAAGTGGTATGGTGTATTGGTTGCTCCTCCAGGTGGTTCTTGAATCTATAATCAGGTTCTGATTTTTAAAGACTGTTTAGCCAAGTGTTGAATAGAAATAAAAATATCTAGCTAGGTACTTGTCTTTTCCTGGTGAAACCCTAAACCCTAATTTGGTACACATTCTTTTAACTTTTAATCTTCATCTCGGATTCTTTTGGGTTGTGTAACCAGTCAACCCTAATTCGGTTTGTTTTCACATTGGGTAGTTATGTACTTTATTTTGTTTTTATATAGAAGTTGATCTTGAGCTGTTCCCCTAAACTGAGGATTGAGTCTCCATGAGGTCGCACGGGTCATTTTGCACCTGAACATTGCTCTCCTGAGCTGTCCACCAAATCAGGGGAGCAATGTTCAGGTGATATATATGTAATATTTTTATTTTAGCATATTTAGTGGGCCATCAGATAGCTCAATTTTAATGTACATATATTTTGGGTCCACAGGGAGCTACTCAAAGAGGCAGAAGATAGTTTCTTTTGTTTTATATATTTACTAATTTTCCTACCTAGCTTGCAGCAGTGAGGATCCAATAATATTTGAAGATCTTTTATCTTCAGTGGTTTGTGCCAGAACGGTACCTAGCATATTTCCATTTTTAGTACTGTTTTCAGTTGAGACTTTAAGACTTGTCATTTCAAATTAACTAGTAGTTTAAGAACAACTTACATTGATTTATGTGAGTGAAATTAGGAAGATGGTACCGAGGTGTTTGAGGATTTGTCTCTGACAATGCCCATTGAGCAATGCACCGGACTGCTTGAAGAGTCTATGCGGTTCGATTGATGCTCGCATCTTTGGTGTTGAAACGGAGTATGGCAAGGTTATATTGCACTGTAAAGAACTCTTAATTTTTTATTTTGAAGATTATTTTACCTATCTCCTCCTGCATGATGTATAATCGCTAACAGGAACTGTTTCACCATCAATGCGGACATGGTGATTATTTCGAAGGGGGACAACATCCTTTCCTGATGCATCTCCAACTGTCAGAAATGAGGACACCTTCATCTCTTTTCTTTTTTCTAAACATTTCGTTACAATTCGTTATTAATTCATGTTCTATTTGTGAGCCATTTCTAATTGTTATAGTTCGGTACTTTGCAGAAGGCATAGATTTTCAAGGGCCAGAGGAGTTCATGGGTAGTCTGAGCTAGCGGGTCGCAGGGAGGCTAATATCCTTTTGTGATTCATCTTCAGCTGTCATCAACGAGAGATGACACCGGCATATCATTTTATTTCTTGATATTTCTGTGCAGTTTGTTATTATAGTTCTATTTATACTGAGCTGCTGCTAATTGGTTATAGTTTTGTACTTTGCAGAAGGAAGGAAGAAGATGGGTTGCTTGGGCCATGGAAGTGCATGGGTGATCTGGTTCGAACAAGAAGAGCATGCGTCGGACAAGAGTGGGTTGTCACTGACTGTAAGTTCTCTGATTTTGATATTTAGTTATTAGCCGCTCAATTTTTTCTTCTTGAATTCTGCTTTTGTACAAGAATTGCAAGCGAGCACTGAAGGACAACAAAACATCTAAAAACATTTCAGCATGTTAACCGATTTGAGTAACCACCCGGTTGGACAGATTAATGAAGTTATAATCTAAATTAGGATTCCCATGCCTGACGTACTAGCACATTACTTACGAATCAGCTGGCCAAGTAAACTTTACACAAGTGGTATGGTGTATTGGTTGCTCCTCCAGGTGGTTCTTGAATCTATAATCAGATTCTGATTTTTAAAGACTGTTTAGCCTAGTGTTGAATAGAAATAAAAATATTTAGCTAGGTACTTGTCTTTTCCTGGTGAAACCCTAAACCCTTATTTGGTACACATTCTTTTAGCTTTTAATCTTCATCTCGGATTCTTTTGGGTCGTGTAACCAGTCAACCCTAATTCGGTTTGTTTTCACATTGGGTAGTTATGTACTTTATTTTGTTTTTATATAGAAGTTAATCTTGAGCTGTTCCCCTAAACTGAGCATTGAGTCTCCATTAGGTCGCACGGGTCATTTTGCACCTGAACATTACTCTCCTGAGCTGTCCACCAAATCAGGGGAGCAATTTTCAGGTGATATCTCTGTAATATTTTTATTTTAGCATATTTAGTGGGCCAGCAGATAGCTCAATTTTATTGTACATATATTTTGGGTCCGCTGGGAGCTACTCAAAGAGGCAGAAGTTAGTTTCTTTCGTTTTATATATTTACTAATTTTCCTACCTAGCTTGCACCAGAGAGGATCCAATAATGTTTGAAGATCTTTTATCTTCAGTGGTTTGGGCCAGAACAGTACCTAGCATATTCCCATTTTTAGTACTGTTTTCAGTTGGGACTTTAAGACTTGTCATTTCAAATTAACTAGGAGTTTAAGAACAACTTACATTGTTTTATGTGAGTGAAATTAGGAAGATGGTACTGAGGTGTTTGAGGATTCGTTTCTCTGACAATGCCCATTGAGCCATGCTCCGGACTGCTTGAAGAGTCTATGCGGTTCGATTGATGCTCGCATCTTTGGTGTTGAAACGAAGTATGGCAAGGTTATATTGCACTGTAAACAACTCTTAATTTTTTTATTTTGAAGATTATTTTACCTATCTCCTCCTGCTTCATGTATAATCGCTAACAGGAACTGTTTCACCATCAATGCTGACATGGTGATTATTTCGAAGGGGGACAACATCCTTTGCTGATGCATCTCCAACTGTCACAAATGAGGACACCTCCATCTCTTTTCTTTTTTCTAAACATTTCGTTACAATTCGTTATTAATTCAAGTTCTATTTGTGAGCCACAGCAAATTGTTATAGTTCGCTACTTTGCAGAAGGCATAGATTTTCAATGGCCAGGGGAGTTCATGGGTAGTCTGAGCTAGCGGGCAGAAGGGAGGCCAATATGCTTTAGTGATTCATCTCCAGCTGTCATAAACGAGAGAGGACACCTGCTTATAATTTTATTTCTTGACATTTCTGTGCAGTTTGTTATTCTAGTTCTATTCATACTGAGCTACTGCTAATTTTTTTAATGTTTTGTACTTTGTAGAAGGAAGAAAGAAGATGGGTTGCTTGGGCCATGAAAGTGCATGGGTGGTCTGTGCTAGCGGGCAGAAGGGAGGCCAATATCTTTTAGTGATTCATTTTCCAGCTGTCATAATCGAGAGAAGACACCTGCATATCATTTTATTTCTTGACATTTCTGTGCAGTTTGTTATTATAGTTCTATTTATACTGAGCTTCTACTAATTGGTTATAGTTTTGTACTTTGCAGAAGGAAGAAAGAAGATGGGTTGCTTGGGCCAAGGCAGTGCTTGGGTGGTCTGGTTCGAACAAGAAGAGCATGCGTCGGACAAGAGTTGGTTGTCCCTGACTGTAAGTTTTTAGATTTTGATATTTAGTTATTAGCCGCTCAATTTTTTTCTTCTTGAATTCTTCTTTTGTACAAGAATTGCAAGCGAGCACTGAAGGACAACAAAACCTCTAAAAACATTTCAGCATGTTAACCGATTTGAGTAACCACCCGGTTGGACACATTAATGAAGTTATAATCTAAATTAGGATTCCCATGCCTGACGTACTAGAACATTACTTACGAATCAGCTGGCCAAGTAAACTTTACACAAGTGGTATGGTGTATTGGTTGCTCCTCCAGGTGGTTCTTGAATCTATAATCAGGTCCTGATTTTTAAAGACTGTTTAGCCAAGTGTTGAATAGAAATAAAAATATCATGCTAGGTACTTGTCTTTTCCTGGTGAAACCCTAAACCCTAATTTGGTACAAATTCTTTTAACTTTTAATCTTCATCTCAGATTCTTTTGGGTTGTGTAACCAGTCAACCCTAATTCGGTTTGTTTTCACATTGGGTAGTTATGTACTTTATTTTGTTTTTATATAGAAGTTAATCTTGAGCTGTTCCCCTAAACTGAGCATTGAGTCTCCATTAGGTCGCACGGGTCATTTTGCACCTGAACATTGCTCTCCTGAGCTGTCCACCAAATCAGGGGAGCAATGTTCAGGTGATATCTATGTAATATTTTTATTTTAGCATATTTAGTGGGCCATCAGATAGCCCAATTTTAATGTACATATATTTTGGGTCCACAGGGAGCTACTCAAAGAGGCAGAAGATAGTTTCTTTTGTTTTATATAATTACTAATTTTCCTTCCTAGCTTGCACCAGAGAGGATCCAATAATATTTGAAGATCTTTTATCTTCAGTGGTTTGTGCCAGAACGGTACCTAGCATATTTCCATTTTTAGTACTGTTTTCAGTTGAGACTTTAAGACTTGTCATTTCAAATTAACTAGTAGTTTAAGAACAACTTACATTGTTTTATGTGAGTGAAATTAGGAAGATGGTACCGAGGTGTTTGAGGATTTGTCTCTGACAATGCCCATTGAGCCATGCTCCGGACTGCTTGAAGAGTCTATGCGGTTCGATTGATGCTCGCATCTTTGGTGTTGAAACGGAGTATGGCAAGGTTATATTGCACTGTAAATAACTCTTAATTTTTTTATTTTGAAGATTATTTTACCTATCTCCTCCTGCTTGATGTATAATCGCTAACAGGAACTGTTTCACCATCAATGCGGACATGGTGATTATTTCGAAGGGGGACAACATCCTTTCCTGATGCATCTCCAACTGTCAGAAATGAGGACACCTTCATCTCTTTTCTTTTTTCTAAACATTTCGTTACAATTCGTTATTAATTCATGTTCTATTTGTGAGCCATTTCTAATTGTTATAGTTCGGTACTTTGCAGAAGGCATAGATTTTCAAGGGCCAGAGGAGTTCATGGGTAGTCTGAGCTAGCGGGTCGCAGGGAGGCTAATATCCTTTAGTGATTCATCTCCAGCTGTCATCAACGAGAGATGACACCGGCATATCATTTTATTTCTTGATATTTCTGTGCAGTTTGTTATTATAGTTCTATTTATACTGAGCTGCTGCTAATTGGTTATAGTTTTGTACTTTGCAGAAGGAAGGAAGAAGATGGGTTGCTTGGGCCATGGAAGTGCATGGGTGATCTGGTTCGAACAAGAAGAGCATGCGTCGGACGAGAGTGGGTTGTCACTGACTGTAAGTTTTCTGATTTTAATATTTAGTTATTAGCCGCTCAATTTTTTCTTCTTGAATTCTGCTTTTGTACAAGAATTGCAAGCGAGCACTGAAGGACAACAAAACATCTAAAAACATTTCAGCATGTTAACCGATTTGAGTAACCACCCGGTTGGACACATTAATGAAGTTATAATCTAAATTAGGATTCCCATGCCTGACGTACTAGAACATTACTTACGAATCAGCTGGCCAAGTAAACTTTACACAAGTGGTATGGTGTATTGGTTGCTCCTCCAGGTGGTTCTTGAATCTATAATCAGGTCCTGATTTTTAAAGACTGTTTAGCCAAGTGTTGAATAGAAATAAAAATATCATGCTAGGTACTTGTCTTTTCCTGGTGAAACCCTAAACCCTAATTTGGTACACATTCTTTTAACTTTTAATCTTCATCTCAGATTCTTTTGGGTTGTGTAACCAGTCAACCCTAATTCGGTTTGTTTTCACATTGGGTAGTTATGTACTTTATTTTGTTTTTATATAGAAGTTAATCTTGAGCTGTTCCCCTAAACTGAGCATTGAGTCTCCATTAGGTCGCACGGGTCATTTTGCACCTGAACATTGCTCTCCTGAGCTGTCCACCAAATCAGGGGAGCAATGTTCAGGTGATATCTATGTAATATTTTTATTTTAGCATATTTAGTGGGCCATCAGATAGCTCAATTTTAATGTACATATATTTTGGGTCCACAGGGAGCTACTCAAAGAGGCAGAAGATAGTTTCTTTTGTTTTATATATTTTCTAATTTTCCTACCTTGCTTGCACCAGAGAGGATCAAATAATATTTGAAGATCTTTTATCTTCAGTGGTTTGTGCCAGAACGGTACCTAGCATATTTCCATTTTTAGTACTGTTTTCAGTTGAGACTTTAAGACTTGTCATTTCAAATTAACTAGTAGTTTAAGAACAACTTACATTGTTTTATGTGAGTGAAATTAGGAAGATGGTACCGAGGTGTTTGAGGATTTGTCTCTGACAATGCCCATTGAGCCATGCTCCGGACTGCTTGAAGAGTCTATGCGGTTCGATTGATGCTCGCATCTTTGGTGTTGAAACGGAGTATGGCAAGGTTATATTGCACTGTAAATAACTCTTAATTTTTTTATTTTGAAGATTATTTTACCTATCTCCTCCTGCTTGATGTATAATCGCTAACAGGAACTGTTTCACCATCAATGCGGACATGGTGATTATTTCGAAGGGGGACAACATCCTTTCCTGATGCATCTCCAACTGTCAGAAATGAGGACACCTTCATCTCTTTTCTTTTTTCTAAACATTTCGTTACAATTCGTTATTAATTCATGTTCTATTTGTGAGCCATTTCTAATTGTTATAGTTCGGTACTTTGCAGAAGGCATAGATTTTCAAGGGCCAGAGGAGTTCATGGGTAGTCTGAGCTAGCGGGTCGCAGGGAGGCTAATATCCTTTTGTGATTCATCTTCAGCTGTCATCCACGAGAGATGACACCGGCATATAGTTTTATTTCTTGGTATTTCTGTGCAGTTTGTTATTATAGTTCTATTTATACTGAGCTGCTGCTAATTGGTTATAGTTTTGTACTTTGCAGAAGGAAGGAAGAAGATGGGTTGCTTGGGCCATGGAAGTGCATGGGTGATCTGGTTCGAACAAGAAGAGCATGCGTCGGACAAGAGTGGGTTGTCACTGACTGTAAGTTCTCTGATTTTGATATTTAGTTATTAGCCGCTCAATTTTTTCTTCTTGAATTCTGCTTTTGTACAAGAATTGCAAGCGAGCACTGAAGGACAACAAAACATCTAAAAACATTTCAGCATGTTAACCGATTTGAGTAACCACCCGGTTGGACAGATTAATGAAGTTATAATCTAAATTAGGATTCCCATGCCTGACGTACTAGCACATTACTTACGAATCAGCTGGCCAAGTAAACTTTACACAAGTGGTATGGTGTATTGGTTGCTCCTCCAGGTGGTTCTTGAATCTATAATCAGATTCTGATTTTTAAAGACTGTTTAGCCTAGTGTTGAATAGAAATAAAAATATTTAGCTAGGTACTTGTCTTTTCCTGGTGAAACCCTGAACCCTTATTTGGTACACATTCTTTTAGCTTTTAATCTTCATCTCGGATTCTTTTGGGTCGTGTAACCAGTCAACCCTAATTCGGTTTGTTTTCACATTGGGTAGTTATGTATTTTATTTTGTTTTTATATAGAAGTTAATCTTGAGCTGTTCCCCTAAACTGAGCATTGAGTCTCCATTAGGTCGCACGGGTCATTTTGCACCTGAACATTGCTCTCCTGAGCTGTCCACCAAATCAGGGGAGCAATGTTCAGGTGATATCTATGTAATATTTTTATTTTAGCATATTTAGTGGGCCATCAGATAGCTCAATTTTAATGTACATATATTTTGGGTCCACAGGGAGCTACTCAAAGAGGCAGAAGTTAGTTTCTTTCGTTTTATATATTTACTAATTTTCCTACCTAGCTTGCACCAGAGAGGACCCAATAATGTTTGATGATCTTTTATCTTCAGTGGTTTGGGCCAGAACGGTACCTAGCATATTCCCATTTTTAGTACTGTTTTCAGTTGAGACTTTAAGACTTGTCATTTCAAATTAACTAGGTGTTTAAGAACAACTTACATTGTTTTTTGTGAGTGAAATTAGGAAAATGGTACTGAGGTGTTTGAGGATTCGTTTCTCTGACAATGCCCATTGAGCCATGCTCCGGACTGCTTGAAGAGTCTGTGCGGTTCGATTGATGCTCGCATCTTTGGTGTTGAAACGGAGTATGGCAAGGTTATATTGCACTGTAAACAACTCTTAATTTTTTTATTTTGAATTTTATTTTACCTATCTCCTTCTGGTTGATGTATAATCGCTAACAGGAACTGTTTCACCATCAATGCGGACATGGTGATTATTTCGAAGGGCACAACATCCTTTGCTGATGCATCTCCAACTGTCACAAATGAGGACACCTTCATCACTTTTCTTTTTTCTAAACATTTCGTTACAATTCGTTATTAATTCATGTTCTATTTGTGAGCCACTGCTAATTGTTATAGTTCGCTACTTTGCAGAAGGCATAGATTTTCAAGGGCCAGAGGAGTTCATGGGTAGTCTGAGCTAGCGGGCAGCAGGGAGGCTAATATCCTTTAGTGATTCATCTCCAGCTTTCATCCATGAGAGAGGACACCTACATATCATTTTATTTCTTGACATTTCTTTGACGTTTGTTATTCTAGTTCTATTCATACTGAGCTGCTGCTAATTTGTTATAGTTTTGTACTTTGCAGAAGGAAGAAAGAAGATGGGTTGCTTGGGCCATGAAAGTGCATGGGTGGTCTGTGCTAGCGGGCAGAAGGGAGGCCAATATCTTTTAGTGATTCATTTTCCAGCTGTCATAATCGAGAGAGGACACCTGCATATCATTTTATTTCTTGACATTTCTGTGCAGTTTGTTATTATAGTTCTATTTATACTGAGCTGCTACTAATTGGTTATAGTTTTGTACTTTGCAGAAGGAAGAAAGAAGATGGGTTGCTTGGGCCAGGGAAGTGCTTGGGTGGTCTGGTTCGAACAAGAAGAGCATGCGTCGGACAAGAGTTGGTTGTCCCTGACTGTAAGTTTTTAGATTTTGATATTTAGTTATTAGCCGCTCAATTTTTTTCTTCTTGAATTCTTCTTTTGTACAAGAATTGCAAGCGAGCACTGAAGGACAACAAAACCTCTAAAAACATTTCAGCATGTTAACCGATTTGAGTAACCACCCGGTTGGACAGATTAATGAAGTTATAATCTAAATTAGGATTCCCATGCCTGACGTACTAGAACATTACTTACGAATCAGCTTGCCAAGTAAACTTTACACAAGTGGTATGGTGTATTGGTTGCTCCTCCAGGTGGTTCTTGAATCTATAATCAGGTCCTGATTTTTAAAGACTGTTTAGCCAAGTGTTGAATAGAAATAAAAATATCTAGCTAGGTACTTGTCTTTTCCTGGTGAAACCCTAAACCCTAATTTGGTAGACATTCTTTTAACTTTTAATCTTCATCTCAGATTCTTTTGGGTTGTGTAACCAGTCAACCCTAATTCGGTTTGTTTTCACATTGGGTAGTTATGTACTTTATTTTGTTTTTATATAGAAGTTAATCTTGAGCTGTTCCCCTAAACTGAGCATTGAGTCTCCATTAGGTCGCATGAGTCATTTTGCACCTGAACATTGCTCTCCTGAGCTGTCCACCAAATCAGGGGAGCAATGTTCAGGTGATATCTATGTAATATTTTTATTTTAGCATATTTAGTGGGCCATCAGATAGCTCAATTTTAATGTACATATATTTTGGGTCCACAGGGAGCTACTCAAAGAGGCAGAAGTTAGTTTCTTTCGTTTTATATATTTACTAATTTTCCTACCTAGCTTGCACCAGAGAGGACCCAATAATGTTTGAAGATCTTTTATCTTCAGTGGTTTGTGCCAGAACGGTACCTAGCATATTCCCATTTTTAGTACTGTTTTCAGTTGAGACTTTAAGACTTGTCATTTCAAATTAACTAGTAGTTTAAGAACAACTTACATTGTTTTTTGTGAGTGAAATTAGGAAAATGGTACCGAGGTGTTTGAGGATTCGTTTCTCTGACAATGCCCATTGAGCCATGCTCCGGACTGCTTGAAGAGTCTGTGCGGTTCGATTGATGCTCGCATCTTTGGTGTTGAAACGGAGTATGGCAAGGTTATATTGCACTGTAAACAACTCTTAATTTTTTTATTTTGAAGATTATTTTACCTATCTCCTGCTGGTTGATGTATAATCGCTAACAGGAACTGTTTCACCATCAATGCGGACATGGTGATTATGTCGAAGGGCACAACATCCGATGCTGATGCATCTCCAACTGTCACAAATGAGCACACCTTCATCTCTTTTCTTTTTTCTAAACATTTCGTTACAATTTGTTATGAATTCATGTGCTATTTGTGAGCCACTGCTAATTGTTATAGTTCGGTAATTTGTAGAAAGCATAGATTTTCAAGGGCCAGAGTAGTTCATGGGTAGTCTGTGCTAAATGAGACTAATATCCTTTAGTGATTCATCTCCAGCTGTCATAAACGAGAGAGGACACCTGCATATCATTTTATTTCTTGACATTTCTGTACAGTTTGTTATTCTAGTTCTATTCATACTGAGCTGCTGCTAATTTGTTATAGTTTTGTACTTTGCAGATGGAAGAAATATGATGGGTTACTTGGGCCAAGGAAGTGCATGGGTGGTCTGGTTCGAACAAGAAGAGCATGCGTCGGACAAGAGTGGGTTGTCGCTGACAGTATGTTTTCAGATTTTGGTATTTATAGTAGCCACTCAATTTGTTTCTTCTTGAATTCTGCTTTTGGACCAGAATTGCCAGCGAGCACTGAAGGACAACAAAACATCTATAAACATTTCATCATGTTAACTGAGTCGAATAAACACCCGGTTAGGCAGATGAATGTTGTTGTAATCTAAATTAGGATTCCTATGCCTGACGTACTGGCACATTACTTATGAATCAGCTGGCCAAGTAAACTTTACACAATTGGTATGGCATATTGGTTGCTCCTCCAGGTGGTTCTTGAATCTATAATCAGGTTCTGATTTTTAAAGATTGTTTAACCTACTGTTGAACAGAAATAAAAATATCAAGCTAGGTACTTGTCTTTTCCTGGTAAAACCCTAAACCCTAATTTGGTACAAATTCTTTTAGCTTTTAATCTTCATCTTGGATTCTTTTGGGTCGTGTAACCAGTCAACCCTAACTCGGTATGTTTTCACATTGGGTAGTTATGTACTTTATTTTGTTTATATATAGAAAATCTTGGGCAGTTTCCTTGAACTGAGTATTGAGCCTCCATTAGGTCGCACGATTCTTTTTGCACCTGAACATTGCTCTCCTGAGCTGTCCACCAACTCAAGGGAGCAATGTTCAGGTGATATCTATGGAATATTATTATTTTAACATATTTAGTGGGCCAGCAGATAGCTCAATTTTAATGTACATATATTTTGGGCCAACTGGGAGCTACTCAAAGAGGCAGAAGATAGTTTCTTTCGTTTTATATATTTACTAATTTTCCTACCTAGCTTGCACCAGAGAGGATCCAATAATGTTTGAAGATCTTTTCTCTTCAGTGGTTTGCGCCAGTACAGTACCTAGCATATTCACATTTTTAGTACTGTTTTCAGTTGAGACTTTAAGACTTGTCATTTCAAATTAACTAGTAGTTTAAAAACAACTTACTTTTTTTTGTGACTGAAATTAGGAAGATGGTACCGAGTTGTTTCAGGATTCATTTCTCTGACAATGCCCATTGAGCCAAGTTCCAGCCTGCTTGAAGAGTCTGTGCGGTTCGATTGATGCTCGCACCTTAGGAGTTGAAACTGAGTATGGCAATGTTATATTGTACTGTGAACAACTCTTAGTTTTTTTTATTTTAAAGATTATTTTACCTATCCCTTCCTTGTTGATGTATAATCGCTAACAAGCACTGTTTCACCATCGATGCGGACAGGGTGATAATTTCGAAGGGGGACAACATCCTTTGCTAATGCATCTCCAACTGTCACAAATGAGGACACCTTCGTCTCTTTTCTTCTTTCTAAACATTTCGTTACAATTTGTTATGAATTCATGTTCTATTTGTGAGCCACTGCTAATTGTTATAGTTCGGTACTTTGCAGAAAGCATATATTTTCAAGGGCCAGAGTAGTTCATGGGTAGTCTGAGCTAGTGGGCAGAAGGGAGGCCAATATCCTTTAGTGATTCATCTCCAGCTGTCATTAACGAGAGAGGACACCTGCATATCATTATATTTCTTGACATTTCTGTGCAGTTTGTTATTCTAGTTGTATTCATACTGAGTTGCTGCTAATTTGTTATAGTTTTGTACTTTGCAAATGGAAGAAATATGATGGGTTGCTTGGGCCATGGAAGTGCATGGGTGGTTTGGTTCGAACAAGAAGAGCATGCGTCGGACCAGAGTGGGTTGTCGCTAACAGTATGTTTTCAGATTTTGATATTTTGTTAGTAGCCACTAATTTTTTTTTTTCTTGAATTCTGCTTTTGGACCATAATTGCAAGCGAACACTGAAGAACAACAAAACATCTATTAACCGAGTTGAGTAACCACCCGGTTGGGCGGATGAATGAAGTTATAATCTAAATTAGGATTCCCATGCCTGACGTATTGGCACATTACTTACGAATCAGCTGGTCAAGTAAACTTTACACAAATGGTATGGTTTATTGGTTGCTCCTCCAGGTGATTCTTGAATCTATAATCAGGGTCTGATTTTTAAACATTGTTTAGCCAAGTGTTGAACAGAAATAAAAATATCCAGCTAGGTACTTGTCTTTTCCAGTTGGAACCTAAACTCTAATTTGGTTCAAATTCTTTTAGCATTTAATCTTCATCTTGGATTCTTTTGGGCCGTGTAACTAGTCAACCCTAACTCGGATTCTTTTGGTACAAATTCTTTTAGCATGCGTCGGACTAGAGTGAGTTGTCGCTGACTGTATGTTTTCAGATTTTGATATTTAGTTAGTAGCCACTCATTATTTTGTTCTTGAATTCTTCTTCTGTAACAGAAGTTCAAGCGAGCACTAAAGAACAACAAAACACTATAAACCTTCAGCATGTTAACCGAGTTGAGTAACCACCTGGTTGGACAGATGAATGAAGCTATAATCTAAAATATGTATGTTATTAGTACCTACCATATACTGGTATCTGACTTGTCATACTAAGATGTTTCATAAACGGTACTAGTAACCAGTAAGAATAGATACTACTAGTTGACTTGGATACATCCCACATAGTATATATTGGGGCTTGAGTTGTATTTTTAAATCGGTCACATAATTATCTTTCATATAAATAGATCAAGAACCGAAAATATTATTTTGGGACTGCTAATGATGTCTTTTCTTAACAGGCGAGGATAAATTTCGGGCATGCTCTTTTATCATCGCATCCTTGTGGTGCCAGATAATATATATTTGTTTCTCCTCTCACCCTTTTGGCACCTAGTACCACATTAATTGCATAATGGAGCTCTCTTTAAAATGGTTGTGGAATAGTTTGGTACCACATTTGGATAATTCTTCTTGCTCTTGTTTTACCTTGTTAGTATTATAAAGTCGAGGCTGGGTCTAACCATTAAAAAATTTCAGACCAACAGGTTGTTTGGTGGACCAATTGGGAGCTACTTAAACATGCATAAGATAGTTTGTTACTTTTTTTACATTGGATGGTTATGTCCTCTATTTTGTTTATACACAGAAGTTAGTCACTGTTACCCTGAGTTGTCCACTAACTCCTATCCAATGCTCACTAAGAAAAAAGAGAACTAGATAGGTGAACTCATATTAGCATATTTTGTAGACCACTCAATTTTTATGTACATATTCGGTGGGCCAATTAGGAGAGACCGAAACCGGCTGAAGATAGTTTGCTACTTTTTATATATTTGATGGGCTAATTGGGAATGAAGGCTGATCAGGTACATTCATTACCTATTTATTTTTGTCAACTTATTCACTTCTGTGTTATATATATTTGCAATTTGTTTTGCCAAGTTGTAATTCCATCCTTACTTCATTATTTACTAAATCCAATATGCACCTCATAAAATTTCGAATTCTTGCAACATTACTGATTCAGAATTGATTTGTTTATGCATACTTAGATTTTAGAAGTGAATTGAAAAAAAAAAATACCTCTACTCGCTCATGTATTGAACAGCCTTCCTATGTATGAAACAATACTGCACATTTCAGCATGTTAACCGATTTGAGTAACCACCCGGTTGGGCAAATGAATGAAGTTATAATCTAAATTAGGATTCCCATGCCTGACGTATTGGCACATTACTTATGAATCAGGTGGCCAAGTAAACTTTACACAAATGGTATGGTGTATTGGTTGCTCCTCCAGGTGGTTCTTGAATCTATAATCAGGTTCTGATTTTTAAAGATTGTTTAGCCTAGTGTTGAATAGAAATAAAAATATCTAGCTAGGTACTTGTCTTTTCCTGGTGAAACCCCAAACCCTAATTTGGTACAAATTCTTTTAGCTTTTAATCTTCATCTTGGATTCTTTTGGGTCGTGTAACCAGTCAACCCTAACTCGGTTTGTTTTCACATTGGGTAGTTATGTACTTTGTTTATATATATAAGTTAATCATGAGCTGCTCCCCTGAACTGAGCATTGAGCCTCCATTAGGTTACGAGTCATTTTGCACCTGAATATTGCTCTCCTGAGCTGTCCACCAACTCAGGGGAGCAATGTTCAGGTGATATCTATGGAATATTATTATTTTAACATATTTAGTGGGCCAGCAGATAGCTCAATTTTAATGTACATATATTTTGGGCCAACTGGGAGCTACTCAAAGAGGCAGAAGATAGTTTCTTTCATTTTATATATTTATTAATTTTCCTACCTAGCTTGCACCGGAGAGAATCCAATAATGTTTGAAGATCTTCTATCTTCAGTGGTTTGTGACAGTACAGTACCTAGCATATTCTCATTTTTAGTAATATTTTCAGTTGAGACTTTAAGACTTGTCATTTCAAATTAACTAGTAGTTTAAAAACAACTTACTTTGTCTTATGTGAGTGAAATTAGGAAGATGGTACCCAGGTGATTCAGGATTCATTTCTCTGACAATGCCCATTGAGCCAGACTCCGGATTGCTTGAAGAATCTGTGCGGTTCGATTGATGCTCGCACCTTGGGAGTTGAAACTGAGTGTGACAAGGTTATATTGCACTGTAAACAACTCTTAATTTTTTTATTTTGAAGATTATTTTACGTATCCCCTCCTGGTTGATGTATAATCGCTAACAGGCACTGTTTCACCATCAATGCGGACAAGGTGATTATTTCGAAGGGGACCAACATCCTTGAGAGATGCATCTCCAACTGTCACAAATGAGGACACCTTCATCTCATTTCTTTTTTTCTAAACATTTCGTTACAATTTGTAATGAATTTATGTTCTATTTGTGAGCCACTCCTAATTGTTATAGTTCGGTACTTTGCAGAAAGCATAGATTTTCAAGGGACAGAGTAGTTCATGGGTAGTGTGTGCTAGCGGGCCGAAGGGAGGCCAATATTCTTTAGTGATTCATCTCCAGCTGTCATAAACGAGAGAGGACACCTGCTTATCATTTTATTTCTTGACATTTCTATGCAGTTTGTTATTCTAGTTCTATTCATACTGAGCTACTGCTAATTTTTTTTATTGTTTTGTACTTTGTAGAAGGAAGAAAGAAGATGGGTTGCTTGGCCATGAAAGTGCATGGGTGGTCTGAGCTAGCGGGCAGAAGGGAGGCCAATATCCTTTAGTGATTCATCTCCAGCTGTTATAAACGAGAGAGGACACCTGCATATCATTTTATTTGTTGACATTTCTGTGCAGTTTGTTATTCTAGTTCTATTCATACTGAGCAGCTGCTAATTTGTTATAGTTTTGTCCTTTGCAGAAGGAAGAAAGAAGATGGGTTGCTTGGGCCATGGAAGTGCATGGGTGGTCTGGTTCGAACAAGAAGAGCATGCGTCGGACAAGAGTGGGTTGTCGCTGACAGTATGTTTTCAGATTTTGATATTTTGTTAGTAGCCACTCAATTTTTTTTTCTTGAATTCTGCTTTTGTGCCAGAATTGCTAGCGTGCACTGAAGAACAACAAAACATCTATAAACATTTCAGCATGTTAACCGAGTTGAGTAACCACCCGGTTGGGCAGATGAATGAAGTTATAATCTAAATTAGGATTCCCATGCCTGACCTACTGGCACATTACTAAATGGGTTTATAATTGCTAAATGACTTAACCATAATTAATAATAAGCTTTACAAATCAGCTATTCTGGAACTTTACTCGCATATGTATTGAACAACCATCCAACATATGAAACAAACATGCATGCTTTGGGTGTTTTTATTGATGTTAGAAATTAGTGAAATGCCAGTTTTAGGAAATTTGACCTTTATCTTACTTTCTAAATTCTGCAGT
Organism: Carex arenaria; assembly: GCA_964058825.1. Classification (NCBI taxonomy): domain Eukaryota; kingdom Viridiplantae; phylum Streptophyta; class Magnoliopsida; order Poales; family Cyperaceae; genus Carex; species Carex arenaria. The sequence continues at coordinate 556,411 of CAXKVW010000322.1, forward strand.
TGTCAATATATTTACTTGTTTTATATTTTGGATCTTTCATTTTATGTTGAGATCCCTTGTTAGCCTGGAGAATACATGTGACAATACTAATTATTATCTATTTTTACGTCTGCATAGACTAAGTAATTTTCTTTGAGTCTTGAATATTAGGGGTGTAAACGGATGCGGATTATCCGTACCGAATCCGCTCCGTATTCGATTAATATCCGTATCCGTTTAATACGCGTATCCGTTTAAAACGGAGCGGATAATAAGAAATGGATACGGATCCGAACAAATACTGAATATGGTTATATAATGCGGATATGGAAACGGATAATTTCCGTTACCAGTAAACGGAGCGAATATCCACTCTATCCGCAGTACGAAGTTCTTCATCACGCGTCGGAAAGAAGGTGATAAACATTTTTATTTCTTTTCTCTTGTGGGACTAATGTTTAGTCTCAGTCCATACCATTCTCACTTCTTAGTTTTCTCACACTAAGTTGTCCTATCACCTGTCGCCTACCACCACCGGCCTACCGCCTACCACTTCGCGCACGCCTTTCTCTATATCAATTTGCGCACGCCTGCCGCCTATCACCTACCACCACCGGCCGATGGGATCTACGCCCTGTCTCTCTCCCTTGCGTGGTGCTATGCCTTTCATGCCCTAAACCCTCCCTATCACGCTCTCCATCCAAGAAGGGCTCGCACTGACACCCTTCCTGTCACCCGCACTTATCAGGTATGTTTTCATTATTTGTATTTTTCTATTTCCTTTGACATTATTTTTTATTTATCAAAGGTCCAGTACTCCAGTACGTAACTCCATTCCTAGAGCTTCCCAAGTGTTTTTCTTTTTTTTCAAAATACGATCTTGGTAAATATAATTTTTGTCTATTAACCTGCTAATTAATTGATTGGTTGGTTTGATCGATTGTATTTGGTTATGTGAGAATTTAACTTTAGTATTTCACTTTGCTAATGCCAAACAATATAGTTCATTCTCTTGTTTCTGTTAACATTTGATTGTGAGTTGGTATCATGAGAAATGGGTAGTAAAAGGTACTGGACTTAAATGATTTTTATTTCTGGTTGCTAGTAAAGCCAACTATCTATTTTCAGCAGTACTGGTATGAATTTCTAGATACTGGTTCTAGGATGCATTAAGTAGTTTAATAGTTAGGTTTCGTTTGTAATTTTTATATTATTGTAGTAGTTTTGGAACTTTGTTAACTTCAGTATATTTTTAATGCAATTATGTCTACTGGTTTGGATATAGTGACTTATTTAAGGGCTGGTCTGACTGATGGGGCGAGGCTAATATACTGACTCGAATAGGAGCTGTAGTTGAAAATATTTCTTGCCTGAGATCCTGGTGGCATTGAATAAGAAGAAAATAGGGAAAACCATACTTGCTTAGAGAGTACAGACAATTCTGAAATTATGAAATTCAAGGAAATTCACAGGCAATTCACTTTAGGCAACTTACAATTCTGAAATTTAGTATAATTACTCAATATCCGATAATTATCCGTTCTATATTCGTATTCGAATCCGTATCCGTGGATTATCCGCTCCGTATCCATATCCGTATCTGTTTAAGGCGGATATGGTTTTAAATTTTGATATCCGTTTACTTATCTGTATCTGTATCCGTATCTGTTCATTGAAAGGCGGATATGGATTTGGTATTAGCATTATCCGTTCCGAATCCGCTCCGTTTACACCCCTAGTCTTGATAGTCATTTAAAGATTGTTTCTTTTCCGGTTGAGATCCTGAACCCTATTTCGGCACAGTCTTTTAGCATTTAATCATCAGCTTGGATTCTTTTGGATCATGTAACTTGTGCCAGACTGCCAGTCAACCCTAATGGTACTAATTGGCATAACTAAGATCTTATTTATTTCAGATCAACCCTTATAAGCAACCCAATTTGCAGTTGTTTTTTTTTACATTGGGTAGTTATGTCCTCTATTTTGTTTATACATAGAAGTTAGTCACTGTTACCCTGAGCTGTCCACTAACCTATCTAATGCTCACTAAGAAAAAAGAGAACTAGATAGGTGAACTCATATTAGCATATTTTGTAGACCACTCAATTTTTTATGTACATATTCGGTGGGCCAATTGGGAGATACCGAAACCGGCTAATTGGGAATGAAGGCTGATCAGGTACATTCATTACCTATATATTTTTGTCAGTGTTATATATATTTGCAATTTGTTTTGCCAAGTTCCATCCTTAACTTCATTATTTACTAAATCCAATATGCACCTCATAAAATTTCGAATTCTTGCAACATTACTGATTCAGAATTGATTTGTTTATGCATACTTAGATTCTTAGAAGTGAATTGAAAACAAAATACCTCTACTCGCGCATGTATTGAACAAACTTCCGATGTATGAAACAATATTGCACATCCATCCTGTGAGTGATTTTAGTTAATGCTAGCAATTAGTGAAATTCCTTTTTTGATTAAAGTTTGATCTAAACAAGAACAAGACATGGACAAATCTTGAAGGAAATTATGGCTTTTATCTTAATTTTTAAAAACTACAGTTGCAACATGTTTTTTTATTTGATTTTGGATTTTTTTTAGTTTCTTTTTAGATTCCTTGTGAACTCCAGAATACACGTGACGTACTAATCAAATTCAGCAGAGATCAAGTAAATTTTTTCAAATTCATGTCAGATGTCACGTCCTTTTGTCTGATGGTGTGGTTAATATGGCTTTTTTTTTTTTGCTTAGATGTTAGTATGGCTTTCAATTCTATATACAACTGAGGCTAAATTGGGTTGACACCAGGTTGGGCGATTGGTCTCAAGTAAATTGTCTTCCATTTCTATTTTAGTTAATTGGAGGAATTTTGTAACAATAAATATAAGTTTTTCTTAAGTTTGATCCTTGATACATATGTCAAGTCAGGCTGAGTTGTAGGTTGGTTTCGGTTGAGGTTACTTAGCATCTCGTAAGGTTCTATTTCTGTCTGCTTATGTGAAAAGTTGATTTATGTTGTGTTTTGCTTAGATCATTGACTTGCAAAAACACTTTGGATCTGTCGAGTTTGGTTTAGAGGATCCTAGTGCCTACAGTTATGTTCGGAGTATTTGACTTGATTACCCTCATATATAAGAGTTGTTCAGATTTTGCAGTTATTTTAATTTGATCTATAATGCCTAGTAATGATTTGGTGGTGCAACAACACACTTGTCTATTGTTCAATTAATATGTTTTTATGAATAGTGATTTTTCACCTCACCTCTACAGTTAAACTTTGTGTGTTGATTAGTGAGCAAATACAGAAAGTGAAGATGTAAGATGATGATGCAGGAATTGTAAGCTGTGCATTGTTGTCAGGTCTGATTATAGTGGAGTAATATGGCTCCTTACATTCAATTAGACCTTTTGTGTCAGGACTGCTAGAGTGCCGTCAACATCTATAGTTAATTATATTAGTAATGTTTTCACAGGTTTTTGAGATCTTTTTTTGTTTATATTATTTCTTAGATTTTTCTTTCTGTTTAATGCTATTTGTTCTGCTGCTTTAGGTACGAGGCTGTGTATACCAGAGGAAGAGTTGGGCCATTGAGGGGTTGATTACTACTTTTTGCAGTGAAGTTTGTTTGAGGTTTTGTGGTTCTTTTATTATTACATTCTAGATAATAAATGATTTTTGAAGTAAGCGTTTTCAATTTGAAAAAAAAAATCGAAAATGACATCTAACTTCAATGTTTACAATGAGGTTAACAGTTCTAGAGTATGTCCTAGAGTTTGTTCAGCGAAGCTACTTTTGAAATGCTAAAAAATCAATCACAGGTGACACAAAACTCCGCCCAACCCTCCCTCATATTTTATTGATATATATCGTTTTTTAATACAATTTCTGTCTTTCTTTCAAAGAAGAAGAAAGGTCCTCCTTTATAGAATACAGGAGACCACTATAATTTATTTCCTAATATTGTTTTTTGGTAATAACTGAAATACAAGTATAGTAAAGATACAATAGCTAATTTGAAAGATTCCAAATCAGCCCAACTAGGTGCTAGCTCCCTGGAATTAATTCCTCCACTGTTGCCTATCACAGCTCATTTTCACACTCCTCCTCAAGTTGGATGGTAAATGTCTATCATCCCTAACTTGCATAATGAGCTATTAAATGCTTTAGTGGATACTGCTTTGGTTAGAACATCGGCCAATTTTTTCATCCAGATTATGTTTTACAAAGTGTCGGTCTACCTCTACATGCTTGGTACGATCATGTTGTACTGGGTTATGTGAGATGTCTATGGCTGCCTTGTTATCGCAGAAAAGTTCCATCTCCTCCTTGGGTCCATACCCAAGTTCTGTCATGAGCTTTCTCAACCATAGAAGTTCGCACAATCCCTTCGACATTCCTCTAAATTCAGCTTCAGCACTTGACAGTGCTACCACATTCTGTTTTTTACTCCTCCATGTTACCAGATTTCCTCCAACAAAGGTGAAGTAGCCTGCCGTTGACTTTCTGTCTATTATGTTCCCTGCCCAATCTGCATCGGTATACCCAGTGATTCGTAGATGCCCTTGTTTGGAGAATCTAAGTCCCCTACCTGGCGAACCCTTAAGGTATCTGAGTATTCGGTACACAGCTTCCATGTGCAATTCACTTGGAGAGTGCATGAATTGGCTTACCAGGCTAACAGCATATGCGATATCTGGCCGTGTGTGATAAATAAATTAGCTTTCCAACTAACCTTTGGTATCTTTCCTGATTAGCGGGTGCATCATCTGAAGAGTCTCCTAACTTCAAATTCTGAATAGCTGGGGTGTCTGCTGGTTTACAATCTAGCAGTCCAACTTCTGCTAGCAGGTCTAATACATACTTTCGTTGTGACAAGACAATCCCTTGTTTTGATCGAGCAACTTCAATTCCCAAGAAATACTTTAACCCTCCAAGATTTTTCATTTCAAACTCTTTAGATAGCTTTCCTTCTAGGTTCTCTATTTCATTTGTGTCATTTCCTGTAATTACCATATCATCCACATAGATGATAAGAGCGGTGATCTTACCTTGATTATGCTTAAGGAACAAGGTGTGATCTGAATCACTTTGTTGATATCCATAACTCTTCATGGCATTGCTGAATCTACTGAACCAAGCCCGTGGAGACTCTTCATGGCATTGCTGATAACCAAACTCTTCATGGCATTGCTGATATCCATAACTCTTCATGGCATTGCTGATTATGCTTATTTGGCTTCCCCATTTACCTGGAATATACCGATCTGGTGGTTTTCCTCGATTAGACCTGTAAGGTAATCTATAGCTCAAATTTTGGTTAGTTGTTTCTGAATTCAGATTGCTTACCTCTAGGATATCCTCTGGAGCCGGGCCTTGTGGTTGAGGGGAGGGTTGTATCACATCTTCAGTGCCTTTGTTCACTTCTCGTACCTTTCTTCTTGAATATTGTTTCAACACAGTTTCTGACTCCCTTGCTATTGTGGTCGGTCCAATAGTCTGTTGTGATGGATCCAGATCTGCTGTAGAGCTTGGACCCGCTAGGATCGTTAGATCCGTTGTAGAACTCGGACCCGCTAGGATCGCTGGACCCGTTGGGCCCTCTAGGATCGATGAATCTGGGTTTGCTGTTGGGTCAGGGGAGTCAGGGGATGGATCTGGGTTTGCTGTTGGGTCAGGGGGGTCAGGGGATGGATCTGGGTTTGCTGTTGGGTCAGGGTCGGTAACTGGGATGGAAACAACCCTATCGCATTCTTGGCCGAAATTAGCCAATCTTTCAGTTTCAGAGTTGTTAATTACTGTATCAAACATAATTTCTTTTTCACTCTCATTCTCCTCCTGAAAATGAAATTTGTTTGTTGTGTAGAAGCCTTCTGTTTCAAGGAATGTGACATCCATCGTTACATAAACTCGCTTGGTTGCAGGATTAAAGCACTTATATCCTTTCTGTTGTAATCCATATCCCAAAAACACGCATTTTTCTGCACAGGGATCAATTTTTGTTCTCTGTGTTTTCGGAACATGTACGTACGCAACGCACCCAAAAATCTTTGGGGGAAGTCTGAGGCACGACGGAATAGAGAAGAAAGAGGATAAATTTTGAAGTGGAGTTTGAAAGTTCAATACCACTGATGGCATGCGATTGATTAAGTAAACTGCGGTCATTACCGCCTCTTCCCAGAAACGTTGTGGAACATTGTATTCAAATAGCAAGGATCGTGCTGTTTCCAGAATGTGTCTGTTTTTTCGCTCTGCCACTCCATTTTGTTGCGGTGTTCCTGGGCATGAGGTTTCATGGAGTATTCCCTCATTCCTGAAAAAATCTTTTAGATCTCCGTTTATAAATTCTCCTCCATTATCACTCCTGAGAATCTTTATGGTTTTTCCAAATTGGGTAAGTATCATTTTATGAAAGTTCTTAAAAACCTCAGCAACCTCATCTTTGCTTTTGAGTAAGTGGAGCCAGGTCATTCGAGTACAGTCATCAATAAATAAAACAAACCACTTGTTCCTATTCCGTGAAACAACTGGGGAAGGGCCCCACACGTCAGAGTGAACCAACTCAAATGGAGAGCTACTCTTATTCAAACTTATTAGGATAAGGTACTCTGTGGCTTTTCGCCTGAATACAAGTTTCACATTCAAATTTATAATTCTCACAGTTTACAAACAAGTCAGGAAACAATTTCTTTAAATAACCGAATGATGGATGACCGAGCCGTTTGTGCCAGATCAGCACTTTATTCTTACAACTAATAGATAAACCTGTAGTAGCATGAGCACTTCCTCCATTAATGTCCTCCAAGTGATACAACCGCCCCCTTTTAGTACCACGCCCAATAATCTCCTTCGTGAGGATATCCTGAAAGAGACAAAAAGTTGGGTACATTAGCACAATACAATTTCGATCTTCACATATTTGTCCTACAGATAACAGCTTTGTAGATAAGGATGGGACAAGAAGTGTGTTTGACAGAGTCATTGCAGGGGATATGTGTACAGTTCCAGCACCTGTTACGGGCTGGAAACACCATTTGCATTAATAATTTCCTTTCTTCTAGGTTCGGTTTGTTCATGTAAATCAGTGGGTGAGAATGTCATATGATCTGACGCACCCGAGTCAATAATCCAAGTATCATTATTTTGTTCACTAAAACTCAATGCAACTCCCTCATTCTCTAAGCCGGTTCTGTTTCTATGATTCTCATAACAATTATCAATTATTTTTGGGCCAAAAATCATGGTACTGGGACACCTTTCATGCTTTTGAGTTTCTGGTTTGGAGGTTGAAAAATAACAAACCTCATTTGATCGACTAGCCACCTGCTTAGAAAAAATAACAGATTGATTACCTTCTGTTGTCACCTTCTCACCGTCTACAATTGGCACTAGTGAAACGCCACTGCCTGATGCCAAGGCTGCAGTGCCTCTGTTGCCATCGTTTGGTGGTTGACTGACTGGTTTCTTCTTCTTGGGATCTCTAAACCAGTCCGGATAACCGATCAATTTGAAGCAAGTCTCTTTAGTGTGCTTGGTGCCGCCACAGTGAGTACACCCGCCAGAAAGAGGCGGCCGTGCCTTCATTGGGTTTGGATTAGGTTTGGACATGGACAATTTAGCATCAGCTTTCTCTGTATTGACCACCATAGCCATGGGTGCACTTATTGCCTCCTTCCCACGCATAGCGCCTTGATGTGAGTCTTCCTGTCGGATCACAGCGAATGCTTCGTCGACAGTTGGGAAAGGATTCATACGGAGCACTTCACCCCGCACTTTGTCAAAACGGTCATCTAGACAATCAAGAAACTGATAGACCCTATCCTCCTGCACTAGAATATTATGTTTTTCTATATCCTTGGGACATTCCATTGGGTTAGACCTCCTAAAATCAATTTCTTGCCAAAGTGCCTGTAGGCTGTTATAAAAATCTTCAATTGGTCTACCCGACTGTTTAAGCCGAGCTACTTGTTTTTTTAGATTATACACCTGAGACCTATCATTCCGGTCAAGGTATGCAATTTCAACAGCTCTCCACACATCTCTAGCACTGGGAAATCTAATAAAATTACCTATCAGATTTGGATCCATAGAACTGATGAGCCAGCTTTTGACAGTCGAATCCTCCGTCTTCCATTTCTTGAATTTTTCCTCTGTCGAAGAAGGAGGGGATAAGGTGCCATCGATGTAGCCTAGTTTGTCTTTGCTTGCCAGTTGCATCTCTACCACTTGAGCCCAAAGCCCGTAGTTCTGTCCATTGAATTTGATTGATGCAGGCGGTATTCCTCCTTCAGTTGCTGGAATAATGACTGGCAGCGGGCTTGGCTGCTGCTGTACGGGTGGTAGTGGCTGCGACAACAGCTGGGCAAGCCGCTCAAGAAGGTTGGTAGTTTCAATTTGTTCGGTTGGTTTTTTAGGTGAGGAAGAGGGCGTCATGTTGTTTGATCTGTTGCTTACACTAGTTAGGTCGAAATCAGTGTCAGAGCCAAGAACTTTTCTGTTCGGCTTGATTCAGGAATCACACAACAACTTCTCCTCTCTAGGTAACGTTTCCAACAATCGATCGATAGTTCAGGATCGACTTCGCTCTGATACCATGCTAAAAAATCAATCACAGGTGACACAAAACTCCGCCCAACCCTCCCTCATATTTTATTGATATATATCGTTTTTTAATACAATTTCTGTCTTTCTTTCAAAGAAGAAGAAAGGTCCTCCTTTATAGAATACAGGAGACCACTATAATTTATTTCCTAATATTGTTTTTTGGTAATAACTGAAATACAAGTAAAGTAAAGATACAATAGCTAATTTGAAAGATTCCAAATCAGCCCAACTAGGTGCCAGCTCCCTGGAATTAATTCCTCCACTGTTGCCTATCACAGCTCATTTTCACATGAAACAATACCAGTATAACAGCATAGCATCTCCAAATTATCACAAAATAAACTAGTGTCCTACCTCAACACATTTAACTTGCCAAAACTAAACTCCTTTAAGCAATTTGTCCTAAGTTTTGCCTGTTTTACCTTGATCTACCTCACAAAAATGGCAATTACTGGTGAGTTATTGGTTTTTGCTACTGCACTTCTTGTTATTGATCATGTTATTTCATTTCTACTAGTCCTTTTTACCTTGAACTACTTTTTTACAATTACTGGTGCTATTTCATTCTTGCAACTATTCTTGTTCTTGATCGTTGTGGTCTTTTGCATGTTTTGCTTTTTGCATGGATTCTCATGCCTGACGTACTGGCACATTAGCTACAAATAGGCTAGCTGGGTAAACGGTACCCGAATGGTATGGTGTATTGCTTACACCTCCATGTTCCATGTGGTTCTTGAATCTATTATTAGGTTCTGATTTTTAAATATTGTTTAGGCTAGTGTTGAACATAAATCTAAATATCCAGCTAGCTAAACCCTAAAACCTAATTTGGTACAAATTCTTTTCGCATTCAATCATCAGCTTGTATTCTTTTGGGTTATGTAACCAGTCAACCCTAATATTGGTAAAACGCTAACTGTCATAACTATGATCTCATTAGCCACTCAATTTGCAGTCAATTTGTTTTTACATTGGGTAAATGTACTCAATTTGTTTATATATTGAAGTTAACCTTGATCTGTTCCCATGAGCTGAGCATTGAGTCTTACTAGTCAATTTTGCACCTGAACATTGCTCCCCTGAGCTGCCATCAACTCCTATGCAATACTGTCTATCCAGGTGATATCTTTGCCATATTTTTATATTAACATATATAGTGGGCAGCAGATAGCTCAATTTTAATGTATTTTTAATGTATGTATTTTTTCTGGTGACACATCTTGAGACCATATGTTTACAAGTCATTTTTGTGATTTGAAAATTCAAACAGTCGATCCGAATCGTTCAACATGATCTCTATATTAAATGTGCTTGGAGACCACATTTTACATTTTTTTGGAAATTGTTCCTATTTATTTAATTTTTTTGAAAATCGTTGTTTTTCAATAGTCCAAAATTGTCTGAAAACAACAATTTTGTACACATCTTAATAAATACTAAAAAAAAATCCAAAAAATATAAAATTTGGTCTCCAAACATATTTTAATATGGAGATCATGTTGAATAGTTCGGATCGACTGTTTGAATTTTGAAATTGCAACAATGACTTGTAAACTTAAGGTGTCAAAATTTGTCACCATATTTGGTGTAATTGGACCCTCCTTTTTTGTATATATTTTCTAATGTCTAGCTTTGATTATGAACTGACCAATACCTTGTGAATTTTTTTTTTTAGAAAAACCCGTAGGTAATTACCTTGCACCAGAAGGGTTCAATAATGTTTGAAGAATTTTTTTTTGTTTCAATTGCCTAAGATAATTTGTTTCTTTTTTATTTTGAAACTTTTCTTCCTGCTTCATGGTTCTTCTATTTGGTGAGATAACCCTAAAAATTGGAGCAGATTTACATTTATATTGAAATTTTAAAATTGTAGTTATGTATATTGAAATTTTATTGAATTTTATATTTTTAGAATATAATCTAGAGTAGAACTAGGGTGCTCCTAGGAGTATCAAGTCCCTTTGTACTCTAACTCTAAAATCTATCGGATTAACTTCGAACGACGAATCCAAACCGTTGAAATTCTTCTACATTACGAGTGATGCGTCTACATGTGAAAATTTTAAAGTTTTGAATTAATTTAATATAAAGTCAAGTGGTCAAAAGTCTTCTAGAAAATAAATGCATTAAAATTGATTTAGTTAACACTTGATTAAACATTAGATGAACATATCATAAAAAAAGTGACCTTATAATTAGTTAACACTTGGTTGTCTCACAGCCACAAAATAATTGGTTTAAACCTTTATTTCTCTCCAGTTGAAAGGAAATTGCAGATGTTCTCAACCCCTCACCATAAATCATCAATTCCGTTGTTATCTGATACCCCAAATTTTTGGTGTTAAAATTAGAATGAAGTGAAAATTTTCATACTAATATCAAACAATAAATAGAAATTTGCCTTAATAAATCAATTTCTTGCGCTTTGGTGGAAGAATTGTTTCAAAATAAACAAGCTTTTTTCAACTTTATTAAAAAAAAAAAAAGAGAGTACCCAATGCTTCTTGTGTTTCATGCCTCACTCATGTCTTGCATTCTTCTCTGTTTTCAAAATATAAATAGTCAATCTGAATTACTCAACATAATTTTTATATTAAAATGTACCAGGAGACCAAATTTTATATATATTTTTAAAAATTTTGTATTTTATATGCACAAAATTACTATTTATAGATGATCCAAAATGTTGTGAAAAATAATAATAAAATTTGATATTCAAGCATATTTTAATAAGGTGGTCATGCTGAGCAACTTGGATCGACTGTTTGACTGCTTGAATTTTGAAGATGGAGATAACGTTATTATTGGTTAAAAAAAATCTAGATGAAGATCTAGGTTCGCATTCATGGCTTTAAGATAATTTATTACGAGACGGACATATTGCTGATTTGCTGGTAACGTTATTATTGGTTTGAACGGTTTGAATTCACCATTTGAAGTTGACTCGATAGATTTTGGAGTTGGTGTTATATCGACTGAAATGACACTGATGTCCAGACTCCTTTAGGATAATTTATTACGACACGGACATTATTGCTGATTTGCTGGTAACCTGACAATTGCTAGTCCTGGTAGAAAAATGGGCACTGCTAAAACAGCTAAAAGCAGCCCTCGCCCGTCTTCTATTATAATTTAATTCGTCCGATCTAAAATCAACATACCGATTCAAAGAAACGGTTAAAATTTTAAGAGACCTCTAATCTGGACCGTTTAACCGATGAGCGATCTCATCTGGACCGTGAGATCAAAATAATCCTGTTGTTGTTCCTTGTACTGAAGGCTGGAAAATTACTCCCCCAACCATATCATCAATGAGTGCGTATCCTCTGAGATACCTCAATTTTGTTTCTCATGGTGCGACGCTAGCAACAAATAAGTTTAGTTAAAGATTAAAGGCTAACATAATTATTATTTGTCGTTATATAAAAATAAGTTTAGAATCTTTGATAAATAAAAATAATTTCCAGTATAACAAAATTTAAGAAAATACATATTTGTATTTCATTTCAAGCAAATTAAAAATTGTTAATTATCAATTTTCTTTTTTGAATTTTAATTTGTTTTTCGGTGATTAAATAATAAGTTTATAAGCAAAAACATCATCATAAAATAATAATTAATAAGTATTGTTATGTTATTATTTAATCATTTATTTCATTATATTAAATAATTATTATATTGACATCAAGTATTTTAAAAGATAAATATAATTTATCACAACTATTTTTACGGTACAACTAAATAGGTATTTCAGCACATTTTCATGACTTTTGTTTGTGTGCTTACTCATGAGTGTGGATTTCTACAAATTTATCTGTGAGTTCTCGAATCTAAAAAATCTTATTCCACATCATTTCGTGATAATCAAATATGTTAAAGCTTTCTTTAAAGTTCCGATGACAATGAGGATGGATGTCCATGGTTTCAAATTATAGAGTGACTTGATTGAAACAAATAAAAAGTTCAATAAATATTAAGAACCAAAATAAAGCTTAAGTAACCAATTCATAACAAAAAATAAAATTTAGCGACCTCTGACAAAATTTACTCATTGTAAATCATGCAATAGTAATTGTAAAAGCTTTTTAGTGGTTTCAAAACAATAGGCTACATTTAAAATTGCACTTGTTATGCTATTTTATTTTTTTTAGTGGTTTCCAAACAATCCCTAAGTGAACCAAAAACTTACGGATGATACTATCATTCTAATTAATAATAAGAGTAATTTGTACATGAATTTTGAGTAAATTATTACACAAATGATCCCCAAAATATTATTCATTTGATATTTTGACCGATAAAGTTTTAAATTATCATTCTAGTCTTTAAAGCATCGTTTTTAATCATTTATGTCCTTATAATTTTAGAAGTATCATTTTGGTCCATAAAATATCACCATTGACTATGTTAGCCCTTCAAGTTTGCAGTTTATAAAAGAGTCCGGCTAGAATGGCATTGGTGAAACCAATTCCAAAATTGATTGGATAGACTTTAAACTACTAATTCAAACCGTTCAAACCGATTTACTTTATGAGTGATGTGTTTTTATGCAAATTTTTTATATTTTCGAACTATTTTAGTATCAAATCAAACGGTCAAAAATGTTGAAAAATGAAAGCATTAAAACTAACTTAAAATGTCACACATTTGACCGCCTGACTTAATACTAAATAAATTCGAAAAATTATAAAATTTACATGTAAATGCACAACTAATGAAGTAGGTCGGTTTGAACAGTTTGAATTCACCGTTTGAAGTCGATTCGGTAGATTTTAGAGTTTGTGTTAGATAGGCTGAAATGACGCTGCTATCATACTAAGAGACTCTTTATAAAATTATTTCTAAGAGCATCTGTATTCCTGAAACTCTTGGAGTTTCTAAATAATTGTTAACTGATTTTTAGAAATTTTAGACTCTCTGGATTTCTAAACCTCTACATCCCTGAAATTAAAATTAGAGTTTCTTAATTGCCACATCAGCGTTTAATTAAAACAGTATTAAAAAATTGAGCGAATACAAGTTGATTATTTTGCCATGTCAGAATTTTTAAACAGTTTCATATTTAGAAATTATTGAACAAAATTGCTAAATATAAAATCTATCTACATCCTTGAAACTGGTTTAGAAACTGCCAAGTCAGTTTTGAAACTCCAAAAGTTTCAGAAATACAGATGCTCTAATGGTTATTTGAGTATAACAATTTTTCACAAGTTCTTATTCGTACAAATTATTCTCTCTTTAAATTTATTATTAAGTTCAATTCAAATTATTCGCTCTTTAAATTTATTATTAAGTTCAATTAATAAACATTCACAGCTCTGACTCTGAGCGTGGCACCACAATCCGAATTCAAATCACTTAATTATGGATCTCAAAATCTGAGCTTAAACTCTGACCGTTAGATCTGTTTTGGCACGGCCTGTTTTTTTGGGTTTAATCAATCCTGGAGGTGATCAGATTTGAAATCGTACGGCGTAGGATGCCTATCAATTCTCCCTTCGACTCGCACGAGTTAACGAATCCGTATGCTCTCAGGTACCTGACTGATAACAATTAACTCTGATTAAATCTCATCCAAATGATTGAAATTCGGTGCCATTTAGACATGGGGTCCATTTTGTGATTCGTGTTCTGACGGCTCAGATCTAATTGTATTGCACTGATACAAATTCCATATGAACCTCGTCCTCCGACAAAATCAACAAAGTTATTAAGCAAATTGGGCCTGGTTAGCCTTTTATTAGTCAAATTTCTTTTCTTTACACTTTATTTCTTATAAAATATAACCATCTGGATCTATTACTGCTGTTATAATAAAAAAAAAACTATTTTTTTTTATCTAACTTGCGAAATTTTAGAGCTTGCATAATTATTGCCAAACGATTCGATAAACAGATATCGTTAAAAATATAAAATTGAACTTTGACTCATGAACGTAACATGTCAATTTGGGTTATTTTAATTAGAAAATAAAGAAAAGGCTTGTTTAATTACTCTCTTGATTCTCTTTATTAATTTCCTCGTATGAATGAATTTTGTTTTTACTTGATTATACTGCAAGTGCAAGTTGAAGCATGCATATATGTACCAGATTGTTTACGAATGCAAAGTAATTTAAAACGAAGTATGCATATACTATATATAATATTGTTATTATCAATTTGGGAGCAGATATAGCAACTTTTTAAAAGAGCATATTTCTTACGGAATCAAATGAGAACTCAATCATTTCAAAACAAGAATAAAATGCAATTTTTGAAATATTTTTTTTGCATCAACAGTAATTTTTGAAATAAAGTTCGATAGTAGTGATACTCTTAAAAATTATAATTTTTGTCATGAACAGTAATTTTTAAAAGACAGGGACTCTTAGTCCTTGTCTTCTTGATCTGGTACAACAAGATCCTAAGTCTGTCATAAAAGAACAACAAACTTAAATAAAAATCAAATTTTGCATAACTTTAATTTTGACACAAACGTACGCAAATTCGTAAAATTAAAAAATATATAACCCATGATGGAAGAAACCACCTTCTCATGATCAAATGAACACACACACAAAAAAAAACAAAAAAACAAAAATTGAAAGAAAGAAAGGATCGTAGTGCCTCATGTTACCCAAACTATATGGTAAGGTCCCCCTATATATTAGTCTTTACTAAAATTTGTATAGTATTTGAAATCTACAAATTGTTATATTTTTTATTATTTAAATCAAAATTATATTATATTTTATATTATTTAGTGCAGGATTATCATTAGCAGGGACGTTGTTCTTTAACCTGTCCGTAGGGACGTTGCAAACTATCACGTCCTTATTACTTTTCGAAAAAAATTAACTTCTATCCTTTTTTTGATATTTATTTTATTTTATTTCGATTAATAAAAAAATCGGCTCTTAGTCCTTGTCTCCTTGATATGGTACAACAAGATCCTAAGTCCGTCACAAAAGAACAACCAACTTAAATAAAAACCAAATTTTGTATAACTTTAATTTTGACACAAACGTACGCAAATTCGTAGAATTAAAAAATATATAAGGTAAGGTACCGCTATATATTAGTCTTTACTAAAATTTGTATAAGATTTGAAATCTACAAATTGTTATATTTTTATTATTTAAATCAAAATTATATTATATTATATTTTATATTATTTATTCGCAAATATTTTATTATGCTGAAAGGTAGCACAATGCTATCCGCACATAACGAAGGGCCTAGATCTTACAGCTTTCTTTTTTCTTTTTCGTGGTTTCTAAAAAATTCCTGATCGGACAGCTTTCTTTTTATTTGAAGACATCTGAGCCGTAGATCTTAAACGCATCTTCTTCCTTGTTCGAAAATTACGGCCGAGTAAAACCCTAGCCTAAACCCTCCTCTCCACGGCAAAGATCTTTCGAAAGATTATTTCCAATTTTCTACGCACCACCACAACGGTTCTTTTTTTTGATCCGGCGTATCTTTCTAATTAAGTTCTAACCGACATTCGCCCCTCGTCTACATAAACCCTAAACCCTTCTCCCTTCCCCAGCATTTTCGACCATTCCCACATCCCCACCCATCAAAAGGACCGTTGTTATTCCCCACATCCCCATTCTCATTTCTTCCTCAATGCCTTCCATTTCCAGATTTCTTCACAAAACCAGCACGTTTACCCTAATTCCTTCTCACTTCCCCAGCATTTCCAGATTTCCAGATTTTGGTTTGCGCTATCCTTTTCCTTTCTATTTGATTTTGATATTTAGTTATTAGCCACTCAATTTTTTTCTTCTTGAATTTTGCTTTTGTACCAGAATTGCAAACGAGCAACTAAACGCTTCCTTTTCTCCTCCGCCTAAACCCTTCCTTTTCTCCTCCCAGAATGGACGAAACCACACCGATTCCCTCTTCTCTGATTCTCTCTCCTTGAGTGGCCCGCTCTGCCACCTCTCCTCTTCTTCAACCGATTAGGAACCAATAAATAAACAACTCTTAATCATGGATTTTGACACACTTGCTCCGTTATCTCCTAGCTAGCTCACCCGCGATCCATCTGCACAGTTAAGAACTCTAGAGCATCATAGAAATGGAGTTCGACAATGGTGCGCCTGCTTCCTTGGTGCCCTCTGTGAGCTCAGTGAGTGCTACGAAACTCTCTACCGTCAAATTGTTCTCTTGACTTTCTGGTACCCTTTGTTTTCCTAATCTAATATGTAGTAAGCAGTAGCCAACTTCCATTCAATTGGGAACGGCAATTAACGGTACCACTGAGCCCAAAAGTAGTTTTAATTTTAATGAAATATCAATTTCTTTGAAAATGAGAAAATTGTATGGTTGATGCAGTGAAAACTCCTGAGACTGGGAGAAACTTCTAGAAGGGATAAAGAAAATGAGTTGCTCAGAAGATACACCAGTCAAAACAAAGGGCTATTAAAAATCCGACAACCTTCTACCTCCAATGGTAATTTTGGCTTCTCTCCACCATTTTTTTTTCTTTATTATTTCTTTTTTTTTCAATTGAGGTGTATGCATTTTTTCCAAACAAGTTATAGATTTAACTTTTCAGGATAAGAGAGTTGTTATTTTGATTTTCTAAAACTTAACCGTCACTATTAATTACATAGTGGTGGAGTTAAATCTGATCAATGTGATTGTAACAGTGCCTAAAAACTTGGTGAGTGTCAATGACATTTTTTTTTGTTTGAAAAGTACTTATGAAATAATAGTAGTTTTACAGATTGGAGTTGTTGCGTGAGAAGCACACAATATATCAGCATCTTGGGATCAAAATGGATGTGCAATTCAGGTAACCTCATGTTTCTTGATTGAAATGTTCGATTTGGTTTGCATGAACAGAGGGTGGCCAATTCCGAACTAAAAAAACATAATAATTTGATTTTTGTGGGTTTGATTTGTTTAACTAAATTCTATTAAGAAATCATGTGAACTTCTTGATCAGGTTTTAAAATTGTCTCAAATCTGTTCTCTGAAAAGTGCAATTAGCTTAAGGTTTTAGAAAGAAAAAAAAAAGATGGTAGAATTTTATCAATTGAAGTACCTAGGAATGTATGTGGCTGATCAGATATTTCATTTCAAATTGATATGTGGTTGTTCAGTTCAGGAGTTTGGGGGTGTACCCTATCTATGTATTGAAATGCACATGAAACTAGAAATCATTTTATTTGTAGATTATAAATCGCATATTGGCAGAATTATTTGATATGGTTTTTTGTAATTTTTTTTTTCAAGTAAAGACGCCCAGTAGTTGATATTCTTGCAAGAATTATGTTCTTACAATTAGTTGTCTTATTTTACTAGACTATCTTTGGTTCTTTCCATATGCGATCATATTTCCAGTGATCTTATTTTACTCGACCATTCCTACATCCCCACCCATCAAAAAGACCGTTGTTATTCCCCACATCCCCATTCTCATTTCTTCCTCAATGCCTTCCATTTCCAGATTTCTTCACAAAACCAGCACGTTTACCCTAATTCCTTCTCACTTCCCCAGCATTTCCAGATTCCCAGATTTTGGTTGCGCTATCCTTTTCCTTTCTATTTGGTTGGATTAGTTCTCTAACTTTTTTATCAGAATTTTCTTGTTTTGTTTTTGCATTTCTATGAGAACAGATGAAAGGAATTGGATTTCGGTGCTTAGTTTGTCACTGGCTTCCACGATATCTCCAGTTCTCAGGTATGTATCTTACTAGTTCCATTCCAATTACGAAGGTGTTCTTCAATAAAAGAGCAAGTTTGCTACAATGCTGCACATGATTCATTAAAATCAAGCTTAATAATCTTATATGTACTAATACTTGGGTCAATTATTTCTAAGAAAGCTGTCAAGTTTTGTGCATTGGTTCACCATCAATGCGGAGAGGGTGATTATTTAGAAGGGGGACCAACATCCTTTAGTGATGCATCTCCAACTGTCACAAATGAGGAAAAGTTCATCTCATTTTTTTTTCTAAATATTTTGTTACGATTTGTTATTAATTCTAACTTTATTTGTGAGCCCCTGCTAATTGTTATAGTTTGGTACTTTGCAGAAAGCATATATTTTCAAGGACTAGAGTAGTTCATTGGTAGTCTAAAATGGAGGACAATATCGTTCAGTGATTCATCTCCAGCTGTCATAAACGAGAGAGGACACCTACATATCATTTTATTTCTTGACATTTCTGTGCAGTTTGTTATTCTAGTTCTATCCATACTAAGCTGCTGCTAATTTGTTATAGTTTTGTACTTTGCAGAAGGAAAAAAGAAGATGGGTTGCTTGGGCCATGGAAGTGCATGGGTGGTCTGGTTCGAACAAGAAGAGCATGCGTCGGACAAGAGTGGGTTGTCGCTGACTGTAAGTTTTCAGATTTTGATATTTAGTTACTAGCTACTCAATTTTTTTCTTCTTAAATTCTGCTTTTGTACAAGAACTGCAGGCGAGCACTGAAGGACAACAGAACATCTAAAAACATTTCAGCATGTTAACCGATTTGAGTAAAGGATTCCCATGCCTGACGTACTGGCACATTACTTACGAATCAGCTGGCCAAGTAAACTTTACACAAATGGTATGGTGTATTTGTTGCTCCTCCAGGTGGTTCTTGAAGGGGGACAACATCCTTTGCTGATGCATCTCCAACTGTCACAAATGAGGACACCTTCATCTCTTTTTATTTTCTAAACATTTCGTTACAATTCGTTATTAATTTATGTTCTATTTGTGTGTCACAAATGATGACACCTTCATCTCTTTTCTTTTCTCTAAACATTTCGTTACAATTCGTTATGAATTTATGTTCTATTTGTGAGCCACTGCTAATTGTTATAGTTCGGTACTTTGCAGAAAGCATAGATTTTCAAGGGCCAGAGTAGTTCATGGGTAGTCTGAGCTAGCAGGCAGAAGGTAGGCCAATATCCTTTAGTGATTCATCTCCAACTGTCATCAACGAGAGAGGACACCTGCATATCATTTTATTTCTTGACATTTCTTTGCAGTTTGTTATTCTAGTTCTATTCATACTGAGCTACTGCTAATTTGTTATAGTTTTCTACTTTGCAGAAGGAAGAAAGCAGATGGGTTGCTTGGGCCACGAAAGTGCATGGGTGGTCTGTGCTAGCGGGCAGAAGGGAGGCCAATATCCTTTAGTGATTCATCACCAGCTGTCATAAACGAGAGACGACACCCTGCATATCATTTTATTTCTTAACATTTCTGTGCAGTTTGTTATTATAGTTCTATTTATACTGAGCTGCTGCTAATTTCTTATAGTTTTGTACTTTGCAGCAAGAAGAAAGAAGATGGGTTGCTTGGGTGATGGAAGTGCATGGGTGGTCTGGTTCGAACAAGAAGAGCATGCGTCGGACAAGAGTAGGTTGTCGCTGACTGTATGTTTTCCGATTTTGATATTTAGTTAGTAGCCACTCATTTTTTTCTTCTTGAATTCTTCTTTTGTACCAGAATTGCAAGCGAGCACCGAAGAACAACAAAACATCTATAAACATTTCAGCATGTTAACCGATTTGAGTAATCACCCAGTTGGGCAGATGAATGAAGTTATAACCTAAATTAGGATTCCCATGCCTGACGTATTGGCTCATTCCTTATGAATCAGCTGGCCAAGTAAACTTTACAAAAATGGTATGGTGTATTGGTTGCGTCTCCAGGTGGTTCTTGAATCTATAATCAGGTTCTGATTTTTAAAGATTGTTTAGCCTAGTGTTAAGCAGAAATAAAAATATCTAGCTAGGTACCTTTCTTTTCCTGGTGAAACCCTAAACCCTAATTTGGTACAAATTCTTTTAGCTTTTAATCTTCATCTTGGATTCTTTTGGGGCCGTGTAACCAGTCAACCCTAACTCGGTTTGTTTTCACATTGGGTAGTTATGTACTTTATTTTGTTTATATATAGAAGTTAATCTTGAGCTGTTCCCCTGAACTGAGCATTGAGCCTCCGTTAGGTCGCACGAGTCATTTTGCACCTGAACATTGCTCTCCTGAGCTGTCCATCAAATCAGGAGAATAATGTTCAGGTGATATCTATGGAATATTATAATTTTAACATATTTAGTGGGCCAGCAAATAGCTCAATTTTAATGTACATATATTTTGGGCCAACAGGGAGCTACTCAAAGAGGCAGAAGATAGTTTCTTTCGTTTTATATATTTACTAATTTTCCTACCTAGCTTACACCAGAGAGGATCCAATAATGTTTGAAGATCTTTTATCTTCAGTGGTTTGTGCCAGTATAGTACTTAGCATATTCACATTTTTAGTACTGTTTTCAGTTGAGACTTTAAGACTTGTCATTTCAAATTAACTAGTAGTTTAAAATCAACTTATTTTGTCTAATGTGAGCGAAATTAGGAAGATGGTACCGAGGTGTTTCAGGATTCATTCTTCTGACAATGCCCATTGAGCCAGACTCCGGATTGCTTGAAGAGTCTGTGCTGTTCGATTGGTGCTCGCACCTTGGGAGTTGAAACTGAGTATGGCAAGGTTATATTGCACTGTAAACAACTCTTAATTTTTTTATTTTGAAGATTATTTTACGTATCCCCTCCTGGTTGATGTATAATCGCTAACAGGCACTGTTTCACCATCAATGCGGACAGGGTGATTATTTTGAAGGGGGACAACATCCTTTGCTGATGCATCTCCAACTGTCACAAATGAGGACACCATCATCTCTTTTCTTTTTTCTAAACATTTCGTTACAATTCGTTATGAATTCATGTTCTCTTTGTGAGCCACTCCTAATTGTTATTGTTCGGTACTTTGCAGAAAGCATAGATATTCAAGGGCCTGAGTAGTTCATGGGTAGTCTTAGCTAGCAGGCAGAAGGGAGGCCAATATCCTTTAGTGATTCATCTCCAACTGTCATCAACGAGAGAGGACACCTGCATATCATTTTATTTCTTAACATTTCTTTACAGTTTGTTATTCTAGTTCTATTCATACTGAGGTGCTGCTAATTTGTTATAGTTTTCTACTTTGCAGAAGGAAGAAAGAAGATGGGTTGCTTGGGCCATGAAAGTGCATGGGGTGGTTTGTGCTAGCGGGCAGAAGGGAGGCCAATATCCTTTAGTGATTCATCTCCAGCTGTCATAAACGAGAGAGGACACCTGCATATCATTTTATTTCTTGACATTTCTGTGCAGTTTGCTATTCTAGTTCTATTTATACTGACCTGCTGCTAATTTGTTATAGTTTTGTACTTTGCAGAATGAATAAAGAAGATGGGTTGATTGGGCCGTGGAAGTGCATGGGTAGTCTGTGCAAGCGGGCAGAAGGGCGGCCAATATCCTTTAGTGATTCATCTCCAGCTGTCATAAACGAGAGAGGACCAGCTGTCATAAACGAGAGAGGACACCTGCATATCATTTTATTTCTTGACATTTCTGTGCAGTTTGTTATTCAAGTTCTATTTATACTGAGCTGCTCCTAATTTGTTATAGTTTTCTACTTTGCAGAAGGAAGAAAGAAGATGGGTTGCTTGGGCCATGGAAGTGCATGGGTGGTCTGATTCGAACAAGAAGAGCATGCGTCGGACAAGAGTGGGTTGTTGCTGACTGTAAGTTTTCAGATTCTGATATTTAGTTATTAGCCACTCAATTTTCTTCTTCTTGAATTATGCTTTTGTACAAGAATTGCAAGCGAGAACTGAAGGACAACAAAACATCTAAAACCATTTCAGCATGTTAACCGATTTGGGTAACCACCTGGTTGGGCAGATTAATAAAGTTATAATCTAAATTAGGATTCCCATGCCTGACGTACTGGCACATTACTTATGAATCAGCTGGCCATGTAAACTTTACACAAATGGTTTGGTGTATTGGTTGCTCCTCCAGGTGGTTCTTGAATCTATAATCAGGTTCTGATTTTTAAAGATTGTTTAGCCTGTGTTGAATAGAAATAAAAATATCTAGCTAGGTACTTCTCTTTTCCTGGTGAAACCCTAAACCCTAATTTGGTACAAATTCTTTTAGCTTTTAATCTTCATCCTGGATTCTTTTGGGGCCGTGTAACCAGTCAACCCAAACTCAGTATGTTTTCACATTGAGTAGTTATGTGCTTTATTTTGTTTATATATAGAAGTTAATCTTGGGCTGTTCCCCTGAATTGAGCATTGAGCCTCCATTAGGTCGCACGAGTCATTTTGCACCTGAACATTGCTCTCCTGAGCTGTCCACCAAATCAGGGGAGCAATATTCAGGTGATATCTATATAATATTATTCTTTTAACATATTTAGTGAGCCAGCAGATATTTTGGGTCCACAGGGAGCCACTCAAAGAGGCAGAAGATAGTTTCTTTCGTTTTATATATTTACTAATTTTCCTACCTAGCTTGCACCAGAGAGGATCCAATAATGTTGGAATATCTTTTATCTTCAGTGGTTTGTGCCAGTACAGTACCTAGCATATTCTCATTTTTAGTACTGTTTTAAGTTGAGACTTTAAGACTTGTCATTTCAAATTAACTAGTAGTTTAAAAACAACTTACTTTGTTTTATGTGAGTGAAAGTAGGAAGATGGTACCGAGGTGTTTTAGGATTCATTTCTTTGACAATACCCATTGAGCCAAGCTCCGGACTGCTTAGTCTATGCGGTTCGATTGATGCTCGCATCTTGGGTGTTGAAACTGAGTATGGCCAGGTTATATTGCACTGTAAACAACTCTTAATTTTTTTATTTTGAAGATTATTTGACCTATTCCCTCCTGGTTGATGTATAATCGCTAACAGGAACTGTTTCACCATCAATGCGGGACAACATCCTTTGCTGATGCATCTCCAACTGTCACAAATGAGTACACCTTCATCTCTTTTTTTTTATAAACATTTCGTTACAATTCGTTACTAATTTATGTTCTATTTGTGTATCACAAATGAGGACACCTTCATCTCTTTTCTTTTTTCTAAACATTTCGTTACAATTCGTTATTAATTTATGTTCTATTTGTGAGCCACTGCTAATTGTTATAGTTCGGTACTTTGCAGAAAGCATAGATTTTCAAGGGCCAGAGTAGTTCATGGGTAGTCTGAGCTAGCAGGCAGAAGGGAGGCCAATATCCTTTAGTGATTCATTTCCAGCTGTCATCAACGAGAGAGGACACCTGCATATCATTTTATTTCTTGACATTTCTTTGCAGTTTGTTATTCTAGTTCTATTCATACTGAGGTGCTGCTAATTTGTTATAGTTTTGTACTTTGCAGAAGGAAGAAAGAAGATGGGTTGCTTGGGCCATGCAAGTGCATGGGTGGTCTGTGCTAGCGGGCAGAAGGGAGGCCAATATTCTCTAGTGATTCATCTCCAGCTGTCATAAACGAGAGAGGACACCTGCATATCATTTTATTTCCTGGCATTTCTGTGCAGTTTGTTATTATAGTTCTATTTATACTGAGCTGCTGCTAATTTGTTATAGTTTTGTACTTTGTAGAAGGAAGAAAGAAGATGGGTTGCTTGGGCCATGGAAGTGCATGGGTGGTCTGGTTCGAACAAGAAGAGCATGCGTCGGACTAGAGTGGGTTGTCTCTGACTGTATGTTTTCAGATTTTGATATTTCGTTAGTAGCCACTCAATATTTTTTTCTTGAATTCTGCTTTTGTACCAGAATTGCAAGCGAGCACCGAAGAACAACAAAACATCTATAAGCATTTCAGCATGTTAACCGATTTGGGTAACCACCCGGTTGGGCAGATTAATGAAGTTATAATCTAAATTAGGATTCCCATGCCTGACTTACTGGCACATTACTTACAAATTAGCTGGCCAAGTAAACTTTACACAAATGGTATGGTGTATTGGTTGCTCCTCCAGGTGGTTCTTGAATCTATTATGAGGTTCTGATTTTTAAAGATTGTTTAGCCTGTGTTGAATAGAAATAAAAATATCTAGCTAGGTACTTGTCTTTTCCTGGTGAAACCCTAAACCCTAATATGGTACAAATTCTTTTAGCTTTTAATCTTCATCTTGTATTCTTTTGGGCCATGTAACCAGTCAACCCAAACTCGGTATGTTTTCACATTGAGTAGTTATGTACTTTATTTTGTTTATATATAGAAGTTAATCTTGCGCTGTTCCCCTGAACTGAGCATGGAGCCTCCATTAGGTCGCACGAGTCATTTTGCACCTGAACATTGCTCTCCTGAGCTGTCCACCAAATCAGGGGAGCAATGTTCAGGTGATATCTATGTAATATTATTATTTTAGCATATTTAGTGGGCCAGCAGTTAGCTCAATTTTAATGTACATATATTTTGGGCCCACAGGGAGCTTCTCAGAGGCAGAAGATAGTTTCTTTCGTTTTATATATTTACTAATTTTCCTACCTAGTATGCACCAGAGAGGATCCAATAATGTTTGAAGATCTTTTATCTTCAGTGGTTTGTGCCAGTACAGTACCTATCATATTTGCATTTTTAGTACTGTTTTCAGTTGAGACTTTAAGACTTGTCATTCCAAATTAACTAGTAGTTTAAAAACAACTTACTTTGTTTAATGTGAGTGAAATTAGGAAGATGGTACTGAGGTGTTTTAGGATTCGTTTCTCTGACAGTGCCCATTGGGCCAAGCTCCAGACTGCTTGAAGAGTGTGCGGTTCGATTGATGCTCGCACCTTGGGAGTTGAAACTTAGTATGCCAAGTTTATGTTGTACTGTAAACAGCTCTTAATTTTTTTAGTTTAAAGATTATTTTACCTTTCCCCTCCTAGTTGATGTATAATCGCTAACAGGCACTGTTTCACCATCAATGCGGACAAGGTGATTATTTTGAAGGGGGCCAACATCATTTGGTAATGCATCTCCAGCTGTCACAAATGAGGACACCTTCATCTCATTTCTTTTTTCTAAACATTTCGTTACAATTTTTTATGAATTCATGTTCTATTTGTGAGCCAGTGCTAATTGTTATAGTTCGGTACTTTGCAGAAAGCATAAATTTTCAAGGGCCAGAGTAGTTAATGGGTACTCTGATCTAGCAGGCTGAATGGAGGCTAATATCCTTTAGGGATTCATCTCCAGCTGTCATTAACGAGAGAGGACAGCTGCATATGATTTTATTTCTTGACATTTCTTTGCAGTTTGTTATTCTCATTCGATTCATACTGAGCTGCTGCAAATTTATTAAAGTTTTGTACTTTGCAGAAGGAAGAAAGAAGATAGGTTGCTTGGGCCATGAAAGTGCATGGGTGGTCTGTGCTAGCGGGCAGAATGGTGGCCAATATCCTTTAGTGATTCATCTCCAGCTGTCGTAAACGAGAGAGGACACCTGCATATCATTTTATTTCTTGACATTTCTGTGCAGTTTGTTATTATTGTTCTATTTATACTGAGCTGCTGCTAATTTGTTATAGTTTTGTACTTTTCAGAAGGAAGAAAGAAGATGGGTTGCTTGGGCCATGGAAGTGCATGGGTGGCCTGGATCGAACAAGAAGAGCATGCATCGGACAAGAGTGGGTTGTCGCTGACTGTATGTTTTCCGATTTTGATATTTAGTTATTAGCCACTCAATTTTTTTCTTCTTGAATTCTGCTTTTGTACCAGAATTGCAAGGGAGCACTGAAGAACAACAAAACATCTATAAATTTCAGCATGTTAACCGACTCGAGTGACCACCCGGTTGGGTAGATGAATGAAGTTATAGTCTAAATTAGGATTCTCATGCCTGATGTATTGGCACATTACTTATGAATCAGGTGGCCAAGTAAACTTTACACAAATGGTATGGTGTATTGGTTGCTCCTCCTGCTGGTTCTTGAATCTATAATCAGGTTCTGATTTTTATAGATTGTTTAGCCTAGTGTTGAACAGAAATAGAAATATCTAGCTAGGTACTTCTCTTTTCCTGGTGAAACCCCAAACCCTAATTTGGTACAAATTCTAGTAGCTTTTAATCTTCATCTTGGATTCTTTTGGGCCGTGTAACCAGTCAAACCAAACTCGGTATGTTTTCACATTGAGTAGTTATGTACTTTATTTTGTTTATATATAGAAGTTAGTCATGAGCTGCTCCCCTGGACTGAGCATTGAGCCTCCATTAGGTTGCACGAGTCATTTTGAACCTGAACATTGCTCTCTTGAGCTGTCCACCAACTCAGGGGAGCAATGTTCAGGTGATATCCATGGAATATTATTATTTTAACATATTTAGTGGGCCAACAGATAGCTCAATTTTAATGTATATATACATTTGGTCAACTGGGAGCTACTAAAAGAGGTAGAAGATAGTTTCTTTCGCTTTATATATTTCCTAATTTTCCTACCTAGCTTTCACCAGAGAGGATCCAATAATGTTTGAAGATCTTTTATCTTCAGTGGTTTGCGCCAGTACAGTACCTAGCATATTCACATTTTTAGTACTGTTTTCAGTTGAGACTTTAAGACTTATCATTTCTAATTAACTTGTAGTTTAAAAACGACTTACTTTGTTTTATGTGAGTGAAATTAGGAAGATGGTGCTGAGGTGTTTCAGGATTCGTTTCTCTGACAATGCCCATTGAGCCAAGCTCCGGACTGCTTGAAGAGTCTGTGCGGTTCGATTGGTGCTCGCACCTTGGGAGTTGAAACTGAGTTTGGCAAGGTTATATTGTACTGTAAACAGCTCTTAATTTTTTTAGTTTAAATATTATTTGAACTACCCCTCCTGGTTGATGTATAATCGCTAACAGGCACTGTTTCACCATCAATGCGGATAGGGTGATTATTTCGAAGGAGGACAACATCCTTTGCTTATGCATCTCCAACTGTCAGAAATGAGCACACCTTAATCTCATTTCTTTTTTCTAAATATTTCGGTACAATTTGTTATGAATTCATGTGCTATTTGTGAGCCACTTCTAATTGTTATAGTTCGGTAATTTGTAGAAAGCATAGATTTTCAAGGGCCAGAGTAGTTCATGGGTAGTCTGTGCTAAATGAGACTAATATCCTTTAGTGATTCATCTCCAGCTGTCATAAACGAGAGAGGACACCTGCATATCATTTTATTTCTTGACATTTCTGTACAGTTTGTTATTCTAGTTGTATTCATACTGAGCTGCTGCTAATTTGTTATAGTTTTGTACTTTACAGATGGAAGAAATATGATGGGTTACTTGGGCCAGGGAAGTGCATGGGTGGTCTGGTTCGAACAAGAAGAGCATGCGTCGGACAAGAGTGGGTTGTCGCTGACAGTATGTTTTCAGATTTTGGTATTTATAGTAGCCACTCAATTTGTTTCTTCTTGAATTCTGCTTTTGGACCAGAATTGCCAGCGAGCACTGAAGGACAACAAAACATCTATAAACATTTCATCATGTTAACTGAGTCGAATAAACACCCGGTTGGGCAGATGAATGTTGTTGTAATCTAAATTAGGATTCCTATGCCTGACGTACTGGCACATTACTTATGAATCAGCTGGCCAAGTAAACTTTACACAATTGGTATGGCATATTGGTTGCTCCTCCAGGTGGTTCTTGAATCTATAATCAGGTTCTGATTTTTAAAGATTGTTTAACCTACTGTTGAACAGAAATAAAAATATCAAGCTAGGTACTTGTCTTTTCCTGGTAAAACCCTAAACCCTAATTTGGTACAAATTCTTTTAGCTTTTAATCTTCATCTTGGATTCTTTTGGGTCGTGTAACCAGCCAACCCTAACTCGGTATGTTTTCACATTGGGTAGTTATGTACTTTATTTTGTTTATATATAGAAAATCTTGGGCAGTTCCCTTGAACTGAGCATTGAGCCTCCATTAGGTCGCACGAGTCTTTTTGCACCTGAACATTGCTCTCCTGAGCTGTCCACCAACTCAAGGGAGCAATGTTCAGGTGATATCTATGGAATATTATTATTTTAACATATTTAGTGGGCCAGCAGATAGCTCAATTTTAATGTACATATATTTTGGGCCAACTGGGAGCTACTCAAAGAGGCAGAAGATAGTTTCTTTCATTTTATATATTTACTAATTTTCCTACCTAGCTTGCACCAGAGAGGATCCAATAATGTTTGAAGATCTTTTCTCTTCAGTGGTTTGCGCCAGTACAGTACCTAGCATATTCACATTTTTAGTACTGTTTTCAGTTGAGACTTTAAGACTTGTCATTTCAAATTAACTAGTAGTTTAAAAACAACTTACTTTTTTTTGTGACTGAAATTAGGAAGATGGTACCGAGTTGTTTCAGGATTCATTTCTCTGACAATGCCCATTGAGCCAAGTTCCAGCCTGCTTGAAGAGTCTGTGCGGTTCGATTGATGCTCGCACCTTAGGAGTTGAAACTGAGTATGGCAATGTTATATTGTACTGTGAACAACTCTTAGTTTTTTTTATTTTAAAGATTATTTTACCTATCCCTTCCTTGTTGATGTATAATCGCTAACAAGCACTGTTTCACCATCGATGCGGACAGGGTGATAATTTCGAAGGGGGACAACATCCTTTGCTAATGCATCTCCAACTGTCACAAATGAGGACACCTTCGTCTCTTTTCTTCTTTCTAAACATTTCGTTACAATTTGTTATGAATTCATGTTCTATTTGTGAGCCACTGCTAATTGTTATAGTTCGGTACTTTGCAGAAAGCATATATTTTCAAGGGCCAGAGTAGTTCATGGGTAGTCTGAGCTAGTGGGCAGAAGGGAGGCCAATATCCTTTAGTGATTCATCTCCAGCTGTCATTAACGAGAGAGGACACCTGCATATCATTATATTTCTTGACATTTCTGTGCAGTTTGTTATTCTAGTTGTATTCATACTGAGTTGCTGCTAATTTGTTATAGTTTTGTACTTTGCAAATGGAAGAAATATGATGGGTTGCTTGGGCCATGGAAGTGCATGGGTGGTTTGGTTCGAACAAGAAGAGCATGCGTCGGACCAGAGTGGGTTGTCGCTAACAGTATGTTTTCAGATTTTGATATTTTGTTAGTAGCCACTAATTTTTTTTTTTCTTGAATTCTGCTTTTGGACCATAATTGCAAGCGAACACTGAAGAACAACAAAACATCTATTAACCGAGTTGAGTAACCACCCGGTTGGGCGGATGAATGAAGTTATAATCTAAATTAGGATTCCCATGCCTGACGTATTGGCACATTACTTACGAATCAGCTGGTCAAGTAAACTTTACACAAATGGTATGGTTTATTGGTTGCTCCTCCAGGTGATTCTTGAATCTATAATCAGGGTCTGATTTTTAAACATTGTTTAGCCAAGTGTTGAACAGAAATAAAAATATCCAGCTAGGTACTTGTCTTTTCCAGTTGGAACCTAAACTCTAATTTGGTTCAAATTCTTTTAGCATTTAATCTTCATCTTGGATTCTTTTGGGCCGTGTAACTAGTCAACCCTAACTCGGATTCTTTTGGTACAAATTCTTTTAGCATGCGTCGGACTAGAGTGAGTTGTCGCTGACTGTATGTTTTCAGATTTTGATATTTAGTTAGTAGCCACTCATTATTTTGTTCTTGAATTCTTCTTCTGTAACAGAAGTTCAAGCGAGCACTAAAGAACAACAAAACACTATAAACCTTCAGCATGTTAACCGAGTTGAGTAACCACCTGGTTGGACAGATGAATGAAGCTATAATCTAAAATATGTATGTTATTAGTACCTACCATATACTGGTATCTGACTTGTCATACTAAGATGTTTCATAAACGGTACTAGTAACCAGTAAGAATAGATACTACTAGTTGACTTGGATACATCCCACATAGTATATATTGGGGCTTGAGTTGTATTTTTAAATCGGTCACATAATTATCTTTCATATAAATAGATCAAGAACCGAAAATATTATTTTGGGACTGCTAATGATGTCTTTTCTTAACAGGCGAGGATAAATTTCGGGCATGCTCTTTTATCATCGCATCCTTGTGGTGCCAGATAATATATATTTGTTTCTCCTCTCACCCTTTTGGCACCTAGTACCACATTAATTGCATAATGGAGCTCTCTTTAAAATGGTTGTGGAATAGTTTGGTACCACATTTGGATAATTCTTCTTGCTCTTGTTTTACCTTGTTAGTATTATAAAGTCGAGGCTGGGTCTAACCATTAAAAAATTTCAGACCAACAGGTTGTTTGGTGGACCAATTGGGAGCTACTTAAACATGCATAAGATAGTTTGTTACTTTTTTTACATTGGATGGTTATGTCCTCTATTTTGTTTATACACAGAAGTTAGTCACTGTTACCCTGAGTTGTCCACTAACTCCTATCCAATGCTCACTAAGAAAAAAGAGAACTAGATAGGTGAACTCATATTAGCATATTTTGTAGACCACTCAATTTTTATGTACATATTCGGTGGGCCAATTAGGAGAGACCGAAACCGGCTGAAGATAGTTTGCTACTTTTTATATATTTGATGGGCTAATTGGGAATGAAGGCTGATCAGGTACATTCATTACCTATTTATTTTTGTCAACTTATTCACTTCTGTGTTATATATATTTGCAATTTGTTTTGCCAAGTTGTAATTCCATCCTTACTTCATTATTTACTAAATCCAATATGCACCTCATAAAATTTCGAATTCTTGCAACATTACTGATTCAGAATTGATTTGTTTATGCATACTTAGATTTTAGAAGTGAATTGAAAAAAAAAAATACCTCTACTCGCTCATGTATTGAACAGCCTTCCTATGTATGAAACAATACTGCACATTTCAGCATGTTAACCGATTTGAGTAACCACCCGGTTGGGCAAATGAATGAAGTTATAATCTAAATTAGGATTCCCATGCCTGACGTATTGGCACATTACTTATGAATCAGGTGGCCAAGTAAACTTTACACAAATAGTATGGTGTATTGGTTGCTCCTCCAGGTGGTTCTTGAATCTATAATCAGGTTCTGATTTTTAAAGATTGTTTAGCCTAGTGTTGAATAGAAATAAAAATATCTAGCTAGGTACTTGTCTTTTCCTGGTGAAACCCCAAACCCTAATTTGGTACAAATTCTTTTAGCTTTTAATCTTCATCTTGGATTCTTTTGGGTCGTGTAACCAGTCAACCCTAACTCGGTTTGTTTTCACATTGGGTAGTTATGTACTTTGTTTATATATAGAAGTTAATCATGAGCTGCTCCCCTGAACTGAGCATTGAGCCTCCATTAGGTTACGAGTCATTTTGCACCTGAATATTGCTCTCCTGAGCTGTCCACCAACTCAGGGGAGCAATGTTCAGGTGATATCTATGGAATATTATTATTTTAACATATTTAGTGGGCCAGCAGATAGCTCAATTTTAATGTACATATATTTTGGGCCAACTGGGAGCTACTCAAAGAGGCAGAAGATAGTTTCTTTCATTTTATATATTTATTAATTTTCCTACCTAGCTTGCACCGGAGAGAATCCAATAATGTTTGAAGATCTTCTATCTTCAGTGGTTTGTGACAGTACAGTACCTAGCATATTCTCATTTTTAGTAATATTTTCAGTTGAGACTTTAAGACTTGTCATTTCAAATTAACTAGTAGTTTAAAAACAACTTACTTTGTCTTATGTGAGTGAAATTAGGAAGATGGTACCCAGGTGATTCAGGATTCATTTCTCTGACAATGCCCATTGAGCCAGACTCCGGATTGCTTGAAGAATCTGTGCGGTTCGATTGATGCTCGCACCTTGGGAGTTGAAACTGAGTGTGACAAGGTTATATTGCACTGTAAACAACTCTTAATTTTTTTATTTTGAAGATTATTTTACGTATCCCCTCCTGGTTGATGTATAATCGCTAACAGGCACTGTTTCACCATCAATGCGGACAAGGTGATTATTTCGAAGGGGACCAACATCCTTGGGAGATGCATCTCCAACTGTCACAAATGAGGACACCTTCATCTCATTTCTTTTTTTCTAAACATTTCGTTACAATTTGTAATGAATTTATGTTCTATTTGTGAGCCACTCCTAATTGTTATAGTTCGGTACTTTGCAGAAAGCATAGATTTTCAAGGGACAGAGTAGTTCATGGGTAGTGTGTGCTAGCGGGCCGAAGGGAGGCCAATATTCTTTAGTGATTCATCTCCAGCTGTCATAAACGAGAGAGGACACCTGCTTATCATTTTATTTCTTGACATTTCTGTGCAGTTTGTTATTCTAGTTCTATTCATACTGAGCTGCTGCTAATTTTTTTTATTGTTTTGTACTTTGTAGAAGGAAGAAAGAAGATGGGTTGCTTGGCCATGAAAGTGCATGGGTGGTCTGAGCTAGCGGGCAGAAGGGAGGCCAATATCCTTTAGTGATTCATCTCCAGCTGTTATAAACGAGAGAGGACACCTGCATATCATTTTATTTGTTGACATTTCTGTGCAGTTTGTTATTCTAGTTCTATTCATACTGAGCAGCTGCTAATTTGTTATAGTTTTGTACTTTGCAGAAGGAAGAAAGAAGATGGGTTGCTTGGGCCATGGAAGTGCATGGGTGGTCTGGTTCGAACAAGAAGAGCATGCGTCGGACAAGAGTGGGTTGTCGCTGACAGTATGTTTTCAGATTTTGATATTTTGTTAGTAGCCACTCAATTTTTTTTTCTTGAATTCTGCTTTTGTGCCAGAATTGCTAGCGAGCACTGAAGAACAACAAAACATCTATAAACATTTCAGCATGTTAACCGAGTTGAGTAACCACCCGGTTGGGCAGATGAATGAAGTTATAATCTAAATTAGGATTCCCATGCCTGACCTACTGGCACATTACTAAATGGGTTTATAATTGCTAAATGACTTAACCATAATTAATAATAAGCTTTACAAATCAGCTATTCTGGAACTTTACTCGCATATGTATTGAACAACCATCCAACATATGAAACAAACATGCATGCTTTGGGTGTTTTTATTGATGCTAGAAATTAGTGAAATGCCAGTTTTAGGAAATTTGACCTTTATCTTACTTTCTAAATTCTGCAGTAGTCAATATATTTACTTGTTTTATATTTTGGATCTTTCATTTTATGTTGAGATCCCTTGTTAGCCTGGAGAATACATGTGACAATACTAATTATTATCTATTTTTATGTCTGCATAGACTAAGTAATTTTCTTTGAGTCTTGAATATTAGGGGTGTAAACGGATGCGGATTATCCGTACCGAATCCGCTCCGTGTTCGATTAATATCCGTATCCGTTTAATACGCGTATCCGTTTAAAACGGAGCGGATAATAAGAAATGGATACGGATCCGAACAAATACTGAATATGGTTATATAACGCGGATATGGAAACGGATAATTTCCGTTACCAGTAAACGGAGCGAATATCCACTGTATCTGCAGTACGAAGTTCTTCATCACACGTCGGAAAGAAGGTGATATACACCGATCATTTTTATTTCTTTTCTCTTGTGGGACTAATGTTTAGTCTCAGTCCAGACCATTCTCACTTCTTAGTTTTCTCACACTAAGTTGTCCTATCACCTGTCGCCTACCACCACCGGCCTACCGCCTACCACTTCGCGCACGCCTTTCTCTATATCAATTTGCACACGCCTGCCGCCTATCACCTACCACCACCGGCCGATGGGATCTACGCCCTGTCTCTCTCCCTTGCGTGGGGCTATGCCTTTCATGCCCTAAACCCTCCCTATCGCGCTCTCCATCCAAGAAGGGCTCGCACTGACACCCTTCCTATCACCCGCACTTATCAGGTATGTTTTCATTATTTGTATTTTTCTATTTCCTTTGACATTATTTTTTATTTATCAAAGGTCCAGTACTCCTGTACGTAACTCCATTCCTAGAGTTTCCCAAGTGTTTTTCTTTTTTTTCAAAATTCGATCTTGGTAAATATAATTTTTGTCTATTAACCTGCTCATTAATTGATTGGTTGGTTTGATCGATTGTATTTGGTTATGTGAGAATTTAACTTCAGTATTTCACTTTGCTAATGCCAAACAATATAGTTCATTCTCTTGTTTCTGTTAACATTTGATTGTGAGTTGGTATCATGAGAAATGGGTAGTAAAAGGTACTGGACTTAAATGATTTTTATTTCTGGTTGCTAGTAAAGCCAACTATCTATTTTCAGCAGTACTGGTATGAATTTCTAGATACTGGTTCTAGGATGCATTAAGTAGTTTAATAGTTAGGTTTCGTTTGTAATTTTTATATTATTGTAGTAGTTTTGGAACTTTGTTAACTTCAGTATGTTTTTAATGCAATTATGTCTACTGGTTTGGATAAGTGACTTATTGTTGGTATCTAATTTAAGGGCTGGTCTGACTGATGGGGCGAGGCTAATATACTGACTCGAATAGGAGCTGTAGTTGAAAATATTTCTTGCCTGAGATCCTGGTGGCATTGAATAAGAAGAAAATAGGGAAAACCATACTTGCTTAGAGAGTACAGACAATTCTGAAATTCTGAAATTCAAGGAAATTCACAGGCAATTCACTTTAGGCAACTTACAATTCTGAAATTTAGTATAATTACTCAATATCCGATAATTATCCGTTCTATATTCGTATTCGAATCCGTATCCGTGGATTATCCGCTCCGTATCCATATCCGTATCTGTTTTAGGCGGATATGGTTTTAAATTTTGATGTCCGTTTACTTATCTGTATCTGTATCCGTATCCGTTCATTGAAAGGCGGATATGGATTTGGTATTAGCATTATCCGTTCCGAATCCGCTCCGTTTACACCCCTAGTCTTGATAGTCATTTAAAGATTGTTTTTTTTTCCGGTTGAGATCCTGAACCCTATTTCGGCACAGTCTTTTAGCATTTAATCATCAGCTTGGATTCTTTTGGGTCATGTAACTTGTGCCAGACTGCCAGTCAACCCTAATGGTACTAATTGGCATAACTAAGATCTCATTTATTTCAGATCAACCCTTATAAGCAACCCAATTTGCAGTTGTTTTTTTTTACATTGGGTAGTTATGTCCTCTATTTTGTTTATACATAGAAGTTAGTCACTGTTACCCTGAGCTGTCCACTAACCTATCTAATGCTCACTAAGAAAAAAGAGAACTAGATAGGTGAACTCATATTAGCATATTTTGTAGACCACTCAATTTTTTATGTACATATTCGGTGGGCCAATTGGGAGATACCGAAACCGGCTAATTGGGAATGAAGGCTGATCAGGTACATTCATTACCTATATATTTTTGTCAGTGTTATATATATTTGCAATTTGTTTTGCCAAGTTCCATCCTTAAGTTCATTATTTACTAAATCCAATATGCACCTCATAAAATTTCGAATTCTTGCAACATTACTGATTCAGAATTGATTTGTTTATGCATACTTAGATTCTTAGAAGTGAATTGAAAACAAAATACCTCTACTCGCGCATGTATTGAACAAACTTCCGATGTATGAAACAATACTGCACATCCATCCTGTGAGTGATTTTAGTTAATGCTAGCAATTAGTGAAATTCCTTTTTTGATTAAAGTTTGATCTAAACAAGAACAAGACATGGACAAATCTTCAAGGAAATTATGGCTTTTATCTTAATTTTTAAAAACTACAGTTGCAACATTTTTTTTTATTTGATTTTGGATTTTTTTTAGTTTCTTTTTAGATTCCTTGTGAACTCCAGAATACACGTGACGTACTAATCAAATTCAGCAGAGATCAAGTAAATTTTTTCAAATTCATGTCAGATGTCATGTCCTTTTGTCTGATGGTGTGGTTAATATGGCTTTTTTTTTTTTGCTTAGATGCTAGTATGGCTTTCAATTCTATATACAACTGAGGCTAAATTGGGTTGACACCAGGTTGGGCGATTGGTCTCAAGTAAATTGTCTTCCATTTCTATTTTAGTTAATTGGAGGAATTTTGTAACAATAAATATAAGTTTTTCTTAAGTTTGATCCTTGATACTTATGTCAAGTCAGGCTGAGTTGTAGGTCGGTTTCGGTTGAGGTTACTTAGCATCTCGTAAGGTTCTATTTCTGTCTGCTTATGTGAAAAGTTGATTTATGTTGTGTTTTGCTTAGATCATTGACTTGCAAAAACACTTTGGATCTGTCGAGTTTGGTTTAGAGGATCCTAGTGCCTACAGTTATGTCCGGAGTATTTGACTTGATTACCCTCATATATAAGAGTTGTTCAGATTTTGCAGTTATTTTAATTTGATCTATAATGCCTAGTAATGATTTGGTGGTGCAACAACACACTTGTCTATTGTTCAATTAATATGTTTTTATGAATAGTGATTTTTCACCTCACCTCTACAGTTAAACTTTGTGTGTTGATTAGTGAGCAAATACAGAAAGTGAAGATGTAAGATGATGATGCAGGAATTGTAAGCTGTGCATTGTTGTCAGGTCTGATTATAGTGGAGTAATATGGCTCCTTACATTCAATTAGACCTTTTGTGTCAGGACTGCTAGAGTGCCGTCAACATCTATAGTTAATTATATTAGTAATGTTTTCACAGGTTTTTGAGATCTTTTTTTGTTTATATTATTTCTTAGATTTTTCTTTCTGTTTAATGCTATTTGTTCTGCTGCTTTAGGTACGAGGCTGTGTATACCAGAGGAAGAGTTGGGCCATTGAGGGGTTGATTACTACTTTTTGCAGTGAAGTTTGTTTGAGGTTTTGTGGTTCTTTTATTATTACATTCTAGATAATAAATGATTTTTGAAGTAAGCGTTTTCAATTTGAAAAAAAAAATCGAAAATGACATCTAACTTCAATGTTTACAATGAGGTTAACAGTTCTAGAGTATGTCCTAGAGTTTGTTCAGCGAAGCTACTTTTGAAATGCTAAAAAATCAATCACAGGTGACACAAAACTCCGCCCAACCCTCCCTCATATTTTATTGATATATATCGTTTTTTAATACAATTTCTGTCTTTCTTTCAAAGAAGAAGAAAGGTCCTCCTTTATAGAATACAGGAGACCACTATAATTTATTTCCTAATATTGTTTTTTGGTAATTACTGAAATACAAGTATAGTAAAGATACAATAGCTAATTTGAAAGATTCCAAATCAGCCCAACTAGGTGCCAGCTCCCTGGAATTAATTCCTCCACTGTTGCCTATCACAGCTCATTTTCACTCCTCCTCAAGTTGGATGGTAAATGTCTATCACCCCTAACTTGCATAATGAGCTATTAAATGCTTTAGTGGATACTGCTTTGGTTAGAACATCGGCCAATTGCTCCTTTGATCGCACAAAAGGAAACCGTATAATTTTTTCATCCAGATTATGTTTTACAAAGTGTCGGTCTACCTCTACATGCTTGGTACGATCATGTTGTACTGGGTTATGTGAGATGTCTATGGCTGCCTTGTTATCGCAGAAAAGTTCCATCTCCTCCTTAGGTCCATACCCAAGTTGTGTCATGAGCTTTCTCAACCATAGAAGTTCGCACAATCCCTTCGACATTCCTCTAAATTCAGCTTCAGCACTTGACAGTGCTACCACATTCTGTTTTTTACTCCTCCATGTTACCAGATTTCCTCCAACAAAGGTGAAGTAGCCTGCCGTTGACTTTCTGTCTATTATGTTCCCTGCCCAATCTGCATCGGTATACCCAGTGATTCGTAGATGCCCTTGTTTGGAGAATCTAAGTCCCCTACCTGGCGAACCCTTATGGTATCTGAGTATTCGGTACACAGCTTCCATGTGCAATTCACTTGGAGAGTGCATGAATTGGCTTACCAGGCTAACAGCATATGCGATATCTGGCCGTGTGTGTGATAAATAAATTAGCTTTCCAACTAACCTTTGGTATCTTTCCTGATTAGCGGGTGCATCATCTGAAGAGTCTCCTAACTTCAAATTCTGAATAGCTGGGGTGTCTGCTGGTTTACAATCTAGCAGTCCAACTTCTGCTAGCAGGTCTAATACATACTTTCGTTGTGACAAGACAATCCCTTGTTTTGATCGAGCAACTTCAATTCCCAAGAAATACTTTAACCCTCCAAGATTTTTCATTTCAAACTCTTTAGATAGCTTTCCTTCTAGGTTCTCTATTTCATTTGTGTCATTTCCTGTAATTACCATATCATCCACATAGATGATAAGAGCGGTGATCTTACCTTGATTATGCTTAAGGAACAAGGTGTGATCTGAATCACTTTGTTGATATCCATAACTCTTCATGGCATTGCTGAATCTACTGAACCAAGCCCGTGGAGACTGCTTTAACCCATACAGTGATTTTTCTAGTTTGCATACCATCGGTTTGGACTCGGGATGTTCATATCCGGGAGGAAGGTCCATGTAGATTTCTTCTTCAAGATCACCATGCAGAAAAGCATTCTTTACATCAAACTGGTGCAAGGGCCAGTCAAGATTTGCTGCAAGAGAAAGTAAGACACGAACAGTATTCAATTTTGCAACAGGAGAGAAGGTTTCTTGGAAGTCAATACCGTACGTCTGAGTGTAGCCTTTTGCGACCAATCTTGCTTTGTACCTTTCAATCTTCCCACTTGCATTGTATTTCAGGGAAAACACCCATTTGCATCCTACAGTTGTCTTTCCTTTTGGCAGCTCCATCAGTTTCCATGTGTGGTTTTTTTCAAGTGCTTCCATCTCAACTACCATTGCTTTGGTCCATTCTGGATCCCTTAAGGCTTCTTTTACGCAGTTAGGAATTTGAATAGATGAGACATTTGCCACAAAAGCTTTCAGAGGTTCGGCTAGGTGGTTGGTACTCACAAAGTTATTTATTGAGTATGTGGTACTTTGGCTTCCCCATTTACCTGGAATATACCGATCTGGTGGTTTTCCTCGATTAGACCTGTAAGGTAATCTATAGCTCAAATTTTGGTTAGTTGTTTCTGAATTCAGATTGCTTACCTCTAGGATATCCTCTGGAGCCGGGCCTTGTGGTTGAGGGGAGGGTTGTATCACATCTTCAGTGCCTTTGTTCACTTCTCGTACCTTTCTTCTTGAATATTGTTTCAACACAGTTTCTGACTCCCTTGCTATTGTGGTCGGTCCAATAGTCTGTTGTGATGGATCCAGATCTGCTGTAGAGCTTGGACCCGCTAGGATCGTTAGATCCGTTGTAGAACTCGGACCCGCTAGGATCGCTGGACCCGTTGGGCCCTCTAGGATCGATGAATCTGGGTTTGCTGTTGGGTCAGGGGAGTCAAGGGATGGATCTGGGTTTGCTGTTGGGTCAGGGGGGGTCAGGGGATAGATCTGGGTTTGCTGTTGGGTCAGGGTCGGTAACTGGGATGGAAACAACCCTATCGCATTCTTGGCCAAAATTAGCCAATCTTTCAATTTCAGAGTTGTTAATTATTGTATCAAACAGAATTTCTTTTTCACTCTCATTCTCCTCCTGAAAATGAAATTTGTTTGTTGTGTAGAAGCCTTCTGTTTCAAGGAATGTGACATCCATCGTTACATAAACTCGCTTGGTTGCAGGATTAAAGCACTTATATCCTTTTTGTTGTAATCCATATCCCAAAAACACGCATTTTTCTGCACAGGGATCAATTTTTGTTCTCTGTGTTTTCGGAACATGTACGTACGCAACGCACCCAAAAATCTTTGGGGGAAGTCTGAGGCACGACGGAATAGAGAAAAAAGAGGATAAATTTTGAAGTGGAGTTTGTAAGTTCAATACCACTGATGGCATGCGATTGATTAAGTAAACTACGGTCATTACCGCCTCTTCCCAGAAACGTTGTGGAACATTGTATTCAAATAGCAAGGATCGTGCTGTTTCCAGAATGTGTCTGTTTTTTCGCTCTGCCACTCCATTTTGTTGCGGTGTTCCTGGGCATGAGGTTTCATGGAGTATTCCCTCATTCCTGAAAAAATCTTTTAGATCTCCGTTTATAAATTCTCCTCCATTATCACTCCTGAGAATCTTTATGGTTTTTCCAAATTGGGTAAGTATCATTTTATGAAAGTTCTTAAAAACCTCAGCAACCTCATCTTTGCTTTTGAGTAAGTAGATCTAGGTCATTCGAGTACAGTCATCAATAAATAAAACAAACCACTTGTTCCTATTCCGTGAAACAACTGGGGAAGGGCCCCACACGTCAGAGTGAACCAACTCAAATGGAGACCTACTCTTATTCAAACTATTAGGATAAGGTACTCTGTGGCTTTTCGCCTGAATACAAGTTTCACATTCAAATTTATAATTCTCACAGTTTACAAACAAGTCAGGAAACAATTTCTTTAAATAACCGAATGATGGATGACCGAGCCGTTTGTGCCAGATCAGCACTTTATTCTTACTACTAATAGATAAACCTGTAGTAGCATGAGCACTTCCTCCATTAATGTCCTCCAAGTGATACAACCGCCCCCTTTTAGTACCACGCCCAATAATCTCCTTCGTGAGGATATCCTGAAAGAGACAAAAAGTTGGGTACATTAGCACAATACAATTTCGATCTTCACATATTTGTCCTACAGATAACAGCTTTGTAGATAAGGATGGGACAAGAAGTGTGTTTGACAGAGTCATTGCAGGGGATATGTGTACAGTTCCAGCACCTGTTACGGGCTGGAAACACCATTTGCATTAATAATTTCCTTTCTTCTAGGTTCGGTTTGTTCATGTAAATCAGTGGGTGAGAATGTCA
Source organism: Carex arenaria (assembly GCA_964058825.1). Classification (NCBI taxonomy): domain Eukaryota; kingdom Viridiplantae; phylum Streptophyta; class Magnoliopsida; order Poales; family Cyperaceae; genus Carex; species Carex arenaria. The sequence continues at coordinate 597,497 of CAXKVW010000322.1, forward strand.
TATGATCTGACGCACCCGAGTCAATAATCCAAGTATCATTATTTTGTTCACTAAAACTCAATGCAACTCCCTCATTCTCTAAGCCGGTTCTGTTTCTATGATTCTCATAACAATTATCAATTATTTTTGGGCCAAAAATCATGGTACTGGGACACCTTTCATGCTTTTGAGTTTCTGGTTTGGAGGTTGAAAAATAACAAACCTCATTTGATCGACTAGCCACCTGCTTAGAAAAAATAACAGATTGATTACCTTCTGTTGTCACCTTCTCACCGTCTACAATTGGCACTAGTGAAACGCCACTGCCTGATGCCAAGGCTGCAGTGCCTCTGTTGCCATCGTTTGGTGGTTGACTGACTGGTTTCTTCTTCTTGGGATCTCTAAACCAGTCCGGATAACCGATCAATTTGAAGCAAGTCTCTTTAGTGTGCTTGGTGCCGCCACAGTGAGTACACCCGCCAGAAAGAGGCGGCCGTGCCTTCATTGGGTTTGGATTAGGTTTGGACATGGACAATTTAGCATCAGCTTTCTCTGTATTGACCACCATAGCCATGGGTGCACTTATTGCCTCCTTCCCACGCATAGCGCCTTGATGTGAGTCTTCCTGTCGGATCACAGCGAATGCTTCGTCGACAGTTGGGAAAGGATTCATACGGAGCACTTCACCCCGCACTTTGTCAAAACGGTCATCTAGACAATCAAGAAACTGATAGACCCTATCCTCCTGCACTAGAATATTATGTTTTTCTATATCCTTGGGACATTCCATTGGGTTAGACCTCCTAAAATCAATTTCTTGCCAAAGTGCCTGTAGGCTGTTATAAAAATCTTCAATTGGTCTACCCGACTGTTTAAGCCGAGCTACTTGTTTTTTTAGATTATACACCTGAGACCTATCATTCCGGTCAAGGTATGCAATTTCAACAGCTCTCCACACATCTCTAGCACTGGGAAATCTAATAAAATTACCTATCAGATTTGGATCCATAGAACTGATGAGCCAGCTTTTGACAGTCGAATCCTCCGTCTTCCATTTCTTGAATTTTTCCTCTGTCGAAGAAGGAGGGGATAAGGTGCCATCGATGTAGCCTAGTTTGTCTTTGCTTGCCAGTTGCATCTCTACCACTTGAGCCCAAAGCCCGTAGTTCTGTCCATTGAATTTGATTGATGCAGGCGGTATTCCTCCTTCAGTTGCTGGAATAATGACTGGCAGCGGGCTTGGCTGCTGCTGTACGGGTGGTAGTGGCTGCGACAACAGCTGGGCAAGCCGCTCAAGAAGGTTGGTAGTTTCAATTTGTTCGGTTGGTTTTTTAGGTGAGGAAGAGGGCGTCATGTTGTTTGATCTGTTGCTTACACTAGTTAGGTCGAAATCAGTGTCAGAGCCAAGAACTTTTCTGTTCGGCTTGATTCAGGAATCACACAACAACTTCTCCTCTCTAGGTAACGTTTCCAACAATCGATCGATAGTTCAGGATCGACTTCGCTCTGATACCATGCTAAAAAATCAATCACAGGTGACACAAAACTCCGCCCAACCCTCCCTCATATTTTATTGATATATATCGTTTTTTAATACAATTTCTGTCTTTCTTTCAAAGAAGAAGAAAGGTCCTCCTTTATAGAATACAGGAGACCACTATAATTTATTTCCTAATATTGTTTTTTGGTAATAACTGAAATACAAGTAAAGTAAAGATACAATAGCTAATTTGAAAGATTCCAAATCAGCCCAACTAGGTGCCAGCTCCCTGGAATTAATTCCTCCACTGTTGCCTATCACAGCTCATTTTCACATGAAACAATACCAGTATAACAGCATAGCATCTCCAAATTATCACAAAATAAACTAGTGTCCTACCTCAACACATTTAACTTGCCAAAACTAAACTCCTTTAAGCAATTTGTCCTAAGTTTTGCCTGTTTTACCTTGATCTACCTCACAAAAATGGCAATTACTGGTGAGTTATTGGTTTTTGCTACTGCACTTCTTGTTATTGATCATGTTATTTCATTTCTACTAGTCCTTTTTACCTTGAACTACTTTTTTACAATTACTGGTGCTATTTCATTCTTGCAACTATTCTTGTTCTTGATCGTTGTGGTCTTTTGCATGTTTTGCTTTTTGCATGGATTCTCATGCCTGACGTACTGGCACATTAGCTACAAATAGGCTAGCTGGGTAAACGGTACCCGAATGGTATGGTGTATTGCTTACACCTCCATGTTCCATGTGGTTCTTGAATCTATTATTAGGTTCTGATTTTTAAATATTGTTTAGGCTAGTGTTGAACATAAATCTAAATATCCAGCTAGCTAAACCCTAAAACCTAATTTGGTACAAATTCTTTTCGCATTCAATCATCAGCTTGTATTCTTTTGGGTTATGTAACCAGTCAACCCTAATATTGGTAAAACGCTAACTGTCATAACTATGATCTCATTAGCCACTCAATTTGCAGTCAATTTGTTTTTACATTGGGTAAATGTACTCAATTTGTTTATAT